>JAIPRK010000139.1:0-358355 GCA_025469195.1 Chaitophorus viminalis | reverse complement strand
AGTACACCAATTCCAATATCGGAGCCTAGACCTCAACGGAGAAAAAATGCTGCCATTAAAATAATTGATCCTAATACAGGTCATGAAGTTGTCTTGGATAATAATACACCTCAAGTACCAGTAAGTTAATTCAATTTTTATTTTTTCTCAACTTTGAATAGAGTATAATTCATTCTTCATGTTATTTAATAAACATATAAGCTGTTAAAATAATTTCAAAGTTTAAAATTGGTCAAAATATTGATCTGAAGTTTTATGAAATGACTGATATTAGTTATGAATTCGTTTTTGTACAAATATAATAAACTGAATTGTACAAGAAGATCTACAGAGAGTTTACCAAATGGCTTCATTATATTTTATTATCAGATATATATGTGGTATCATATTTAAATTGAGAGTCAAATTAATATTGTACGCATTAAAAGTATATAATTTGTAGATCATATTTTATTCCGTCTTTGTGTCCCTTCTCAAAAATAAAACTTCCAGTTTTTAATTCAATATTTTATCTTGTAAATGCATGTGGTACAATAGTATACAACTTCTCGTATCCTATTGATGTCGAATTTGGCTCACATAGTCATAAATATTCATTATTTACATTATATTTGTCAATAATTTATTAATATTCAAATGAAACATTATGAAAAGCAATTTAGTATGTGTAAAGATTTCAAAAATCATTCTTCTCTCAGGCATAAACTTACAAAAGTTATTTTGTTTAAAAATCTATAAGTATAAATTATTATTCTCTATTATACTATTTGTATACAATAATTTTTTTTTTTTTGATATGGTTCATATTATACATAACAATGTTTTAATAATCTAACTATAGCAACTAGCCATAATATTATAATTTAAAGGTACACAAAATAAGATGTGGACAGTCGCGTACTTATTTCTGTGATGTACTTTGTTGTTTTTAATTGATCTTAATAAATAAATATTACAAATATATGAATTATTATTTTTATTATTTAAATGTCGATTAAGTAGGTAATATCCATTAAGTATTAGCAGAGCCTGATTTACAAATTTTGGGGCCGAGTATTTAAATAAAAAGAGGCCTCATATAATTTTTTTAATATTATCTTATTCAAAAATGTATAATTTATTTTATTTTATATAATTACATGTCACATTAGATTACATTGATTTTTTTTCAGGGTTTTTCGAAAACTCTTCATTGATGTTATCATATGATAATTGTTTTGTTATTTCGTGTTCTACTGTCGACAGAGTCAGATTATCTAGCCGTGTCGCCCGTTGGCAGAGACTTGTCTCCCGGACCATAGATTAAATATTTAATGTTAATTTATGATATAGTTGACAACAGTATATTATTTACACATAATATAAATTACACAATTACTTGAAAATAATTTAAAACAATTTTTTTTTCCAATGTATTATTGGAGAGACGCCGTTTCAAAGTCTCCCTTAACGCACTGCCACTGGTCATACCTATAGTATTTTATTATACAAATAAAAATATTGAATAATTATAAAAGTTAAATGTTTAATTAAATAAACTGGTTATTATAATACACAAAATAACTTTGTAAACATGTTACCATCGTCATTGATTATAATTTATAATATAATTAATGCCAATATTATATAGGTAACTTAAACATGATTAATTAAAATTAGTTTGTTTAATTTATGCCTAAGGGATGACTTTGAACTTTGTTTTTGCTGTATTAATTGTTTACACTGAGTATGCACTCTTAAAGTACAATAATATGAAGATATTAATTTTACAATTTTCATTTCGTGTAATTCTTAAGTGCATGTATCAATAACTGGATGAATAGGATATACATTTTTTACTCAATTCAAAAACTGTCTTTGAACTTTTAATATAATATCTTTTTTAAAGTTGTTGTTTTTTATGTTTAAAGAATATGGTTGATAAAATTTTTCAATGAATAATATTATATCAAAAATAAACATTGAAACAAATTTCAGTTTGCCTCGATTTTTAAAATTTGTAAAAGAAACACAATCTATTACTAGTATTAATGAATAGTTATGATCCTTACTAAAAATATCTTTATTTAAAATTATATCTTCATAAAATGAACATGGAAACTTCTCAATAAATATTTAAGTTTTAGTTTATAACTTTAATAACAGAACAAAAAGTTAAACGAACATTATTAATTATTATTTATTAGTAAGCACAAAGCAATCATATTGTTATGTGTGATAAAAAAAGACAGCAGCACCATTCTTATCTGCTGTCTTTTTCTAACATGCCGTTTCGGTTATGTTTACATTGGTCTTATGGCTAGTGAGCATTCCAGTTATCATATAGTTCAATGAACCTAACCTTGTATTAAATTTTCAAGAGTTTTCGGTCAGTCAATAAAATGTTATAGATGTTTAAAAAAAAATTTTTACAAAAATCGAAAATTTAAATTGTCTATATATTAGTCAAAATACTTTGAAAACTTAACCATGTATAGAGAACGCCAATATAAAGATTTGGTGAAAATTTCATGTTGTTGCGGTTTTTCGTTTTTGAGTTAGAGCATTTAAAAAAAATGTATTTTGTAAAAACGTGATTTTGCGTAAAATTTCCCGTTTTTTTGTAATTTTTTTATCGTTTTTTTTGATTTTTTAAAAAAGTATTGAAAAATTTGTATTTTTGACTTGCCCACATACCATCTACATTCACTTTCCTTTCAGAAAAGTTGCTGTTTATGAAAATTGAAGCATTTTTACTACCAAAAATCGTGTCTTCAGACAAAAAAAAAAAATAAATAAATAAATAAATAAATAAGTATAGATATGATATCATCTATGATGATATTCTATGATGTAATATTGTAATATGTTATTCAAGTCTTAATTGTTGTAATGGAAAATTGGAAACGAAATATAGCTTTTACCACGGTTGAAGCAAGAAATGCCTGTTGGTACAAATTAAATTAAAAATTAAGTTTTGCAAAACTTTGACATTTTCTTTTTATTCCCGTTTTCCGATTTTTATTTTTATTTTCTTGATAGGAAAATTGTTGCATCCGCATTTTAACATAATACATAACAGCAAATGCAATTATGTTTTCACCATGTATGGAGCAAGGATAAGTTAAAGACTTTTCACTTATTAGGTCTGTCACAATAAATTCAAAAACTTCAGTGGATGAACAATTATTTGAAAAACATTCCTCAATTTTTTTAATGAAATTAAAGAAAACAATGTAGGGATGAATCAATCAACTTTTAGTTTTCATGTTTACCAAAAGCTGATTCACATGTAACATAATCTTTGGTATAGGTATTTCAGCAATCGTTTTGACAAATAGCCTATGAAGAATTGTAACTATTAGTTATACAGTAATTTATAAATTAGTTTATTTTGCATACCAGTTAAGTAATATATTAAACAATTTTTAACTTCAGATTTTGAATAATTATATGTTTTCTATGGTTAGTGACCATTCCGCGGTTGTTATCATTCCACCGCAACTCTTATCTCTCCTTATCGTGCAGATTGTCACATTTTCAAGTTTTCATGTTTATTCACTTGTCCTTTTAACTAATTTCAACTTTTCTAACAGTTAGTTTTGCCGTCTTAATATTTAATCAAGGAAAATAAAGCATGGTAAGTTCTGATTATTTTCAAACCATAATAATTTTGTACCCAGTGAATTTGAAAATTTATCATTAACAATAATTCTTTCCTGTTAATTTAAAATTTGGATTTTCAATTTTGTACATGGTTTAGCAGTCGACTATTTGCGTCGTTCGACAGTTTTCCACATCGGCTATCACAAATCATATAATGAAATTGACTCGTTTGCGTGTGGTTGACAATAGCAAAATTGGCAAGCAAGCAATGGCTGAAGGTAAACCTCCTCGTTGTATACACATTTACAACAAGAAAGGTATCGGCACAATTGGTGACAAGATATTAGTTGCTATTAAAGGTGAGAAAGTTAAAGCCATCATCGTTGGCTGTGTCAAAGAACAGAAGGCTAATATACCAAGGTTTGATAGTAACAATATTGTGTTGATCGATGATAATGGCACTCCACTTGGAACGCGTATAAATGTTCCTATTCCAATTATGCTTCGAACTATATTGAAAGAAAAAACTTTCTCCAAAGGAGCTGATTATACTAAATTACTAGCCATTGCTTCAAACTATGTATAATTGAATACATTTGTTTTGAATTTTTTACATATATATATTTAGTTGTATATTTTTCTAATTTTGTTTGATTAATGTAAAATAAAGTGTTAGTATAAAATTATTATTATTTTATTATTTCTTCCAACACCTTCAGTCTACACTGATAGTATTTGTATAATATCCATTAATTAGACTATATATTTTAACATATTCTATAGTTAAATAAGAAAATTAAAAACTTAACAGCTATGATTAATTTCATAATTATACTAGGTGTGTTATAGTGCTACTTTTGATATATTAATAATAATATTAGAGGTAGAAAATGAGGATAGTTATTTAGGATTAGAGTTAAAATAAATATGATGTAGTTTTGGACATTTTGTAGAACATGAAAAAGTAAGATTGAATAATAAAAACATTGAAATTTATTTAAAATATATACTTTAACAATCAAAATTTATAAATTTAAAAAAAAAATATTTTTTTTTTTATATCACATTGAATTCAATTTCATATTGTTGATCCAAGCCAAGATAACAGTCAGACATCATGTAAAAGGTCCAATTTAAATAACCTGAAAATAATATTTTTAGCAATTTATTACGAAAATATGATATAAAAGAGGTATAATAAAGGTATAAAAATACAAAGAGTAATAAACAGTAATAAACACATGAAAAATGAATACACATAAATATTGAGTTAATTATTACAGAAGTTTATTTAAACAGGGTATTCATTTTTACGTTCAGTAATGATAAATTATTATTTTGGTTACTTGGTTTTGAGGGTGTATTAAATAATAATTTGCTTGAAGTTGTCCTGTAACGGGTATTAGCATTACGCTTCAATGCTATCAACTCCCATTGCTCTATGGAACCAAGAATCATAAACCAACCAATGTCCTTCGGCTTAGAAAATTTTGGTGCATGTGCTTTTGATGGTACAACCCGATTTAAAATTTTCATTTCAATTAATAAAGTGTACTCTGATTCAACTGAAATTTCCATTCGATTACCTTTTTCTACCGGTTTCTGCAACCGATAAATAGTTATTAATCATTAAGTTATAAACACTTGTTATTTTACTAATTATTAATTAACAATTAACTGAAGATATTTAAATGCCAATAAATACCTTTTGAATTTCTTCACTATCGGGCCAAAAGCCTTGAATAAACAAATTTACATTTACTACTGGCATTTCTAAGATAGTTGCATATGCCTAAATAATACAAATAATGTTTAACACTTATGAAAAAATAACAAGTTAATAAGTATTTTACTTTTTCGATTTCGTTATGTTCAAGTTGAGTTTGCAACATGATTTCTTCAAATTGCTTAAAACCTTTAAGGGCTACATTGCATAAATGAGGTAGGCATAGTGATGGCAACTGTTTTGATGGTATCAAATGTTTTTCTACTTCAGGCAAAGTAGTAACCGGTGGATCAGACAACCATCGGGCTTGTATAATCATTTGCATAAGTTGTACCAATCTCAAACATAATACTAAATAGCCACCTTCAGCGCTGATATCAATCATTGCTTGCAAAATACGTATCGATTGATCTAATACTGATTTTAAATCTGTTATATAATCAGAACAAGGCATTTTTAAATGGGAAAAATGAGCTTGAAGTAATATTATTGTTTTTGTATGAGAACATTCATACTGACGGCCACCAATATCCAATGGGCACAGCTTGTCTAGTTCACTGCATATAAAATTTCATAGCATTAAAAATAAAAAAAAACCTACAATTTCTTATTATTACTTACGTGTTCATTAGATCTTCATTATGTCTAACAGGTAGTAAACTAAATTCCTCAGCATCAGCTAGAACTTTAATTAAATCATCTATACCTAATTCACCTTTTAATCTCTCTTGAAATGTTTTGACAGTTTTATGTTGTAAATAGTAATAAGATGCTATGCGGCCTAACGGAGTAGATATTACATTACGTTGATCCTAAATTTAAATTCAATTAAACTCAATTATTTTTAAAAATAATGGAAAATTTACTTCATCGATTTCTACACAGTAACTTGTGTATAGAGTTGCAATGCATTGTTCTACTAATTTCGAAAGAAATTGGCAGACAGAACTTTCCTCCAAGCTATGTAACCCATAATACTCTGGATTTTTTATTAGTCTTTGTATAAGATAAGTCCAAGTCAAGTATTCAATAGCATCTTGTTTTGTCTTAATAGTTCCAGCAACTATTTCAGCATTAAAATGGTCAGGTAATACATCTAACAACGATGATTCAACCGGGAATGGTTCGTATAAAAATTTTTTATAAAAAGTTTTTTTTATATCATGAACCTGAAAAAAGGAATTAATAAATTAATTATCGTTTATGTTTAGTTAATTGGGGTATTATTATAAAATTTTAATTTCAACCATAATTAGTGCTATCCCCATATTGTCATATTGGGGACGTCCTGCACGTCCCATCATTTGTAATACATCTGTTATTGGCATATCAACATATCTTTTTAGTTTGCCATCATAAAATTCAGTACCCTTTACTATAACAAAATGTGCGGGAAAATTAACACCCCATGCTAAAGTTGACGTAGCAATTAAAACCTTGAATAAACATTAATTTGTATTATTTTTACTTTTTTAAAATATGGCAAAGTATTACTTGAATTTGTTGTGTAACAAATAATTCTTCAACAATTTTACGGTCTTTATCTTGTAATCCAGCATGATGTAAGCCTAAACCAAAAGCAAGACATAGCTTCAAATTTGGATCTCTAATACTTTCAATAATTTGATCCATCTCCTAAAATAAAATTGTTCAAATTTGATTATTTAAATGTTGTTAATGAAAAAAAAAATCATATGGTTTTAAAAAAATTGCAATAATATAATCTTACATAATCACTTTTGCGAACCCACTGCTTGGGATTATCTTCACCACCTAAATAAGCAATTAAATCCAATGCAGTCAGTCTGGTTTGCCTTCTAGAAGAAACAAAAATCATAACTGGTTGTGTTGGAGAATGTTGCCTGATGGCTTGATAAATGGGTTTGTTCATAGTGGCCATTCTTGGACAATAGTTTCGTCCTGCATAGCCACTGATATGTACTTCGAGTGGAACGGGTCTTACAGATGGACGAAAATTGTAAAGTCCCATTTCACCTATGTGTAACCATGCTGCAAGATCAGCAGCCGTTGACAGAGCAGTAGTTAAAGCTACAATACGAGTATGTTGTCCCGTATGAGATGAAATAAAATTGATTCTAGATATTATTATCTCTAACACAGGACCACGATCTTCACCTAAAAGATGGACTTCATCTAGCACCACTAAAGCCACTTGACGAACATAATTACGAGTTTGCCAACTACGAGAAACACCATCCCATTTTTCTGGGGTTGTTACAATTATAGATGAATTTGAAATAGCTCTAACGTCCGGTGTGACATCACCTTTAGTAAAATAATTATAATTATAATAGTTATAAAAATAAGAAGTACACACAAAAATTAATATAATGTATTTGCATATTTTTTAGAGATATCAGACAATCTGATATGTATTTTAATAAACACAAATTTGAAATTAGTTTACATTTACTATTTGAATTAATCGGCTTCACATAGGATCGATTACAGTAGGTAGTGCCCATGTAAAAAATATAAATTACAAAATCTACATGGTATAAAATGTCTTATGTATTTCTGACTTTGTATAGCTTAAATTTTGGACAAGTATACAAGTGTACACTCATAGAAAATGCTTAACATAATTTTTAGAATACAATTTAGAATTTAATATTTATATATTCTTTATAGTAAATGATATTAAGTTAAATATTTATTTTTGAGGTACCTCAAATTAAAAGTAAATGTTAGTGATTTGGATTATTTTATTTGAAAAATATTTATAAAAATTTTAAATTTTTATTATTTTGTTAAAATTTACATAATTAATAATTCCAAGAACACTATTAAAAAAAATATATAATAATTACAAGAAAGTTCTTAAAAATGTTTCAATAAATTGGAAATTTTAAGAAGGTAAACATCTATAGATTTTAAATTTAGTAAAAAATATATTTTATTTATTTACTAGTCTTAATAAGATTTTCTTATACTAGTCTGGTCTGGCATTACTAGGCACTAATTGTCATGGGATTTTATGTTATTTCATATGTACATATATAGTAAATAATATATGACAATACCTGTTAATTCAACAACAGATTTTTTTAATTTTCCTTCTAATCTGATTTTCCAATCAATCATACGTTCTCGTACAAGTGCTTTTAATGGAGCAATATAAACTACCTAAAAATAGAAATAATATTTGATTAAATTATAGTAAATATAAGTATAATATTATATTTTATCTTATATTTTTTTTACTTTAGCTCCAGGTTGTTCATTAAATATTCGAAACATAGCAATTTCAGCAGCTATTGTTTTTCCAGATCCAGTAGGTGCTCCTAGGAGTACATTGTTATCAGTATGATATAGGCAGTGAAATATTTGTGTTTGTATTGGATTGAAGTGAGTAAAATTATATAAAGATTGATATCCTTGGTTTTTAAGAGCAGATAATGGTAAAGGAGAAAGTTCTAATAAGTCTAAAACAAAATATAAAAAAAATTTAAAACAACACTCAATAATATAACGTAAAAATGATAAATGTATGAATATTATAGACACCTGTAACTGAAGCATGGCTATGAGGTATTATAAGGTGTTGAAATGTTAATGGTGTAGTGAAAGTTGTACCTAACCATCTATCAGAAGTACAATGTAGAATATATTGTGATGGTAATGGCTCAACTAATGGTATTGTAAATATTAACTTTTGAGTTTCTTTTCTCATTACCTATAAAAATTTAATCAAGAATGATTTTAAGAAATTTTCCAGGAAAATTAAACAAATTATATTTTGTCAATACCTGTCTTTTAGTTATAAGGAACTGTTCCCAATGATATATCATATCTGATTCAGGATCTTCAATCCAGATCCAAAATGCAACAGATGTTTTACTATGAAATCTATCATTCCATCTGAATTACAAAAAAAATTTATTAAAATTTTTAACATCAAGAGTTATTAAGTATTATACATACTCAAATTCTGGGAATAGTTCTAAATTTATTCTTAAAATAGTTCTGGTAATAGGTTGGATACTTTCAGTAGCTTCAATGTATGGAACTTGCATGGCACATTTTTTAACAGTTGCACCCATATTCTGATTTCTAAGCAGAATACCTAATTCTTTAGAATCCATTTCTCGAATTTGGTGAAATGATAATTTTCTTGACTCTATTTTATCTATGATTTCCCAAGGAAGAATATCTGAAAATTGTCTTAATTCAGATTCAAAATCCCATTGAATCATTTCAAACATTTGACACACTTCTAATAATTTAGCAGACATCATAGCATTATTACGGCGTAAAACCATGTCAAATAGTGCTCTGGCAATTCTTGTTGCATTCTAATAGAAATAAAATAAAATAATATATTCATTACTCAATCATATATTTATTTCTTTATTCACAAATATTTATCAATATAAATGTCACCTTAAATACTTACTTGTGATATGTATACCAGATCAGATATCAAAGAAAACCCTTTAGCTCTACCACGTGCAAGGTATGTTTGCAAAAGTATATTAACTTTACCATTTACATTTACAGCTGAACCATGGCATTCAACATGACAATATTTACGAGCTAATGTTTCTAATTCAACTACTTCATCATCTCGAACCTATAAAATATTATCATTCATATTATTACTAAAAGTTATATATTTATATATTTTATTATTTATTTATACTTTTAATTGATCAAATTCTTTTGCACTAGAAATCATTGATAATATCTCAGACATATTCATAAAGGGTCTTAAATTTTGATTAAATATTTCAACACTATCATAACTAATATAAAAATGACTGGCTGTTCGGCCCATATCTGTAAATTAAAATGTATTTTTAGTCTGAATATCAAAATTAAATTGACAATACTAACCTGTAGATGAGAGATCTCCAGTTCTTTCATTATACCGCAACATTTGTGCTCTATCTAAAGCCATTGCTGCATTAATGATAAACTCTTTTCTTTTACTTACTAACATAGGATCTAACTGTAAGCAGACAATACAAAAATGTAAGCACAACATTTCTTATTCACTACATGATTTATTTACTTCGACTTCTTCAAGTGATATACCATATACATGAGGATTTATACGCATTCTAACAAACAAATAAGTATAACTAAGCCACATAACAGCTTCTTCAACATTTGATATTGTACCTAACACAACCTAAAAACAAAAACAAAAAAATGTTTTAATATAAATTTTTAAGTTTAAATGTAAATCGATACATAAGAAAAGAAATGATAAAAATAAATTTTTTTTAAATCATAAATCATACTTCAGCATTTAAATTATTTACAAGATGTTGTACAAAACAACTTTCGATTGGTATTTGGTTAGTTAGTAAAGATAAGTATTTGTGAAGTTTGGAATGTGGAGTAATGATCATTCCATGTCCAGATGTATCAAATTGTGGCCTTCCAGCACGACCAAATATTTGTAACACATCGAGCATGCCGAGATCTACGAATGTACCATGTTTAGGATCATATAATTCTGTACCCTAAAATTAAATTTAAACAAAACACCAAAACATATAATTATATAAATATATTTTTTCTTTATTAACTTAAATTAATAAAAATGTATAAATAGATTGTATTTGGTCTTAAAGAAAAATGAAAATTTACTTTAATAATAACTGCATGAGCAGGAAGATTTACACCCCAAGCTAAAGTTGCTGTACAAATTAAAACTTTAATAGCGCCTTCAGCAAAGTATTTTTCTACTAAATTTCTGTAACATAATAAAATAAAATTTAATAAAATATGTCAATAAAAAAAAAAAAAATCAAATAACCTATCAGATCTCAAAAGACCAGCGTGATGAACCGAAAATCCACTATTCAATAATTCACTTAATTCTTTTGAATGACAACGTTCAAACGCCTTTTTAGCAATTCCTATTCTATTAGAATCTTGAGGTAAGAACGCAGATTGATGATTTTTTTGAGTTGAAAGTTCTCTGAAAATATTAGCTGTTTTTACAGTAGCATTACGAGCATGAACAAATACCATAACCTAATAACACAGTAATTAAATATGAAATACCATAAATATTTATTTGTTACTTAATAATAAAATTATTAATAAAAAGCTCACTTGATGACCTTTTTGTACCATATCATACACTTTTTCATAACAAACTGTATCCATTTCTTGCTGCATTTTTATAGTTTTTCCACCACGAACACCTATAAATGTTTGAACCAATGGCACTGGTCGGAAACGTCCATCAAAATAAAATAGTCCTTTATGAAGATTAACTCTTAAAAAACGTGCTACATCTTTATAATTTGGTAGTGTAGCTGATAAGCCAACTATTCTAATCATGCTTTGGGAAGATTCGACTTGTCTTAAAGTTCGCGCAACAAGAGCTTCAAGAACTGGACCACGATCACCATGTAATAAATGTACCTCATCGATAATCAATAACTTGACTAAACTTGTTAGACCAATATCTCCTATAATATAATAACATTAGTATTTCTATTTTAAATATAATTAAAAACATCTAACCAGTTCCTTTACGAGTAGCTACATCCCACTTTTCAGGTGTTGTTACTAATATTTGGGTGTTAATCATTTCTGTTTTAGTAAGTGACATGTCACCAGTAAATTCACGAACTTCAATTCCTAGACTAGAAAGACGTTTACGAAAATTTGCAGTCATTTCAGCAGCGAGAGCTTTCATTGGGGCAACATATACAATCTGGAAATACACATTTTTTTAACAAAGAAAAATATTTAAAACAACAAGATGAATATAAAATTACTTTAAATTCGTTTTTATTTATTTCATTATTTCTAATATGTTGTTTGATTTGATGAATTATTGTCAACAAAGCTACATTTGTTTTACCCGCTCCAGTTGGTGCACATACAAGTAAATTTTCATTTGTATTGTATGCAGCATCAAAAACAACTGATTGTATTCTATTAAGATTAGTGATTCCATGGAATGCTTTTTGTCCAACCTTTGACATTAAAAATAAAAATAATATTAGCTATACTGAATCATGTATAGTGTTAGTTAATAACCTCATCTAGTGTATGGATAGCGATCAAGTTTTTTCCAATAGTCAATTCTTGTGTCATTTTTGTAACTGGAATGTAAACTTCTTCATGTGTTTTATGATCTGTTCTTTTAGCTCCAGCCGGTATTACACTAGACTCACCAGAGATGAAACCTAAATAAAATTCATATAGATACTATAAGCATGAAGTAGGAAAATTTAATCTCAATTGATACACTTACAACTTGATACTTTTGATTCATTATTCATATCATATACATGGGGGTATTTCTCAGTTGGAGGAGCTTTTCTGCTCTTTGGGTCAATAAAGGTGGGAACATTGGCTGCACTCGTCCTTAAAATAATAAGCATAATTTAAAATGTTGAATTCAAAACAAAATTTAGTGATGTTTTATGAACTTACGTTTTGGAAATCATTTTAATTGACTCATCATCTGAATCGGAATCGAACCGACGATTTAATCGTTGGTATGCTTTTTCTTCTTTTCTTAATTCTTTTCTAAGTAATCTATCTTCTTCAGTTTCAATAGTAATCATCTCCATGTGTCTAGGTCTCTTATCCATTTCTAAATTAAATAGTGAAGTACATTTTTAATCAATTTAATTTAAAAATATGGTGAACATTCATACTTAAATCAATATTATGTATATTTTTCTTTTCATTTACGGCTAAACATTGTTTAAGAATTTCTTTTCTATGCTTCAAAAGTGTTTCAATGAGTGTAAGTCTTGTAAAACCAAGTAAATTGAATAACTATAATACATAAATACAAGGTCAGAATAGAATAAATAGGAAATATAAACAAACATCTAATAACTGTATGTTCATAATCATTATTAATATTTTACCTAAATTATTTTATACAGTTACCTGCAATATACTTTTTAAGAACTATGATTGATAATAAAGTAGTGTTTATTACTTTTGTAAAATAATTAATTGCATTAAATAATAATTTACAACAACTTTTTAAATTAATAATTTTCTATTTTTTTTATGATATTTTGAGTAAAAATAAAATTATTGAAAACAAATATATTTCATTATAATGTTTAAGAAATCCCAAATCAGCTTTTTAAATATATTAATTAAAAAACTTAAATTAAAAGTAATCAACTAATAATTAATATTTTTAGAAAAAGAATCATCAAGTTTAAAGAAACAAAACGGGTGGGCCTCGTTTTGCTGTACAGTTGGGGGTGGAGTATACCTCGTTTATAGGATAGGTCATCATTACAATGGATTTGTTAAATTTGAATGCAATGATAGATATCATTGTATACGAATAAGTTAATAACGATTCTGAACGGAGTTAAAATGTTTGTCTAAAATGTGTATATAATAATATAGTATTTTATATTTAAATTGAATTATAATGCAATTTCGTAAAAATTTAAATTTAAAACAGTCATAAAATTTTTCCTCTTAAGGCTGGTAGAATTTTTTTATACATTTCTGAAGGTAAGCTTATAGACAACCTAGTGTTAAAATTTTGAATCTTAAGTATAAACAGAAAATTATTTTATGAGTTTTCAACTACAAAATAACTTGCAAATTATCGCGATTTTAACATATTTTATACAAATTTGAACTTTATGGACTTATAAATAAAATTTGAGTGAAACGATCACCGATATTTTTTAGTTACAATTAGTATTACTTATATTTAATCCTTTAATTCATTTTCAAAAGTTTTTGGACAGCCAAAAAAATTTTATAGATATTTAAAAAAAAAAACTTACAAAAATCGAAAATTTAAATTTTCTATAAATAAGTCAAATATGTCAAAATACGTTGAAAACTTAACCATGTATAGAGAACACCAATATAAAGATTTGGTGAAAATTTCAAGTTGTTACGGTTTTTCGTTTCTGAGTTAGAGCATATTTTTAATAATGTATTTTGTAAAAACGTGATTTTGTATAAAATTTCCCGTTTTTTCGTAATTTTTTTATCGTTTTTTTCGATTTTTCAAAAAGTATTAAAAAAGTTGTATTTTTGACTTGCCCAAAGACCATTTACATTCACTTTCCTTTCAGAAAAGTTGCTGTTTAAGTAAATCGAAGCATTTTTACTGCAAAAAAAGTTGTCGTCAGACACAAAAAAAAAAAAAAAGAAACACATCATTGTAAAATCAATTGATATTTTGACTTATTTATAGACAATTTAAATTTTCGATTTTTGCAAGTTTTTTTTTTTTAAATATCTATAAAATTGAATTGGCTGACCGAAAACTCTTGAAAATTTAATACAAGGTTTATAATAAGTTAACATTATCGTCACTAAAAAATATCGGAGATCATTTCCCTCAAATTTTTTTTATAAGGCTCAAATTTGTATAAAATGTGTCACAATCTCGATAATTTGCAAGTTATTTTGTAGATAAACATTCATGAAATTTTTCCTGTTTATACTTAAGGTTCAAAATTTTAACACTAGTTTTCCCATAAGCTAATCTTTAAAAATATATAAAAAATTTCTACCGGACCAAAAGGAAAAAATGTTATGACCGTTTGAAATTTAAATTTTTACGAAATTACATAAAATAGCGATTTATGGTCAAACGATTTTAAATATTTCTTATAATTCAAAAAGTATAAGTCGCAGAAACTTGAAATTTTCACCAGTTGTTAAGATAGGCATTTCCTTTATGTCATATTTTTTTCAAAATATTATATTGATTTTTAAGTCACTTATAGGCATTTAAAAAATTTGAATTTTTTACATTTTTTTTTATAATTGGTGATAAAAAAAAATTGACTTATACAAAATACTTGAAAATTTAATAGAAGATTCCACACAAGTAGTTTTTATTGTCATTCAAAAATCATCAAAATCCATAAGCAAAATTTTTTTTTATAAGCGTTTGAACAGCGAATATTGACATAATATTACATGTAAAATATAATATAACATAAAATTCTTGACTGACAAATCATATCGGTTTTTTTAAAATGCTCTAAAATCACTAAAAACTATTGGAGATTATTTCACTCAAATTTTTTTTATAAACCCATAAAGCTCAAATTTGTATAAAATATGTTAAAATCACGATAATTTGCAAGTTATTTTGTAGTTGAAAATTCATAAAATTTTTTCTGTTTATACTTAAGATTCAAAATTTTAACACTAGGTTGTCCATAAGCTTACCTTCAAAAATACATAAAAAAAGTTCTACCAGACTTAAGAGGAAAAATTTAATGACTGTTTTAAATTTAAATTTTTACGAAATTGCATTAAAATTCAATTTAAATATAAAATACTATATTATTATATACACATTTTAGACAAACATTTTAACTCCGTTCAGAATCGTTATTAACTTATTCGTATACAATGATATCTATCATTGTATTCAAATTTAACAAATCTATTGTAATAATGACCTATCCTATAAACGAGGTACACTCCACCCCCAACTGTACAACAAAGCGAGGCCCACCCGTTTTTTATTTATGTTTTTAATAACTGTCACTCGATAAACACTAATGAAAATTGAAAATTTAAA
This sequence comes from Chaitophorus viminalis, assembly GCA_025469195.1. NCBI lineage: Eukaryota > Metazoa > Arthropoda > Insecta > Hemiptera > Aphididae > Chaitophorus > Chaitophorus viminalis. The sequence continues at coordinate 342,510 of JAIPRK010000139.1, read as the reverse complement.
AATTATAAGAATTAAACATCCTAAAATTCAGTAGTTTTAGTGTCTATCGCTAACATTGTAAGAAGAAATAATTTTATATAATTGTTTATTTTCTCAATAAAACATAGTCCATAATTTTTACTCATTTAAATTATTAATGTAACTTGTAAGACGTAAGTTAAAATTAAATGCATAAAAGTTCAGGTATAAAATTAAAATCTACAATATATTTTATTATACAGGTGGATGGTTGTATGTATAGACTAATAATAATATGGTTGTTTGCACTGATTTTTATCAATTATGGTTATCCCAATTTTATTATCTACTATATATTATCACATTATATACAATATAGGTATGAATCACGGAGATACGGATTATACTATAATATTGTAGTCGGTGGTGTGAATAATGATTAATGAATATTAACTATTATATTATCCACATAATCAACAATTAATTTATACTATTCATTATTGTTTTTAATCATTTTACTTTTTAAACAGTGATAATTCGATACTATAATCTAATAAATTGTACATTTTTGTGATTTGTAATTGTCACTAAACAGTTAAAATTTTTACAATTCAACTTAAATTTGAGTAAAATTTTCAAAAAATTAACACTAATATGGAGAAGTTATCACTTAATGTAACCTCTAAAATGTCATTAGCAAGTATGAAACAGTATGTAAGTATTAAAACAGGCATGCAGCAAACAGACTTTTATTTATTGTGCAATGGGAAAATTATTAATGAAAATACGGTTCAAAATGGTAGTGTACATATTGTACCTCGGACACTGGGTGGTAAAGGAGGATTTGGTTCAATGCTACGAGCAATTGGAGCTCAAATTGAGAAGACTACAAATCGCGAAGCTTGTAGAGATCTTAGTGGTCGTCGACTACGTGACATAAATGAAGAAAAACGAGTAAAAGATTTTTTAGCAAAAGGAGGTCCTAGTACAGAAGACCCCGAAGAACGTAAGAAACGTAAATTACAACGCCTTCGTCAAGCACCCAAAACTGAATTTAAAGATGAGCATTATGAAAAGCATATGTCTGAAATGACAGAATCAGTTTCTGATGCAGTAGAGTGTGGATTCAAAGCAGGTACATCAGATATTCCATTAAAGAAAAAAACCAAAATCAAGGGATATTTTGATTCTGATTTGGATACAGATAGCAGTGATGAGTTAGACGAAGAAAAAGTATCCACAGAGTCAAAAGAAACTGTACAGTTAGAAAATGAGCCAGAAGAAACAGAAAATATCACTAAAAGAAAAAGTTTTGACTTGGAAGATGATAAAACAATAACAGCCAAGAAAATTAAAGCTTAAGATGTTTTATGAAATTAAATATATTATTTGTAATAAATAATAACTCCTGTAATCTAATCAATATAATTAAAATTTGATCAATATTTTTATTTTAATTTTAATCTAAAAAATTTTATCATAAAGTTTATGTGTAACAATTCTGTAAAATTTGTGATTTTATTCCATTTCATTTTTAATATATTTATATAGAAATTATATAGATATAATCATCTCCCACCATTTTCATAAATATATATTTGTTCATATAAGAAAAGTATAATTATAAAAATAAAATATAATAAGTAAACCTATAGTTATAGATATAAGATAATTTTTTCCAAAAAGTTAACATTTTAAAAAAATTCTCCTAATATATTTTATTTTCAGTAATTAAAAGAATATATTCGTTGTTTTAAAATTATTTTAGTTTTCTATGATCAAGAAGATCCATTTATATGTTTTCAGGCAATAACTTAAACTTAATATAACAATCAATAGTAATTGAACATAGGTGCTTCAAAAGAGCTATTTTGGGTAAGTATTGATTTTTGAGTTTCATGATTTTGTGATAAGCATAATACATTTTTTTTATGGTATAATTGAGTTAAATTTTTTTAAATTATTTCTAATAAATAAGAAACTATTTTTGTTGGTAGTTATTTTAGATCAGGGATGGCGAACCCATGTCACATGTGTCACAGAGTGACACGCCAAATTAAATATAATTCATAAGTTTTACTTCACTTTTCAAAAAAATTACTTATAATTTGAAATTATTTTTAATTTATTATTGTAATATATCATGTTTATATGTTTAATTAATTATTTTTCAAGCAAAAAAAAGATCTGAACAATTTCTGACAAGCGAGGAAAATAAAATCAAACCAAGCATTTTGATTTGACACGCAGTTATCAAAAGGTTTGCCATCCCTGTTCTAGATTATAAAAAAAATTATAAATAACTTACAAACAAGATACTAATGTTGTATTTTATTAGCTTTTTAAATTCTTCTTCTATAATAACAGTATAACTTTCTAAAAGTTATATTAGTGATTAGTATTATGATTCTAAATTAGAATATTTTTCATTGATTTTTATAATGTAATCATACAAGTTATATATATATACATATACAAATAAATAAAACTATAATAATTTACATACCTCATCTTGTAGTTCAGTATCTAATTTTTGAGATGAAAGTATATCTATTATACTATTATAATAATCTTCATTTGAAACGCCTAAATCTACTGACGAGGTTTTTGTAATTTGTTTTAATAGCCACATTTTACTGAACTAAAAAATTGAAAAAAAGACATTATTTTATTAACTACATAATTTCATGTACAGAATGTCCCACAAATATTTACTGATAAAATGTCTAATTTTTTAAGGAAATATACACATCAATTGATTCATGTATGTGGACAAAGGTTCTTCTCCCAGGACGTTAGTCCCTTCTAGAAAGCAAATCAGCCAATAACTGGGTTTGAACATTGGTGTGCTTGAACATAGTCATTGGATTATGTTCAAGTACAGCTGTCTTTTATTGTTCAGCCACACCTCTCACATTTTAAAATTTTAGAGATTATGGAATTTATAATGCCACAAAAAAACATAGTAAATAATAATTGTGGAATACAACAGATTTACTATAGAAAACATTACAAACTTACATTTGGAGTACTAAGGTTTCTTCTTTCTTCATTATAAGCCATGGAGAAAATATTTGATGAATACTTTGAACCATAATCAGGAGTTGATAATTTAGCAAAATCTGGAGGTATCCACTTAGAGTTATTTTTGTAACTTAAAATATTAACATCTAAAGAAATTGGATCTTTGTTCTGATTTTCTTCGATATTGACTTTTTGACCATCCATTTTCTCCCATAATATTTTTAAATTGTTCAAACTTTTATCATTCATCAATTTCTCAATTTCTTTAACCAACTAAAATGTACATAACCATAAAATATATTTTTTAAACAAAATTCCAATACAATACAAATTTTATAATTAGAAAACTTAAAATATTTAATAAGTATTTATAATTAAGGAATACCTTAAATATTTGATCAGCATTATTATTAGATACTTTTCCAAACAAACTTCTAAGTTCTAAAATATGTTTCATTAATAGTCCAGGAATGCCAATAAACAATTTGAAAAAGAATAATACTGCTGAACTTATTATTTCAGGTTGTTCATCTTTTGCTGAAAATTTTATTTACAGTTCAAACAGTGGATATGTTTAAATATACACAGTCAATTATTAAATCAGCAGTAACAAGTATAACGAATGAACTAAAATTTTAATTCAACCCTTCAATAGAAGGTACTTTTAAAATCACCAAAAAAAGAATATATAATATTGCCCATACATTTTGGAACCTTAGTTGAATTTTGGTATTGCATAAAAAGAGAAGGAAAATAGTGATAATGAAATTACAAAAATTATATTTATTAAAAAGTAAAAATATAAAATTTGCAAATTTAGTTTGTAAAATTAAAAAAAACATTCAGGAAATAGGACGAAAATAAAAAAAAAATCATAAGGCATTGTTTTATTTTTTTAGATTGTCACATGTCAATAATAGTATTATAATTAATAGGTATCCATAATATTTGAGAAAAATACATAGGTATTAATACCTTTTTTATTACATTTTATTAAGAAGTTTTAAGTTATATAAAACTAAATAATTTAATAGTTCTACTTATAACAAATTGTTACTATTTAAAAAGCTACTAATTTATAATAAATAATTTTAATAAGTAGCTAAGTTAACTTTTTATTAAATAAGAGTCATTTTTATTAAAAGTACTTAGTAAGTAGTCCGGACTATACATAGAAATTACTTACCAAGTTCTTGTGCTATTCCATATAAAGTAGTTAAGTTTTTCATAATAACTTCATTTTTGGGTTCATTGATAACAGTGCATAGTTCAGAAAATGAAAAAAATCTGAAAATTGAATATTATTAAAAAAAATTTTCATTATAATTTATAATATATTAATCTTTAATTCATAAAAAAATTGGTTTGAGCGCACAAATATATTAAACAATAATTACTTATATTCATTCAATTTCATATCAGGACAAATCTAAAACTTAGATTCTCCATTAAGATTCCTCTTTTATACACCTGTAAGAGATTTTTATGGTTTTTCACCTTTCAAACATTTTTAAGACCTGTAATGTAAGTCCAAGTACCATAAACCTTTTAAATAGCCAATAGATATAAATAGCATTTTAGATTTGGAGGGTACTGATTTCCTAGTTCAATGTTTCTCAACCTATGGTCTGTAGAAAGCTCAAGTGATATAAGAATAAAAACTGCATAAAGAAAAAATAAAAATTTATTAATTATCATTGTATTGAACATTTTTGTTGAACAAACATCTTTGTCATCAGTGATTACCTACAATCTACATAATATATTATTTTGTTAAAATCTATTAATTATTAACTGGCATAGAGAACACTCAGAAAATCCCAATAGGCGTCTAAAACAGAACTGGGCATGGAAACTTCAATAAATCAGTAGTCAGCTTAAGTCAATCTAGGTTTCACAACTTTGTGTCTGCTTGGTCAATCCCTACAAACCCTAACAAACACAAAGTGTATTGTTAATATCAAAAAATCTTTTAATTAAAATAATATGCTACCATAATAGATAAAATAAGAGAACATGATGGCTAATATATAAATATATACCACTAAAATCTAATAAACTGAATAAATTATTATACTTAAATTTTACCTTGCTAAAAAATATTTCCATTGTTGATAACCTTTATTAATATTTATTATAATTTAAGATTTTAGTCTATTCAGTCCAATAAGAATAAAATAACTTTAGCCTTTTATGCTTATTCACAAAATAGTATAAACCTTGCAAAATAATAACACTATAGATAACAATTCAATTATTTGAGACCAATAAACCATTAAATAATTTAAGATATATTATAATATATCTTAAACTAACTATTTAGATCCATGCCTATTCTACTTTTAAATACAAGCAATAGTTGTTGAAGTATAATAATTACTTTGTTAATAGTTTTTCTTCATCTTCTTTTTGATCTTTAAGTAGACTTAAATTATCACTCCAAATATTAATTGGTTCCATACATTCTGTACCATGACTGTTTGAATACAATAAATGGATGGGTCTAGAATATCTAGGTAATTGACCAATCTCAATATAATTACGATTACGCATATTATCTTTCACCTCTTCCATATTTCAGTAATTAATGAACCGTCTCATCAAAATTAATTCTATCCTAAAATCAATAAATATTGATACGTTTGAAAACACTTGTAAATATATTTCCATTTATAAATGTATTATAACCATTGCAAATGGTTATAATCATAATTTGGAAATTATAAATATACTTCATCATACTTGAAATAAATCAATTTGGTGATTTCAACAACACAAAATATTTACACTTATACACGTTGACAGTCATTAACTCACAACTTGTGAAAAACAAAATTATTTCGAATGTACAGGTACGGGACACGGGTATTGACGGGATTAAATCGACACTGAATACTACTATACTACATAGTACGTACTCGATAACATGTCTGTGAAGAAGATAAGACGTGATAATACGTCACAACATCTCGATAACAGACGAGTCGACGTTAATGTATACTGCATTACTGCTTGCAAATGGTATACAGTACGTACTACGTCCTATTCAGTGCATTGTGGTCTGTACTCTGTAGATGTAGATTTCAAATAACTCTTATCACAGCCTTACAAAGATATGGTCGGATAACCAACTCCATACCTTAGATCATATACTATGATACTAGTATATGATCTAAGCTCCATACAAACCATAGAGCAATGAATGATAATGGTTATGCTGGTTGATACCAGTATCAGCATGACGATAATATTATCAGTTAACAAATGCGTAGTTTTGATTATTTTTAATTATAAATTTTCTCACTGTTCTGTTGTTTTATTGTTTCACTATTTCGTAAATACATATTTACTCATTGCATTTGTAATTCTTATGATGTAGTTAGTCTTTTTGATCTCACTAATCGCTATAGAAATCAATGGGCTCTTTAACTCATGACTGAATGTAAATTGAAAAAACGCTGATCTCACGTTAATCAAGAGCTCCTGCACATTGCACTTTCTGGAGAACAAAGGTTTTTGAGCTAATAAAAGTCTATTACAGTTTGACCTCCTACCATGTTATGTCTTTTGTTTTTCCTTCTTACTTAATTTCGTTTTGTTGCAACATTTTGTAATTATAGTTGTCTAGTCAATATCTCAGACCATATATACACTGAATTGCAGTTTAAATTGTATTACATACCCTGTAATGCAATAACTGCAGTATATACATTATTTTAGTTTAATTATTTTGCCAGCAACTGAATTTATTCGATCATAAAATCAATATTTTTAGATATCAAAATGCCTGAATCGGGTTATCAAATTCTTAATCCAGAAAGAGAAGAAGAAGTTCATTATCATTTTTTTCCTAATGTAGCTAGAAGTAAGTATGATTTGATTTGAATAAAATATATAATTTCCAGTTATATTATATTTATTTATTTATTGATTTTAAAATCTGTTCAGTATAAATATGTTTACCTTGGTATTCAATATTTCTTAGAGTATACATTTTTATTCTATTTTAATATTTTCTTTATTTTTAAATTAATATTCCTATTCCAATGTCTAGCACACTCAGATAATTAGGACTTGACTTGCATAAACGCCTAACTTGGAATGTCCATAACCATATCAAGAAACTTACTTTAAATAGCAGATTATGTACCTTGCTTATAAAAAATAACCACTCTAAATTAAAAATCGAAGTTCTTATGTACAAGACACTACTGAAATTAATATGGGCATATGGTCTCCAACTGTGGCTACTGCAAAAATATCTAATACCAACAAAATCCAACAGTTTCAAATTATTGTCTTTAGTAAAATTACAAATTATGTCCAATTATTTCCACCATAAAGATCTTAAATTGAAAACTAACAGAAGAAAATGTACAAATGCTTTTATAATTGCCTATAAAACCATCAAAATCTATTGATAAAGAACCTCTATATCAGGAAACCCAGAGTATTGTCTTTAAAAGAACTGGTGCTGTGACTTGTAAAAATTATAAAATAAAATAAAAAACAGAGATCTAGACTAGATATATTTGAATTCTCAGCTAATTGTCACCAGTGGATGATTTCTTAATTCAAAATATTTCATGTTTATATTCAAACACATCAATATGCTTATTCTACATTGTACAGATTGTATATATATATATATATATATATATATATATATATATTTGTAAAATAAAAAAATAATATTTTGATTTATATAAATTACTACAATTATACATAACACAGTTAAAATATATATATAAATAATATTATATATATATAAAAAAAATATCGATTAATTGTTTTAAAATACTCATAGATGACAATAATTATTTATATATATGTATTATTTTTAGATCGTTGGAATCATATAGAAGACTTGGATACTTTTTTTACAAGAATCTATCTTTACCATCAAAAACATGGATTTATTTGCCTGATTCTTCAATCAGCACTAGATCTTTTTCAAGTGATTTTCTTGTTGGTATTCTCATTATTTTTGTTTTACTGCATTGACTATCCAGTACTTTTCAGGTATACTTTTTTTTTTTAATAAAATAATTAATTCTTCACCTATTATAGTATATATTTATTTAGAAAATAAATGGAATATAAAACCTGGATATCATGTATGTATTATGGTTTAAAATTCAGCGGTTAACAAATTTTTGAACCTTGCAGACCATTAAAACCATACTTTAAACTTAAAATGATATAAATTTAAACAAAAGAGATCATTGGATGACTAAATTAATTGTGTTAATTAATAATTTTCGAAACAGAAATATCATAAAAAAAAGAATGTGAACTTCTTACCCAACAATTTTAATTACATATAATTTATTAGAATTTTTATTAGAATATAAAATTATATAAGTTTTACAATTATTTAAATACTCGTATATCATGTTTATTTTTTAATGATGTATTATTTATTATACTTAAATTGTATTTTTGGTTTTTAACACAAAAGAAATTGGTACAAAAATATTTTATTTCTGTTGCTTTGTTCCAGCATTGATTTTTTGTATTATCTTCTTACATTTTTATTAAAACCAATTGAAAATTAAATTGATAAAAATAATTTATTATAATATATTATAAATAGAACAAAATTGCATTTTTCTAATATAACGAAATAATAATTGAATGTTAATATAATAATATTAGTTTATAGAGGTTAGCAGGAAAAAGAGAAGAATGGTTGTAGCGACAAGTTACTTTAGATTACCAAGCCTTTAGATAAAAAAAAAATAAATAAATAAAATATAATAATAATAAATTGAGAAATATTAAAAGTCTTTTAAATTCAATTATAAGTATTAATATAAATGTTTCTATTGTTAAGCCTTATTCTACAAGTTATAAGTTGATAATTATTATTTTCTACATAAAAATAAAATTAATGTTATTGTGTTTAATATTTAGAGATAAACCTGTAGATTCAAGCAAAATATTAAATGGTACTGATAAGGTACGTCTATCTGATGTTATCCTGCCAGTCTCAAAATGTACAAGCAAATTTACAATTCTAACATATCTATATATGCTACCACTATTAATGTTTGTTATTTTCCGACTCATGAAAGTTTTCAATGTTGCTTACCATTATGCTGATATTAAAGCATTTTATAATGTTGCTCTTCATATACCTGATGTAAGATTTTGTTAACCATGAGTATTGTTATAAAAATATTTATATTCTAAATTCTTCAAGTTAAATTAATAGTTCATTAATTTATATATTTGCTCAATTATAGAAAGAGTTAGAAAATTATACTTGGCGAGAAGTAATACAAAAAGTAATAGAAGCTCAAAAAGAACAGCATATGTGTATTCATAAATCAAATCTTACAGAACTTGACATTTATCAACGTATTTTAAGGTATGTTTACATATTTTCTAGCATATTCAAAATGTTTGAGTATTGTATCCAACTAATTATTTATTTTTCTTTAGAACAAAAAACTACTTAATAGCTCTTGTGAATAAATCTGTACTTCCTACTCATTTCCATATACCATTTTTTGGTGATGTAATATATTTTTCTAATGGAATGAAGTACAATTTAAATCTTTTGCTCTTTTGTAAGTACTTAATTATTTTAATTATTATTTTGTATTTTAATGTCCATATTGTTAGTATATACTTTTGTTCTTTATAATACTATATAAATGTAAACTTTTTAAATTGAATTCCAGGGGGACCATGGTCACCATTTGAAAATAATTGGCATCTTAAACCAGAGTATAAACAACCAGGAAAACGTTTAGAGTTGGCACAATCAATGAGCAAAACTATTAGCTGGGTTGCTTTAATTAATTTATCACTTTCTCCAGTAATCTTTACTTGGCAATTAATTTATAAGTTGTGTGACAATGCTCAAGTAAGATACATGTTTATTAAATATACATATAATAAATATAAATAAAATTTGTTTATTTCTATTTTGTAGATGGTTAAAAATGAACCAAGTGTACTTAGTATTCGTATGTGGTCCTTGTATTCAAAAATATACTTGCGTCATTTCAATGAACTTGACCATGAGCTTAGTGCCCGTCTCAGTCGTGCTTATGTGCCTGCTGCAAAGTATTTACAAAGTTTTGCAGCTCCTGTTACTGTTATAATCTCTAAGTATATTTATTACTGATTTCATTATTTAGTATTTACATATAATTTATTAACTTTATTTTTAATTTTTAGGTATATTATGTTTTTTACTAGTGCTATAATGGTACCAATTCTTGCTATGACTGTTTATGATGATAGCATTTTAACAATTGAACATATGATAACTATATTGAGTGGACTATCACTGTTATTTTTGATTTGTCGGTTAGTCCAGTTACTTCTTTTTTATGATAATTATTTTAAATTAAATTTGTTATTGACGATTTATTTAATTTTTAGAAGTCTTGTAGATGATGAAAAAGAAATTGTTTGTCAAGAATCATTAATGACGGCTGTATTGGCTGAAGTGCATTATCTTCCCGATATATGGGTTGGAAAAGCTCATACCCAACAAGTTAGCAATCAGTTTTCTCAACTTTTTCCTTTTAAAGCTGTAAGTTTTTGTACGAGATAAATAAAAACTAAAAAAAACTAATTCAAAAAAATTTAAAATTTCAGAATTATTTGATAAATGAATTAATTTCACCACTAGTCACTCCATTTATTCTGTTCTTTTGGCTTCGTCCCAGAGCCTTAGAGATTGTTGATTTTTATCGGAATTACACTGCTGAAGTAGCTGGAGTTGGCGATGTTTGTGCTTTTTCTATGATGAATTTACGCAAAAATGGCAATCCAGCTTGGCGTTCCCCTGGATCTTTATCTGATAAGCCTACAGCTAAATTACCTCAAGTAGATCAGGCTGAAGATGGAAAATGTGAAATGTCTCTACTCAGTTTTTCTGTACGCAATCCTACTTGGGATCCTGTTGATATCGAAGCTAAAGAGTTTGTGGAAGAAATAATTGCTAAAACTAGACAAAAATATTCTTCAACCAGTGAATCTTTAATTAATCCGGTAATATTAAAACTGTAAACATTTATTCATTAAGTATGTAATTATTGCTAAATGATTTAATATTTTTAGACTCTGAATCATGATATAATTGGTGATTCATTACACATTGCTGAAATACCTTCTTGCTTAATTGGGCTTGATCAGAGCACACGTTTACTGCATAAAGAAGGGTACGTAAATTTATCAGAAATAATTTATTTTATTTTTTAACAATAAAATTCTGTGAATGTTAAGCTTGACTTGTCGTCCAAACAGAATTAATAGTAGTTCTATAATGCGTTCATCAATATTCAATACATCTGGTTATTTGACTTCAATGGAAGTAAATCAAAGTGCACTGCTTTTGCATAGTATTCACAGGAAGTAAATATACCATAAATATTTAAAAAATTTGTAACAACACTAATATATTTATATTAATTTAGACAACTTGAAGAACGAGGCTTGAGAACTTATAATACTAGCACTTCAGTTGCTCAGTCTGTTCATAGATCTAACACCAATGTACAGGAACGTACACCATTGCTTAAATCAGGTGCAAGAGTTATCTGATTATCTGACTTGTACATAAGCCTCAACATTTCTGTGATATTAATTAAGGTGTGGTAGTATTTTTTCCTAATATGTCTGAAATTATATTCAATCATTCATGTTGTTGCGGTAGTAATCACAACCGCATACAGTGTGACATATAGTGTGACAAATATTTATATCTATTAAAATTTGATTGTATTAAGCTTTTTTTTTACAATAAATGATTGTAATATTGTTTGTTTTTTTCATGAGAATTTCAAATTTTTATTTAACTGATTCAACCAAATTGTTACAACCTTAATATTATTGTAATACAGTTTTTATGTTCAGATTGTTGCTTGATATAAAATAAAATTATCTACTTGAATCAAATTATGTTTTAGTAATTGTATCAATTTATTGTACTTGACTTATTTCTGAATAAGACTGTTCAGTATCTATACTAACTATTCTTATATATAAGTTTTCTTAATATATCTAATTTTTCCCAATATTATGCCCATTTCTGCTATTACTTCTGACTTCTGTGGCAGTGTTGACAATATTTTCCTAAAGACTCAACACAAAAGTTCTTATTAAATAGGTGCTTTTATTTATCAGTACATAACAGTATGATAATTACAATAAAATAGAGGATAATCAAAAGTGATTTTAATAATGATATTTTTTCTTTTGTCTTCTCTTGGGAAATTAATTTTATTTTGGATTCTTGTTTCTTACATTCAAATGATTTTCATATTGTGTGAAGTTATCAACACCTGATATCTGATTTATATGAAAACTTTTATAGGACAAATAGTTTTGTGTGGCACAATGTGCCCCAGTGTAAAAAACATTAGTGCCACCCTTGGAGCATATGGGAGATAGATCTTCATGAACTTTTCAGATTTTATGTAAAATTAAGAATATAGATTTTATAATAATGTGTAATTTTTTTAAATATCTTAAAATAATTTCATGAACTCTAATCCCTTTCAAAAAAAATATTGAGTTTATACCACTTTCTGCACCTGTTTATTATTCATTAAATAATATTTTGTTCATATTTATAGATACATCGTGGATCATTTTAATAAAATAAATTTGAGTGAACAAGGAAATTAATCAAAGAGACATACAAAGTCTCTAACTAATTCATTGATACATTTTTTTGGAATTGTACTTTTTTGATTCTATTATTATTTAACTTAAAAAATGGTTACATCAGTGGCTTGAATGATAAAAAAACAAGCCAAGCATTACATTATTAAATAATTTAAATATGTTAGACACTACAAGTTTAAATATCACATAAGTATGTTGAACAAATTCTTCACTTATAAAAATATTAATATTAATATTAATGATCATTAAACTACAGTAAAGCGATTAATTGGGGAGATCCAAACTACTTTGTGTAAACTCATTATGAGACCATGCCATTAGCCGTGTGCCAGTGTTACACATGTTCCTACCTAATTAATTTCTTATCGAATACGACTTTCTAATCGAATACCTATATTAAAAAATTTAGTAATAGTTATACAGTAGCATAGACCTATTACAGTACTGTAGATATATTTATTTTTTATTATTAGAAATAAGGTTTGAACGTCGTGGGTTATTAGCCTAAAGTTGTAGATATTAGATTTGATATTTTATTTTTGTAATCTATATAGGTACTAAATATTTTAATCTACAACTAGTACTTTTTGATAACAAATTTTTACAAACAATTATTTTTTAATAAATAGTTGCATGTATCACTAAAACTAAAAGTATGTTCATATGTCATAAGTTTGCCATTTTTGGTATAAAATGTTGGACTGGCTTCAAAAAGCCTCGTCAACAATCTCTTTAAAGCCTTCCCCTCCATAATTAAAATTTTTTGGTTCATGTAAAAAACAGTTTTTAAGTAAAACTTTAGTTACATACTTTTATAGTTCACATCGAAAACTTTTATGGTCTTAAAACAATTTTTTAAACAATACAACTTGTTTCAGAATTTCTACTATATATACCTATTAATTATTATTTATTTGTTGTAGGTATTGTTAAAATCATAACATTTTCGAAGTAAAAATAGTTGTTAAATATTCTCATTTTTATTAAAAAGAATACTTGTTTATTATAACTTATAACAACATAATTATTGAAAAAAAAACTATTATATTTATACTTAAACCATACTTGATTACTTAAATTAATTAATAAAAAAGTACCTAATTAAATAATTAAATTGATACCTAGTTATTAGTTTAAAAGTGAAAGGCTTTTACTGAGATGTAGATTCAGATTGAAAAGAATTGACAATACATACCTACCTACTTATGCGGCACCTACATTTTTCTTAAGGTAGAAAGGACCATTTCAAGGGTTATGTAGGTTTATGGTATGGTGTAAATGTGTAATCTTGGAAAGTGATCGGTTCGGTTTACTCGGTTGTGAAGCGTCAAGCGTGTACGCATATGCTGATGAACGTTTTTTCATCAGTGAAAAGTTCAAAGAACAGCTGAACAACGGCTGAGCGGCGATACGCGCACTATGTACGAAAATAAAAAGGAACCTCAATATCGTAACATTTACAGATGTACCTAGTATTTATACCCTGACAAATATTGCCAAAAGACTATACGATGCTAAAGCCCAAATGTGACGTATTGTTTTTCAAAATATGTACGAAAAACTGATCTAACCATATCTGTTCCAAATGTCAAGACGCAATCGTATTCAAAATTATTTAATGGTGTATTTGAAGTAAACAAATAGGTAATGTCGTTGTTTAAAATTAAATTTTTTTTTTTGCCTTATAAAAAATATAATGTGGATTGCCCCATAATAAATGATTGTGTGTTCTATTTTTTATTGAAAATAAACAATATTAAAATATTATGCATTTTAATAATGTTAAATTGTATCTTAATTGTATCATGTATTTTGTATAATAGTATTTAAAACAGGGGGAATAATGTATAGTATTTAGTATTTTTTTTTTATGTTAATTGTATCTTTATCTTCAGGTGAAAATCGATCTATCTAGTAATTAGTATCTAGATCCTTTTTTTTCGAGTATCTTGCCCATCCCTGATTCCTAATAATCTTAAATTACCAATTTCTATTGAATATAATTTTGAATACTCATATATTAAAATTCTTAATAAATATTGTTTATCAAAACTCATTGGTAACGATCACACAGCAATCAATTTATCTTTCTGTTCATTATTAAATAAAAACAAATATTTGGTATAGATTTTCTTCAAAGAATTTTTTCGCGATAAAATTTAATAATTTCTTTAATTGTGTCAGCACTATTACGATTTACGAAAACTAATGAATATTGGTCACAAATAAATATATTAATGAAATATTTATTTAAACAATACATATAATAAAATATATCATAGTCCGTGACAACGGTCACACTGTAATCATGTGACCGCGACAAAAGTGTCAATAGTTCACAGCTGATAATGCGTGCGTGATGCTATCACCTTCAGCTTGTAAATCGTAGTCCGCACTCCGCATTCAAGATCCGAAAAGTTTTATGCGATAACTTTTTCGAGAAACGAATTTTGCTGCTTAATTAATAATTACCATCCGGTGAAGACAAACAGGTAATATAAATGTCTATTGAATATTAACCTTTATTTTTTGTTGCTTTTTTGAACTATTCTAATGTTACTTTAATCTTTGATCGTTTTTTTTTTTTATTAATTGTTTTATTAATTGTTCATCTAGTAATACATGTAACATGTTCTGAAAATAAAAGTGGTTTTCATGCTATTTCACAAATAATTAAATAATTTTACGAATTGTCTGTTGTTAAATAAATATAGACTATAAATGGCATTATATTTAGTCTCAAATCACATAATTTGTTAATTATTGAATTTCATTTATTAATGAACCATTCTATAATATAAAAAAATATTTTCATTTGCTGATAAAAAAATGTATCTTCTAGGAAGAACATATATTTGTAAGATTAAGATTTATTTGTTCACAGCAAAAATATTAAATCATTATACTTCATGATATGTTTGTTTCAAGTAGTCAAAATAATTTTTTTATTATTAGGCATACTTTAAATATTAACTTTTTTATGTTACTCAATAATGATTTATTTTCTAGATAGTAAGAATGTCGATTGCAAAAGTATTATATCAATCAGTTTTGAAGAGGCCATCTCGCTTCTTTGTTGTGGTCGCGGTTGGATCTCTATTTTTTGAAAGAACAGTTGATATTGGCATTGAAAATTTGTATGATAGCATTAACCGAGGAGTAAGTAAATATTAAATTATTTGTTAAAAGATTAGCACTCAAGTTTTAGTGTACTGAAATTGAGTAATAATTGGTGAGCTTCAATTATGAGATTTATTTTATAAAAATCATGAAACTAGTAAATGTTGCTATATTTGATATGCTTACTAACCTTTTTCTTATTACGTTTTAAAATATCTATAACTTAGAATTTTTTTTAGAATTATTAAAAAGTGATTTTTAGGTAGAATTTTAAATTTTTAAATTCAAGGTATCTCATGTTTATATGCAATTTAAATTTTTACGAAATTGCATACTATTGCCTTATATTTCAATTTAAATATAAAATACTACATTATTATATACCCATTTTAGACAAACATATTAACTTCGTTTGGAATCGTTATTTTTTGTTTTGGTATTTTATTAAAAAAAACTTCATTATTCATTTTAGTGTTTAATTGAAAAAGTATATTTTAAATGTTTTTAATATTTATAACTATTTTTTTATTACAGAAACAATGGAAAGATATCAGCAGTAAATATGAATAAAGATAACATGAACATTCATGGTTAGTTATGTAGATCCAATGTCAATATTAAACTTTTCCTTCAAAATAAATATAAATGTTATGAATTATTAAAAAAAATTTGTTTTTATTACACATCCTTAAACATTTTGTTTTTCTAATATAGATATTTTTATGATAAATAATTCACTACTTCATAGTTTTATAAACTGTTCTATAAGATGTATAAATTTATATTTTTTAAAGTTAAAAGAATAAATTATATGAAGTTGTATTTAAATTTATCCTAAGGTTAAATTGTTTTAGTGTTCATAGTTCAAAACTATAAAAAAAAGCGAAACTCCTAGGTTGGATGAGTTACAGGGGTGGCTGAATGGGGTCTGATATGTTTGCCCGATAATACATTTTACATATTTTTACATAGGTATATTATTATTTTTTTTTTTTTTTATTAATACGTAATATTTATATACAATAATTCAAAAAACCAAAATCAGACGAATATTTTATCATGGATAATATCGTTGTATGTGAAAAAGTACTAAATATTAAGTAAGATTTTACAGACAATAAAATAGATAAATAAAATGTTATTGTGTTGTCGACCACGAACTAAAAAATTTATTTATAATTATTAGTTGTATAATATTAAATGTAGTCTTACTTAATACTTATAATTTCTAAGGGGAATCGCTCTTAACATTATTAATTTATGACACATTTATTTATAATTATTAGTTGTATAATATTGAATGTAATCTGTACTTTTTTACATATAACAATATTATCCATGATAAAATACTAGTCTGATTTTGGTTATTTGAATTATTGTATATAAATATTGCGTATTAATAAATAATATATATAAAATGTATTGTCGTGCAAATGAATGTTGGGAAAGTGTACTGATCCCGGCTGAATGATATTGCTGTATAAATCTTATAAATTTAATACCCATGAATTTATTGCTTTTGAAAATAAGAAATATTTGCAGTTGAGCTGTATAAGAAAAACCTAAAGTGTAACAAAGAATAATTACCCATGTAAAGTAATTTATTATGACTTGAGCTTATGACTAATATAGCAACCAAATGCAATAGTCATCAAGACATAACTTATCAATACCTCTCTAATTAAGTATGTTATGTATTAACATTGAGATGTACAATTAGTGAACAATAGTCTAAGAAAGGACTATAATATAAAAAAATATTTTCATTACGCAAACAAAAAAATGTAGATACTAGGAAGAGCATGAATTTGTAAAATTAAGATTCATTTATTCGCATTGCAAGGACTGGCCATAGAGAAAAAAAATATTTTTACTAATAAGTGTGTACAATTGTTGAATTTCTTTTTAGTAGACAAAGGTAAGTTTTGTACTTTATACATGTATATACGTATTGTAAAACCATATTAATTTTAAAATCGAATATAGGATAATGTTATAACTATTGGCTTTATTTTAACCCTTGTGTACATTTTAATATTTCTGGTGCAAGAAAAACATTTTTATCTGCTGAAACATGTTTTGTTGAGTGTAATTAGTCATTAAACTCATTAATGACAATCAGGTGTTCAGTTCATTAATCTGCAAATATGTACAAAGATATACAGACTAGAAAATTATAATTATTTTATTTACATTATAAGCACCAATTTAATAAATTTAAAGAATTAAGAAAATATAATAGTCAACATTTATTCAAGTCTTAAAATAAGTAAATATAACAAAAGATAAAAATTTTATAGTAATAATATGGAAGACCGAAAACAAAATTACATTACAAATTTTTTCTTGCCAATATGTGACAGAGGACAAGTTTACTTATACATTTATGTATATAGGTATAAATACATATATATTTAGACCATAATGATATATTTATAATCATATTAATAACCTGTTTTCCTAGAGGTAACTTTTGTAAATGATCAATCCAGTTTCAAAACACATCAGTTTCTCGAGGTTTTTTCATTTCTTTCGATTTTCGTCGTAATAAGATTTGCTGTTGATGATGATATTCAAATGTGCTTTCTGGTATTTCTAATTGTATGAGCTATAAAAATATAGAAATTAAAAGGTATTGAACATTATTGAATGATAATAATAATATAAAAAAATGAAATGCATGTACTTTCTTAATAATTTTCTCTTCATTTAGCATGGACAATGGAGGATTTCTCAACGCTTCTAGAGTTTCACACATGGTAGGAAAACGTTTTTTGAGACTAGAATAGGATTTTTCTTGTAATGATATTTTAATCAATATTAAACCCATTTTGAATAAAGTTTTAACACCTAAAATAGTCACAGGAAATTAAACAAACTCAGGGAAAACTATTGAAATGTATTTACCATGAAATAAAAATATATCCCAAAATCTCAACAATGTGGGCCATGGCAATGTTCGTGTGAAAGCGCATAAAAACCATTCAGTCATATACATAATTGGATCTATACTTTGTTTTCTCTATTAAAATTAAAAATAAAAATACCATAAAATAATTTCAATGCTAAAATTAAATACAGACTCACCAAAAGTTTATACATATGGGGCTCATAGTTTTTTAACAATGCAAAAAGTATGTTACCATCTTGTATCAGAGTTTCCTAAAAACAACATTAATTTAAATAAGTTATGATTCTATTAAAATTTACTATTTACCTATAAATAGAAAAAAATGTAAATCACCATTCCTGGACTATAGTAATCACAAAGATAATTATCACAAATAGATACAAAACACCAAAATGCTTGTTCAGCTGGCATGTGCATCAAAAGAAATGCTGCGATGGGTGCTTGTGCTTGACAGTAACCAACTTCAGGTTTCAATATTGTATATGCTTTGAGAACATTAAATAATTCTTTTTGACTATAAAATAAAAATGAAAAATTCAATTTTATTGATGCAACTAAACTTTATATATAACTTTTATGTTATTAACCCAGTTCCATCTTGGTCGACAAACATCTCATGATAAGGAAACTGTCGATGCAAATCTTTTCTTATGTCTTCGATCCACATTCGTTCTCCAGGTTTCTCGCACAGTATAAAATAATAATTCTCATTAGCTTGTAACAACTTATGCGCTTTAGTCAAGAATAGCCAAGCTCTTGGCCTTATTGATTGAGGTATACCTTTTCTACATCTGTTTTGTACCTAAGAAGCAATATTATTTCTTGAAAACAAATTTAAAAAAATATTATATTCACTGTATTTACTTTTTTAATATTCTTAACCATTTGTTTGTCCCAATCAGCAGTCATATTCAGCCATTTTCTTTCACGTTCTATGATTGTGTTGGGTGATATCAATTGTTTCCTACAATAATTATATAGTTGCTATAAATTCACACAGTAATGAAATATCAAATAATCAAAGATGTATGTAGAAAGTGAAGAAATTGTTCTCACACATTGAACAAGGAGTAGTAAGAAATCAAATCCTACTTTATAAATGTATATTATATTTATCTATTGAACTGCTATGTTGTTTTAATGCAATACCCTTAAATAGATAATTATTATACTGAACCAAACAGGAAGTATGCATTGCAGAATACAAAATAGTTAATGCCCACAAGAGGATTTAACTTCCTGTGTAAAATAATTTTTGAATCATTGTCAATATATAAATATATTGTAATATATACCACCAGTATATTAACAAACTGAGTATGATTATAAAACCACAGATATAATTAAATTCAGGATTATAATAGGTTTTTATTGTCAAAGTTATTTCCTCAGTAATATTAATAATTGTAAGTTTAGTGAAAGTTATACATTGTTAAGATAAAGAAAGTTTGTGAATACTAGTTGAAGCCTGAGTACCAACATTGATTTAAAAATAATAACAAAGGTGGCCACACTAAATATATTAAGAAGAAATAAATCACAGGACTTTTTTTTTTCATCATAAATATAAAAAATATTATATGAATTGTGATACTTAATAATTTTTCCTCAAAATAAAAATAAATATGAATATTACATCATGTTGTAATATTTATGTTTAACCAATAAACCTTTCATAAATGTTGAAGAAAATTCTTCAAATTAAAAAAAAAATTGTTTTTATCTATAGTTATACATAAAATATGATAAAAATGAATTGTGTAATTAAATTTGAAGATGTATAGAATGAACAATCAACTCTAGATTTGTAAATATTAAAAATCTCAACATTACTGGTATTTAAGGTTGGTGTTATAATAAAACAATGAATATTATTAGTAATATATATAATCCTATGATTGGTTGTATTTTTTTAAAAGTATAAGATTATTAATATTAGTCAACATATTTGCATTTTTTAAAGCCTAAATGTCTGTTACTGGAAATAAAAGTTCTAATTTATCCAGTCAAAACTTTACCCACATACAATTTTTATTCAAATTAGGTATTAAATTATAATTTTGAAGTTTATTAGTAACATATTTTTACCAGGAAACACTCTCACCATATACAATTTAGTATCATACAAATATCCTAAAGTTCTTTGGTAGTGGTTAAATATTTTTTCTTAACAAAACTTCATGGAAGTACCATGGTACCGAAACACAATCAAATAAGAGTAGGGCACTATTTAATGCATTCAAGAATGTTTTACGAACCCAAGACCAATATTATTATAATAAGTAACCAGTTTAAAGAACACCTTGTGCCATCCTTATCCTTATCGAATACATATTTATTATCAGACATTCCATGTGAAACATATCGCAGCACTCACGATTCTGTCAGGTGCTGGGTACCGCCAAGGAAGCCGTGCCTGTCAGCCACTGTGGACACCACGGAGCCGTCGGGCACCAACGACGAGCTTGCTTGAGAGTAGCCATCTTCGTAGTCGTCGTCAATGTAATCATTTTCCATCTGGGCTAGAGCAGGCGGACTGGTGGCTTCAGAGTCCTGTGCCGTGTACCTGTTTGGACCCGATCATATTATGAGTACTACTTTTTATACATCGTTGAGTTATGGACACGGGGTTACGGGTGGAATGACTGGAATGAGTTCGCTCCGGGGTCGGTAATAGCAGCGGGCGGACACGGGGAGGGATACACGGAGGACGTGAACGGGAGGATAGAAATATTATTAGAAACATTTCGATTGAAAAATACGCCCACCGCGGGATGTGATGGCGGTTGTACGGCGACAATCAATACCTGATAAACATTGATTTGTCGAAGCGAACACTACTCCGTACGTCGTGTTGTTGTTTAACGACGACAAACTCACCTGGAGGTGTGCATCGTTGCGCCGTCGGTCATCGCGACACGCACTTTCGTTCAGACCATAATATTATCGCGGTCGTCGACCACACAGCGACGACGACGGTGGGCCGGACACAGCTGGACGCGTTGTCACTGTACAGGTAAATCTGGTAAATATCGTCGTTGGCCGAGTACTGAATGGAACAACGTTCGGTTATTCGTGTTCGTACGGTCCGCGCTGCCAAGGCCGTATCGGCGGCGGAGAAAATTCGGGCGCGCGCGCACACACAAAACACGCAAACGACTGGCGCGACACACGCAACACGTACGACTGGCGACTGCCGAATGGACTGGCACAGTGCCGCCGTTCGCGTGACGAGTTTACGGTTTCCCGTCGGCCAGCGCATCGGTGCATTGACAATATAGCGCATGGTCAATGTTCCAGTACCATCGGCCCACCGTCGACGAGAACCAAATATAAACGTGTATATATTATTATATCTGTCACCGCGTCAGTCGGTGGTGCCGTGGTGGTGATCATGTCACACGTCCTAATAATAGAACCCCGCCACAACAACAACAACAACAACAACCGTTGAATGTTATTTTAACTCAGGGGTCTCCAAACTACCGCGGCCCACCAAGCTAACTTAAAAATATTATAATAATTTTCGAATTATTAATTTTCTATTTGAAAAATAATTTATTAGGTTATAAATTATAGACTACATTTATATTTTCAGTTGTTTTTTACAATCATATTAAAATAAAATATAAAATTATAAAATCGTCATATAATAATTCTTGTCCGTCCTAGATTAAATTTTCTATCTATGCATCTCTAATTAATTTAGCCCGCGGTTCCAAGACTTCAAAGCAATTTTCAAATTTGGGCCAATTTGGCCCTCCGTAAAAAAAGGTCAGAGATCCCTGTTTTAACTACCTACTATACGTTAGTGCTCTGTCGTGGAGTGAGTCCGGTCGTCCTAACGGGAGCGCGTACAAACCTGGAATGTCAAAATCTGGACCGTAAAAATTTGGAATCTAATAATTAAAAAGCCATAAAATTCTGGATGGTGCAATTATGGAACGTAAAAAATACAATTATGAAAACTTTTATCTCTAAGTGGCAAAATGTCGATATGTATTAAGATATTAAGGACCATTGAACTGCAGGGGACGTGTCCAGAACTCCAGGTACATGTATTACAAATATAACATTGTAATTATAATTTTTAATAGAAATATTACTAGTACAAATTTTCTTTCAAATATTCAGACTAATTATGATCTTATACATATTATGAATGGTTAAAATTGGTTTTTTTATGCTTTATAATAAAATATAGAATATGGATTTTTAATACATATAGTCATATAGAATATAGATTATAGGCGTATAAAATAATAAAAAATTATAATGTTAACAATTATATTTTATGTTATAAAATGAGTGGATTTTTTTAAATTGTAATCACTATAATCTCATGTTTCATGTCAAAAACTTGGAAATTACGGATCGCAGTATATTTTTGTTCATGTTGGAATTTACATATGTAAACGCTATTACCTGTTATGTTCCATGCGGGAACTTATATCAAACCATACTACCATAGACATAATATACGTATAAACATCCATGCACCAAACCTCATACGCACCGGTGGCGTGTTTTTTGATTTTTCCTATGGGAAAGCCAACTTGGTAATCAGTATCCATACTTTCTATATAGCGGGGAAGATGAAAAAAAATGTACATCAATTTTTTATTTAACCAGGCTTCATGCCTATACACGCATCAAAACCTCCCATATATTTACAAAAACGATTAATAACTTTTCATTATTTACTACAATATAATTTCATTGATTATAAATATGTGTATAATAAAATATTAATAAATAAATCAATGATAATATTTACATTAACATATAAAAAATTATATAGGTATTATTTTCATACAGAGTGAAGTAAATAATTATGAATTATATAAATTGGAGTCATTGAAATTGTGTGCCCTTATCCTTATAGCCTATATAGATTCATTATCCCTACTTTACAGACTGTATATGTCAAGTAACAGAATCGTCTTAATTTCATAATATACATTTTAGCATGGGAACTTTTGATATTTGTGTGCAATGATGTACCTACTTACGATCTGTATTAATTTCCAGCTCTATCCAAAATATCACAATGTTACATTTTTATTTTGACTGAATTATTGTCTGTCGGTTAAATATGTACTCCAAATTTCAACCGAGAAAATGTAATAAGAATAAAATAGTTTCTTTTGTCAGGCGCTTAATGATCTTAGGTCAGGTACTTAGTTCTTACCATAATATCAGTCCTCGTTGACGAAAGAGAGACTAACATCCATGAATTTGATTAAGCGGCAAACGCACTTTAGTCGAGGGACGAGGAGTGTTATATGTTAGACAACAGTGACCACGCAAAAGTTGCAGGTAAATATTATCTACTGTTCATTGTTCTAAACCAGAAAGTCGCAAAGATGCTTATAGGCAACAAGACTTCTATAGACCTGTATCGGGATTGGTAAATTGAGTCCCAAATGACCCTAACTCGGTAAATCGAGTCCCGGGGAAAAACAGGTAGTAGGTAAGTTGAGTCCCAAAAAAAAAATAAGGTAGTTGGTAATCTGAGTCCCGGGGAAAAACGATTTATATGCATTTTAAATTTTAAAATATGCATGCAAACATGCACTAACGTCAGAATATGCAAAAATATGCACTATAAAATTTTTATTTGTGATTTGTGGACATTCATTGACTGCATGTACATGATTTTGAAATATTATATAATTATATTTTTCCCCAACGATACACTCTTAACAACACCAAAGTATTCACAGTCAATAAAAGTCGATAACTTAGTAACATCGTACCTTTGATTAAACGCAATTAAGATACCGATAAGTAAGGGCTTGTTCGTACGTATATATACTATATATATTTTAATTTATTAAATCAATATCAATGAAGTTTTTTACCAAGTACATAATATATAATATATAATAATTATGAATATTATGACAATTTTTAACGATTATTATTTTTTTAAATTAATTTGCAAATAAATGGAGTGTATACTAATATAATGTAATTTATAGTAATAATAAATTAATTTGTATTTGTAATATTTTTAATCTATATAAATCTAAATATTATATCCTTATATAAATAATATTTACTTACTACCATTTTTTTCCCGGGACTCAATTTACCGCTTTCAAAATGTACCAAACTTATCTCGGACTCAATTTACCTAGCCCCGACCTGTATCTGTCGAATGTTTATTTTATTTTCATCCATATTTCGTATGACAAAAAATATTGTTTAATGTAAATTTTCTTGAGAACAAGAAATTTATCTGCATTATATTTAATGTTAGTTAAGTTATTACATGGTTATTTACAAAGCTGAAATTAATAAAATACTATGTATATGTTTATGGTTCATCTAATGTCCCTTGTTATGTATTTTTTTTTCACAAATATACTGTAATAAGTAGGCATAAAAAAGAAAATATGAAATTTACAAAACACATTCAGTTATCTATAATTGATATATTATAATATTATAATGGATATAAAAAATCTACAGACAATATACATATATATAATGAAGCATGCCATACTATATATATATATATATATATATAGTATCATGTATAGCTTCATTATTTTTAACAAAGAAAACATAATTAGTTCTAATTTAGTCCAATTATTGCTCGATCTTTAGAGTGGTCAAATTATAATAACACTAATAATACTGTTGTAGAAGGAAGTGGTAACGGACTTCTAAGCATTTGAGACATGAATTGAAATGTTGACAATCTCTGATGATATTTTTAACGAAGCTGCAATATAATATATACCTGTCTAATGGATATTGGCTAGTTCCGCTGAGGAGAAACAGAGAGCGTTGCTCTTTACTCCTTAATATGGAATGATATTAATTTGATTGTATAACTTAAACTACTAAAATGTTATTAATAATATTATTTCTTTTTTTACAGACCGAACTTTTCGAGAGAAAAAGAATTTTTAAAAGTGAAAATAAACGTTTAATAGTATCAACAAGTTTTATTCAAAATAAAAAAAAACTTTCTTAATATAATGGTATGTAGGTACTATTATACATACACACACACACACACATATATATATATATGTATATGTAGTATAAAAGAAATTATATTTTACGAATTCACAAATACAATATATAAATGTATAATTGTATTATACAACACTCGTAATTTTAGCATTTAATGTATTATATAATAACAACATGTGCGATGTGAAAAAATAAAAATAAAAACAATAATAAAAATAAGTGATGGAGGTGTGTGAGTGTGCGTGTAAACAAATTAATTATTTGCCATTGCGATTCAATTCGAAAAATGGTTAGGTAGTTGTTATTGTTAAACTGACGTGACAACAACGAATATAATATTTACACTCGCATGAATCTACGTTGGGATTCGTATGAATACGTTACCTTTTTTGCATATATACATATACGTACCTATATTATATTATCAAATGTCGTATACATTCCAAAAATAACGCAACGAATAATACACGGGCTGTCACAGACATCTGTGAATATGAGCCTTAGTATATACCTAATATTATAATACATACCTAATATATTATTATTATTATATATTAGTCAGGTTTGGGAAAGAAAAAAATATATTTTATTCACATACATTCACGTCTTACACCCACCCAAACACATGACACATGTATAATGTGTATATATAATATATTATACGAAATATAAAGTTATACTCCGGACGGATGAATACAGAGGTATTCACCGGTCGAATTACATGAATATAGGACGAAACGCGTATGTATGTATTATATCATATAATATGTATACACGTATGGACGGACGTATAATATAGTTTAGTATGTTATATTGCGAAACGTTTGACGACAACGTAATCCAAAGTCGTTCAGGGGAAAAAGGATTTGAAAGAAAAAAAAAATCCGCCTGGAAAAAGAAAAAAAACAGCGCGTAAGACGGTGTCTGTATAACGGCTGAAAATGTGAAAACTTAATTCAAATATTTGAACTGAATTTATAACCAATACCGATATGATATATTATATACAACCTATATATTATAATATACATGCGGAAGCGTTTCAAACGTATAATGTTTCAAATGTGGGGGTGTTCTTTTTTTTATTATGGAAAAGGCTTTGACATCTGGGGTCATTAGTCTAACATTTTACATAGATTTACTTAATATTTTATATTATTTGTATAAAATATAAATGTTTATACAATACTATAATAATTGTATAAACTCTAAATTAGGTTTATTAGCTAAGCGAAGATGTAAAAATTGTAAATGGCATCTATGTTGGTGGAGTAGTTCATAAGGATACCTCGTTCTTCTTCGTAGTATGGATAATGGAGTATGAGGTGATCAATTTATTGTGGTGCAATACATTTTTGTCAAATAGGCATAGGCATAGGTTACTCGTGGATTAGAAGAAGGTGAGAATGGGTTTATGACCTATTCTGATTATTGTATAGTGATAGTGTTTACTTTACAGGCTGTGTTGGTAGAGGATCGCCATTTATAGACGGGTTTTTTTTTTTATATTTTTTAATTTATTATTCATTATGCCGTTCTTTTTAGATTGCCATTGTTAAATTGAGATTTAGTCTATTATTCTTGATATATCTTTATATGGTAGTGACTTTATTTTAGTTGATTCAGAGGAGATGATATAGCTTGGTTTGTTCATAGACTTATAATATATAGATTATAGACCGCGCATTACGCTCGTTTTGTGTAGAACACCTTGAAGCCAACATATGTGCGAGAAAGATCATTGACATAATAATGTGTATGAGATAGAAAGACTAAAATAAACAATTTATACAATGCCCTAATTCCTTGATATTATAAACATTTATATAACAATGATAAAAAACTTGATAATAATATACAAAATATATATAATATACTTATCTAGATTATTGATTACAAAGGAATATTATAAAATTGTTTACAACCTCCTTTAAAAAGTAATGTATGAGTCTGTCTTTCTCGCACATATGTTGGTTTCAATCACGAATTAAAATATACTGGATACCCAACGACCATTATTTTAATGGAACCCAAAGGGAATCGCCAAAACAGCTATTGTAAAGTACACCTACCGTTTGTTAACGTATTAGTGATGATTTTTGCAAGACAGCTAAATCACAACATTATATTTTAATTCGTATTTCGTACTTTCGTAGTATTCACAATTCGGTAATATTCAAATGTGTTATAAAAAGTTAAAAATATAAAATAATTTATATACTTAAAATTAATTGGAAATTATTTATTTTTTGAATAAGCTCTAATCTTGTAAAAAATGTCACTAGTACGATAACAAACGCTAAGTGTACTTTACAATAGCTGTTTTGGCTAGTCACTTAGGGTTCCACTATAAAGCAATGGTTTATATATGTTCGTTGGGTATCCAGTATATCTTAGTCCGTGGTACGAATGGATTCAGAGTAGATAATTGCTTCTTTGATAACAATGATTTCTGCTACAACCGTCAGGATGGTCAACTATACGCAAACTATATAATAAAAAAAATTAACGATTCGGTACGATTGCGAGAAAAATATGGCGTGATAAAGTACCGCGAGGTGCATGAGATTAAAGTTGAAATTAAATCTTAAATAATAATAAATTAAATTTTTTAGTATGATTTTTTGGTTATTTTTGGTTTTGGTTTGGTTAGGAATGTTAGGATGCTGCAGCATGTTGTTATATATATATATTAAAGTGATTCTCAGTTCTAAGGTGGATGAGACTTCAAGGTCGGGTGAGATACAGCCATACAAGAGTTAGTGTATATTGCTGTATTGCCGACTGTTGTATTGATCTTTTAAACTTGAAACTTGAAATCAATATCCTATTACTCATGAAAAAAAACGAATCTGGGTGAAAAAGCTCTAGTAGATCAGTTGATATTTATAAAGTTGAATGATATAATAGAAGAATCAAATACCTTAATTGGGCAGGTATAAATTTTAATATGAATAATTGTTATTGCCTATATTATATAAACGCACAAATGTCAGCAAAATATTTCGAATATTATGATATGTCTATAAAATATTAATATAAGTAGGTAGTGATTTTAAATGTATACCCAGTAAATGTTTTGAAACGTTACAAAACCCAAAATAATCATCTGATAACTAATATTGAAGTCTAATAGAATAGTGCGTGGTACAATTTCTTCATTTTTATTTCTCATTTATTCCATTTATAGCTTAATTTTGTTTATGTAAATAATTTGTAAAATGTGCACTTGTATAAGCTACGTTTTATTCAACAAATCGAACTAACAAGTTACATATATAAAAGACTCATAAAACTTCGCTTTGATTTCGTAGAACTTGGCATTCTCTGCTCAAAAGATTAAAGTAAAATAAATGAAAAGGTCAAATCTTGGTATATATATATATATATATATATATATATATACAAGATGAGATAATATTATTATACCTTATAAAACAAAGTTCTGTTTATTCGAAAAAAAAAATGTTATCTTCCTATGACGAATTTATAAATTATCAACGATGGAAAGTTTTTTAAAATCATCATATAATAATTATGGTAGCCAGTAAATAGGTGTATTAGCTTTATGCTTATATAGCCTACAGGAAAAATATATTTGACATTTTTGTTTTTCAGCTATGGATTTTACGTAGGTAGGTCAAACCGAAAAAATCTGATTGCGTCATAATTTTTATAATACTATAGCTCAAATTCATAATACGAAAGAAAAAAATTAGATTATGCGTGGGCACTGAATTGGATTTAAACTATATTATATTCTGTATAATTGTATTATTGCACTTGTGGTATTCGTATCAATACAAACACAGGTGTGGCAATGACCCCTCTCACCCTCTTACCTACGGGTGGCCTCGGATATATTTTTTTCTACGACGTAGAGGTCTTAAGTAATCACTGATTACTTCAGAAGAAGGTAATACTCATTCATACACTATTATGCGATACACAATAGTATTTAAATTATAAATTTTTAACCTTTAAATATAAGTTTGAAAAATAAAAAAGTCTTAGTGACTTATTACTTTCGTAATTAATACTTAAGTTTTCGGTAGACCTGCACTATACTTATTCATCATCTTGAAATGGCCCATTTTAGTTGAATTTATGAATACTTATTGAGATAGTAAACAAACGAAAACCCTATAAATTATAAAAAAAAAAAAATATTCTTTTAACAAAAATAAGTTTGTTTTAATTCTCAGTAGGCCAATTAGTTAAGCTGTCTATCTGTCTGCGTGTTGGCTTCCATATTATTGCCATAGTGATATTATAATATTATTTAATATCTACACCATAATATTATTATATACTAAATAACAATACTATGATAATATTAATGTATAATAATAATACATAATATCAATACTATGCAATCACCAATAAGTGGTTATGAATCGACACAATGTCTGTTTAATATAAATCATGTATTGATAATTTAAATTATTTAGGTTTATAAATTACGATAATAAGAACACTTTTAAGGTACCCCAACATTTTCAAATAGGCAGTAATTTTCGTAAAATCTCGAATATCTTTAAATTTAATAATCATTATTATTAGCAGTAAACAGTGAGTGATTAACTAATTTCATATAAAAACTGTTCAACTCATAACCTGATTTAAATATAATTAGTAGCGAGATAATATTTCCTATGCATGACGGGACGATGTAAATATCTTTTAAAATAATAAAATATGTATATGTAATAATGAGTCTCAGAAATTGTTTTAATGAGGAGCGAAATAATTATTTAGGCAACTATAATTATTTTTTATACAACATACAATTAAATTATGCAAAAAGTATATCTTTACTGAAATTGAATACTATACTTGTAATTTGGAAAAATCATAAATAATATTTTTAATTATAAAAATAAATACATATTTTATATAAATTTTCATGTTTAGAAATAATAAAAATTAGTTTTGTATATATAAACAATATAGCTAAGTGTATGACGCTGTACTTTCCATGCTTTACTTTTTTTTTAATATGCAACAAGAATTAATGTAATACGTAAGTAAGTTTTTCTATCTAAATCATTTTTATATATGACGAAAAGTAAAGATATTATTGGTTTAAAAAAACATACGCATGTGACGTTTTTTAAATCATGCAGGGAATACCTATCTTGAAATTATTTAAATAAGTGTTTTCTAAAATGTTCTTAATTATTTAATTGGAAACTCGACACTGATGATAATTTTTAAATTATTTTGATTTAAATTATTTTACAGATGGTGACATTTTCACTATTAATTAATAAAACAATTATGATTAATGATTTTATGTTGAACATATATATTATATATGTATATAATATATACTAATCAAAACAAATAATGTTAAAAGCTTAAATTATATAATTTAAAAATTTTATTCAAATTTTTAAATTGTATAAGAACTTAATTTATGTTACTACATAATTGTCATAATAGCCTAATATTGAAAGATTTGTGTCAAAGAAAATAACCATTTTTTGATTTTGAGAATTTGTAATAAAAAAAGAATATAATATATTCTTTACATTTATTTTCTATAGTCCTTTACCTTAAAATTGCACAAGACATATTGTCTTATCTTCTTTATACATAATTTGTTTTATTTTTTTTCTTTATTTACTTAAAATAATCGTAGTTGAGAGGTTGAGACTGAATAATATTTAACAATATCCTGCAATTGTATACAATCATACATTTTATAATTGTTTAAACTGCTTGAAACTGTTTGCGAAGGGGAGTGAAATGAAAACCAACCCGCACATTTACACCATTGTAGCTATGTGATGTATACTATCCACTTACGTCGTATACACACCTGCAAATCGAATTAAATCCCACGTCATATGATCAACTTATTGCAGTGCATTATTTGTGCCGTGCTAGATTTTCTTCGGGTATATTTTATAATGATCAATCCGTCGCATTAATATCTATACTACAACTGCAGCAGGGCGGAAGGATAATGAAGGAATTGAAAATAAAATGAGATAAAGGGAAGGAGAGAAGAAAGAATGGAAGGAAAAATTAATACTTGCTATACAGATATTATACATTGTCAATGTTTCTTTCTCTCATTGTTGCAGTCTACGACCGTCATTATATACGATAATTAAACACGTTTGACGGCGGTGGCGTATATTTGTATATATGTAGATCTCAAGTACCTTTGATGTGAAGCGTCTTCAATGTTTTTCACCGTCTTTATTCATTGTAAAGCTAAACATTTTACTTATTGTGCCCCCTCTCCAGTATAGAATGTAAAAAAAAATAATTCAAAAAATGACTTTAAAAAATATATAATATATATATGTGTCAGTATCTGTTATAAAACCAGCCATTTTTTGCACAGTTCATTAAAATTTAACATTCAGGACTTTAGGAAGCAAAAAATAAAAATTATACGTACAAATACTCTTGAAAATATATGTTTTATATTCATTGTGGTACAAATATTTTTTTGGTTAATTTTATTGAACAGAAAAAAAAAACGAAAAAAATCATAAATTTAATGTAAGCTTATCTATAATATACTATACACATCATATTATTATCTCAATAGTTTTTTGGCTAAAGGTTATGTGTATAAATTTGCCTTAACTTTATTTCAATAACGATAATTACGATAGTGCGAGCAGTTTTATATCGTACTTGACGTGGGTATAAATAATATTTTATAACTCGTGCAAGTCGCTTGGTGTGGGTATAGGTATAACCATCACACAAAACTTCATTTTGCTCATCCATTAACGTAGGTATCGTCGGTACCGAATAATCGGGTGCGCTCGCTGCGAAAACTGCAGGTGTCTATATATTATTATGACTGCGGGTTACGATTTTTCGATACAAACAAACGCAATTTACGTTTTTGCTCGTGCGTAGATATAAGTTATAGTTATATATATATATGACTCAACCGATATAGGTACTTTATCCGAATAGATTGCGATTGACTAATTATCAAGCTTATAGGACTCGAAGCTGGGTGCAAATTCCGTCTGCGGATGTGATATTGTGCAGCTCCAACTCGGAATTGAAAAAGAATTCAACGAACACTAACGGATGATACGTCAAACAGAACGCGGGCTATCCTTCTGCTTATCGAGCGGCATATATATTATAATATAATATCGTATATTACAATACAGAAATACAGAATAATAATATCATGGAGTATTCAACTCATCCTGTCCTGTCATCCACCTGTGAAGCGGGTCGAAAATAAACGTCACAGTCTTACAGATCACAATAATTGTGTTCTGCAACCGCGGGATATCACTGCAGATGACGGTTGCTGACATCATCGGTGTTCCCCATTTGCGCCAAAAAAAAATTAATCCATTTTGGGTACAGCCCATTTGCGCTAAAATAAAAGAGGTATGTTTTTTCTAACAGCCCATTTGCGCCAAACTTACCTGCGTAAACATTTTAAATTAACGACTTGGCTAATTCTTATATTTTAAAGACGTATTTAAAACGTATGTCTGTAACGTATAATAAATTAATTTTTATAAGTCTATAGATTTTAAAGCTTTGTATATTATTGCATCAAAAAATAAACAAACAAGTTTTATATCATTTTTTTATGTTGTACGAGCTTTAGACGATCATTTCTTCATTTTATTACTTCTAAAAACAACGATTTTTTATTTATTAATGACGAATTATCTAATATAATTATATTTACATGTCACGAAAATTTAAAATCTATAGACTTATAAAAATAACTTTATTATACGTTACAGACATACGTTTTAAATACATCTTTAAAATATAAGAATTAACCAATTCATTAATTTAAAATATTTACGCAAGTAAATTTGGCGCAAATGGGCTGTTGGAAAAAACAAACCTTTTTTATTTTGGCGCAAATGGGCGATGCCCGCCATTATAATATCAGTTCGCCAACTTATGAATATATATTATTTTTTATTACGATTATTGTCGAAAAAAAAAGAAAGTGTACGATAAATTTTGCTCGGAACAACCATGTGAATAATATATTATTATATGGTGCCAATCAACTTTTTGCTAACGTAAAATAAAAGAACAATTTGATGGTCAGACATGGATAATTTGTAACATTGTAACAATACAATATGTTCATTGGTAATATTATTTAATTATATAATTCAATTTAATGCTACACTACTCCTGATATAATTTATGTTTTATTATATCGAAGTAAATGTTATTTCTCGAAGTGTGATCGCAAGATGGTTATACCTTTACAAGAATGCAACAAGCATGTAAATAATTTAAGCATACAACTCTGAATGTATATATTATAAAATTGTGCTGATTAGAAATGTAATTCTTGTAACAAAATACGAAAATAAAATTTTTTTAGGGAATTAATAGTAGTTTGGTCGTGACTACACGTACACATAATTAAATGTTATATTGAGTTTTATACATTCAAACATAAGGAGGAATTAATAAAAAAAAATGTATTTATTTGACAATCAATTTTTAAAAACGAATTCTGAATTAAATATTTTCCTCAATGTACGATTGTGAATATTGAAGTACAATTTTAGAAGGGTTTTTGATCTCAAAAAGGAAATTTTCATCTTGTTTATAAAATTATTCAATATAATATCAATACTCCATGGACAAACTTATAAAATGTAATGTCAAGGTCTAAAACGTTTTTATCTTAATAAATACAAATAATATATGTAAGCTTAAAATACTTTGAAAACGTTGTAAAATGAAAAGTACGAATAAAAAAAACCTAACCGTAGTGGCAGGATATAGATTGGTATATTAATAAATTGGTACACCAATAAATTGGTTATTGAGAAAAAATAAGTGCAATATATAATTTGAGCAGCTTGACTTTTATACGAATAAAATATAAGGATTACCTACTTTTTTTGATATCCTTCGATATTCCTTATATCTATATCTTATATTTTTGTCCATAGTTATAACTTATAACTATGGACAAACATATGGAAAATAAGAAAATAAATTAAAATAAATCAACCAAAAATATTAAAATAATTACTAGCATTTACAAAAGAGAAAGACTTATAACTTACAATTTACAACTTACAACTTTTAACTATGTTTATTACAAGATGCCTATAAATTATGTTATTAAATTGTATAAATACTTTAAATAAAGAATTCTGGTTAGATGTGATACTTAATAAACATTTTGTTTATTGCTGAAGTGCACAAGACACATATAAACACATTATTATAAAATTAATTGTGTGCAGCGACTTACTTCAAAATATATAAAATTGCCATTATTGTGAAAATAGTGAAAATCGCCCAGAATTTTAAGCTAAACGCTTAAAAAGTTTGATTACATAGGTAATTATTTGTGATGTTAGACAGTTAAAATAAATTTAAAATGGTTGAATTATCGTATTTCGCACTATTTATTTCTTCTTCATGCTTCTAACTTTTTCAGGTTTAAATATTATGTGTCTTATTAAAAATTAGAAAAAAAATGACACAGATTGTACATTTTTAATAAAATGTTCAATTATTTTGCAGCATTACAAATATTGTGTTTAAATATAACTGTACAATATGCATGTTTAAAGAACAAATTATATTATAATTTATAAATACATAGTTTAAATTTACCTATAGAATGAACTATAGATATTGAATGGAAATAAATAAAATTCTCAAATCCAAAATAATATTTTGAAAAATTTACCTTAATTTATTATCATAAGAACATTGTAGATTAAAATTAGTGTATGTATTTAATTTGATAGATGACAAACCGACAACCACTGAGAAAAATTTGTGTTAAACGATATTGATAAAACGTCATTAAATAAAACATTAATCAAGCAAAACTATAATTTTTAATCACTGTTGTCCACATTAAATTTTAAAGTGTCAAACAATTTTCAGTCACCGCATTATATTATATGGGCCATCGCTCGACGAATTAATTAGTTGTGATCTAATTAGAAAAGCCAAGAAAGGTCACCGCGGTATTATTCTATTATTCGTATATACTAGTCTAACCTAATCTAACCCGTGCGTAGGTATTTTTATTGTATGATAATTATCGCGTAAAAAATATACGAGTATGCATGTTATGAATATTATGAAGTGACGATCTACATATGTCCCCTTCACATTCGTCCCTATGTGTATGATATAATACACTATATTACTAAAATACAGGATTTAATTTTATAAATCGTATGAATTTTACATGAAATTTCGTAATTATTTATAAAAAGTGGCTTGTATACCCAATTATAAGTATACTATTAATTTATTTTATTAATACGGAATGCACCTAATTATGTTAAATAATAATCAACATAATACGAAAGTACAAATTTACAAATATTTAAGATATTATATAAAACACGCAATAATAATAATTTCAATTAGATCGAAAATTAAGGAATAATATGAGTCCTGGTTGGCCAGTTTCATCATTCTAACGATAGGGCTATTGGTTAAATAGTTGTAGTGGTTAAAAAGAATACGGAAAGTAAAACAGTATCTGGAACAGAAAGTTGGAACCTTGGAACTCTACAATTTACTTTTAATAGAAGAAAAGTAACATTAGATTTCGCTGTTTTCTCCTATCACATAGGGTAGACAAACTGAGACGCTGCAGTACTGCAGATTCACACTCGTGAGATGCATATTCAACGTGCAATATAAAAGCAGCAAATTTCAAAAATGTGCGCTGAAGTTGACAGTTACCATCGAATTTGTATGTATCCCAGATAATCATAATCATATCATATTCCAAAGAAACAGACTGAACAAAAGAACAGTATAGGCCTATAGGGTCTTTAGAAATGTCGTCAATTTAAATTCAGCTGAAATTCTCTTAACAAATCCAAGGAACTTTAGTGCTTTGCATGTAACTTTCTCAATATGGATCTGAAAAGTAAGTGACCGATCAAAATATTATTATGATACGAGTCTTAATATATAATAATTTATGACTATGTACGCCCTGATGTGCGTAGGTTTACACCTACAAAGGTTGGTGGTAGCTGTGGTGCGTGTCAATAATAGTGCAGCGTTCATTAAAAATCCGTTTCAAAGCACAATAATTATTTGTTTAATCACCGATAACGACAATTTTGTCCTGGTGCGTTAAATCTCTGCTCAATTGTACCGTGAACTTTTGACGGTTACTAATGGTTCCTCTTGATTTTGCTGATGAACAGGTATTTCGGAGGAACAAAAGCGTCTGGAATCAAACAGTGCGTGTAAACCCCTTCCGCATTGTTTACTACATAATATACCGTCTAGATTGTACGCTTAATGAACGTATATAGTTGCACCAGCCCCGCGCAGAACTTTATTATTTATACGTATTCAATATATACAGCACACACACACACACACACACACACACACACACACACACATAAACATGCGTAATACATATTATGTATGCGTACGAGACGATAATTGATGATTAAAATCTGAAAACAATATAACTACTCGAAAAAAACATCGTGCCGTCGATTGGGGGACTTTTATACGTATAATATATATATATATATATATATATATTGTAAATACATAGCAGGTATCCCGTAAAATATATTTTTTTATTTCTACTATTACTGCGGCACGCTTTTTAAGTACTATTGTTGGTGGTGATGAGGGAGAGGGGCACTTATCGCGTACCCCGAATCGTACGGCGCGACGATATTTTATTAAAGTGGTTTTTGTACACGACGGAACTGCCACCGTCATCGCCATCACCGCGGCGCGACTTCAATGTGCTGACTGCTGACATTGTCATGGAAATATGATTTAAGGACGACGTTGTTTTAACCGGAAATTAAATCGTAGTACCAGATAATCTTGTCGCTTTTGTGAAAATGTTCTTGTGAAATGCATTGAAGATCTCGTAAATAGACGGAAAGTCAATAAACGTGAAAAATTTGAGAACATTAGTTAGGTACACGATTTCATATTAAAAATAAATTGTTTCTCTCGGTACCGTGACGATAAATCTATTCATAGAATACGAGTACGAGTGTACTGTATGAGTATTGAGTACTTTTAATATAATATTACATGTATGAAATTCCTATGTTTTCATAAATTTGTATTTTATATTATATTTAACAATAATAGACAAAAAACAGCGTCATTAGAATGATAAATAAAACAATGATATTTACTACGTATGAGCGATATTAGAAATTATAAGAACACGTTTACTTATATGTTGTAAGAAATTGCACCTCTTTTATTGAGTTTAAAATTGTTGTTCTTGATCAGTGTAGTTCAAACATTTATTGTGTATTTAGATTGGTGCTGATATAGGAATAATATGATCAGTAAATATATGTAATTATGGTTTATAATAATTATTTGAACATTTTTCAATAGTCGTATGTAATATTAATCATTTTAGGGCACAAAATATTTTCTATTAGATACTCACCGCTATAATCTATATTTTGAAGAAATGTTCAATCAATATTAATCCAACTCTATTGACATTTAAAAATGTTAAAATGTATAAAATATTTGATAATAAAAATACTCGATTATAAATTATAGTTGATTACTTTAATGTCTTTTTAAAGAAGTTCATAAAACGTTAAAACTAAATGAATCAATCTGACGAGAGAAAAATCATTACTGTATTACCAAAATATATTTCAAAAATTTAGAATATTTTAGGATGTCCGATGTACTTAATTTTATGAAGTATTTATAATACTGTATTATATTATCTAGCATGTATTATATTTATAGAACACACATAAAATAGTTTGAAACTTTCTTCTAAACTACACTTCTAACTTGTAGATATTAGTACAGGCAGTACAGCACATACACTATACACAAATATTTAATTCTTGGAGATTTGTTTAACACTAACCTGTAAACAGCAAAAATAACGGAAGATTATTAAAGTGCTCCGACAAATTTATTAAAAATTATGGGATGATGTTGATACCGATGGATTGATAGTGCTTGTTATACTAACTGAGCGACTTGTTGTGTCAGATCGATCTTGTAGTTCAAACGTATCAGTAGCCTTTCGCTGTCTAGGTTGTTTAAAGCGTAAGTCAGACTGGGAATGTCTGACGAAGTTACAAACCTTAAAGACAAAAGAGATACTGAAGTTCGATCACACGATCTATTTATGGTATGATTTGATGATATACATTTTAGTGGAGGCGTGTTGTATGATACAAAAGATCGACTCTTGTTTTATTCTAGACCATTAAACTATGAAAGTATTATCACCAATAAAAAGATAATATGAGATATTGTATAATGTAATTAAATATAACTATT
The DNA here is from genome assembly GCA_025469195.1 of Chaitophorus viminalis. NCBI lineage: Eukaryota > Metazoa > Arthropoda > Insecta > Hemiptera > Aphididae > Chaitophorus > Chaitophorus viminalis. The sequence continues at coordinate 303,569 of JAIPRK010000139.1, read as the reverse complement.
ATAGTAAAATTATAATAGTAATATGTTGAGGGGTAATTCTTAATTTTTACCATAGATTAAATTTGTTAAACGAAATAATTGTACATACTGTATACTATCATAATTTTATTGTTGGAACATCTAGTTTCATCTATATATAGCCATATAGGCATATTGGTATATACATATGACTAATGAGTAAGACCATATTGGACCGTCCAATGTAAATATATAATTATCAATTTAAATGATATTATTGTTATAAATGTTATAAGTTTATAATTGTGCGGACAACAACATAAGATAAATTTAAGTTATTAACAGTGGAATGCTTATTTTAAGTTTTTAATTATTTTATAATATTTTTATTTAGTTTTTTATTTAATTTATTAAAGCAACAAAGACGCGTAATTACTTTTCGCTTAACATAACTTTTAATTTAAATATGTTTTTACTCTAATTTGAGTTGTAAAGTTAAGGTGAGCTGTTGAAAATATTACAGTATTACATTTTTGGAGGATATTATATACAATATATATTATGTGTCATAAAATAATTAAGTACGTCAACATTTCGAAATTTTCTTTATGGAATTTCTTATATACAATAAATAGACAACTTAGAACGTGGATGTATAAAATGGTCAATTTTTTAAGTTCTAGGGAATGGCTGAGGCATTTTTTTATAAGTACGTTTTATCAATACATTTTTTTTAATGAAAATGTTGAAAAAAGAAAAATGTTAATGCTCTGAAAATCTGAAACATTGACACGTTTGACAAATTGACAAATGTTGTGAAGTATATATTATGATTTCAAACCATGTATTTATGATCGACTAGAAACACCTTAACAGTTGCCCCTGGTAGTTCACGCATTATTAGCTACATTTTAGTCAACTATATTTTATACCTGGTACTCTAAAAATTAAAATATTATGTATTTTAAGACTAAACACGTGTAATACAATATTTCTAAGCTATATAGTTAAAACTTAACTAGAATTAATGAGGGCTTCAATGTTGATACTAATTTTGTAATAATAGCCAATTTGAATTTTGAAATAAATATTATTTTTATTATTTGTTTTGACAAGGCAAACTATCGTAGCATTTACAATTTTTATTTGCTCAAGTAGTGATTTGTTACACACCTAGATTATTATTTGTATTTTCCACATGGCCATATTATTAAAGTTTGAAAATAAGTCAAGATAAATTCGACAAGTGGGGCGATCAAGTATCTAAAATTATTTCAGGTCAGAATTCAGTTGTTGCACAGAGGTGTTTATCACTGACAATAAAGTTTCTGACAATAATAATAATAATACTCTTCGCGTTGCCGCAACTAAAGCTTCAACGGAATAAGGGCAACGTCTTATGAGTGCACTTGCAAGTCATGTAAAACAAATCGTTGTCCTATGTAAAAAAATAAAAATAAATATATTTTTCGTAACTCAAAATTCCGCAAAAGTATGCCTTATAAAAACCAATACTAAAAATAATACTTATTTAAAATTGAGTTTTGTTATAAAACTGTATTTCGGAACTAGTAGGTATCAATATTGAAGTCCTGGTTAATTCTATATAATTTAACTAGTTAAAACTAATCTTGACGTACATCGGGTTCTAACTATGATATTAACATTGAAATCCTGATTCATTGTAGTGTTAACTAGTCAAAATTAAATTCGATTTGTGAAAACTAGTTTTGACGAATTTCGGGTTTTAACTGTGATCTGTAACATATAAAATCTACATTTACTTTTATTAAAATTTGATTGTTCCTAAGTATTAGTGGACAATGAAATATTGAAATAATTGATGTAAGTTATTTTTAGATTAGGTACATCAACTTTAGTTATAAATGTTATGAGACAAATTATGAAATCAAATGTATTTCAAGGTACACGGATAAAATGTACAGTTATTTTAATTTGTAACAATTATTTTTAAATATTCGGTTAAAGTAATCACAAACCGTTGGTACCTACTCCGGTTTCATTACACGTATTTCATTATATAAACATTTTTTTAATGTACATGAATAAGTTTAGATTTTATCAGACCAAAAGTTTTTAGGCACCAGATGTTCACTGGATTGACGGCTAGGTCGAAAACTTTCGGTTTAGAATTGCTGTTGTTATAAAAGTTGTCCTCTTTACGATCACGTTCCAAAGCCTTGACAGATTTGTCATAAACAGTAAAACAATATAATGTCCTCTTTATGAATGGCCACTTAAAACTTTTTTTCGGATTTGAAATATTAAATTGTATTGTATATTATAGGAATGGTAAAATGGGTATATGGTTATTAGTCAGTATATAGACATGGAAGGTGTACTGACTACCTATATATAAAATATAAATATCGAATAGAATTCATTTTAGAAGTGATGATGGAATCAAATTGAGAGCTTAATATTGTCTCTTTTTTGAGGTTTAAGCCAAATTATTAGATACGTCGTTACTATTATGAGATATAGTCGTTTGAAAAATCGTAATGTTTTTATAAACTCTGAAACAAACTTTGTTTTCAGTACATTTCTAGGAAATACTTTAAGTACTTACATATTTTTGATTCCAAAATCGAAAATCTACATAGGAGACGTTATATCAAGTATAATTTTTATAATTTTCGACTAATACAACACTGTGAAAATGTTTGCATTTATTTATGTTATATAGTTGTTAAACACCATTAAGTTATTATAATTAAACATTTAATATTAAATTATAAAACCAATCAAATAAATAGAATTAACATAGAAATATTGCATTTTTACAAGATTGGTGTTTGATTTTCATTATATTTCTATTAGATATACGTAGGTATATGGTCTTGCATGTACGGTACCACCTAAGGTAATTTATGAATGCCATTTAAAATTATTGTATCTAACATATTATTACCATAATAGGTCATATACCAGTTACAATGATTTATTTTTAATTTCAGTTCTTGTAATATTTTTGTTATTCTCTCCAATTTATAGTAGTTTCCGTTCAAACTTCAAAGTAAATTAATTTGCTATTTATTTAGTGCTAAGAAATAGTATAAGTTGTATATTAATGTTGTTAAAATATTATTTTATCGCATAAATTTATATGTAAAGGTAATGTCTTAAAAAAGTAATAAAATCAGCGATAATTGAAAATAGTATGTGATCTGACTAAAAAAAATTTGTATACCTACGCATGTGCTTAAACATTATGCCATTTCAATAATTTAAAAACGTAAATAAAAAGACAATCATTTAACCATGCAATATAAATGAGTTCATAGAGAAGATATCTTTAAAAATGTTCACTTTGTAATTTTGTATTATCTTCCAAACTATTTATCACCTTTTATAATTTCGATTTTTATATTCAATTAAATTCATTTTATATTGCTTTAATGTACTACAACTACATAGATCATAAATGACAATAAATCGTTTCTCTGAGTTCGATGAATATCATGTACCAACATTTTATTTAACATTTTAAGAAATTATTAACTAAGGTAAAATATTTATCTTGTATTTATCTAGTACAAATTAATTTTGACTCAAGTCAAATGACAAACAAATTAAATATTTAATCCCTCTGAAATTAAGTTCTCAGTTATCTGTCAATAGTTGGTAGAGACAATCGCAATTCAAAAGAAAAAAAGTATTATTTTTAATTTATTAATTTTTCGAAGACTTTAAAGTTTACTATAAAGAAAATAGCTAATGCCTAAAAGGGTTATAAAACTTAAAAATGTTATTTTGTATTCTTACTTTCGTTTTTTTGTGCAACAATATTATGCTAAAAACTTGCATTATATAAATAGACAAAAACGATTCAAGTAAAAATATTTAAACAAATTATTAAAGTAAAAAGGCGAATAGGGCATATTATATATACGTATTTAGTGCATAACACGAATAATGATATTGTGCCTGTATTCTGTTTTTCATGGGAAGGGATGAATGGAAAAAACGGGCGCTACTTAAAAAGGTTTAACATGAATATGCATTTGGTAATTTTGTTTTTTTTTAGACTTGATTAGACAAAAAAGAAAGACAAACAAGTCTATTTTTAACGAAAAAACCACTTTCAAATTATACAATTTCTTTCAAAAAGCGTTTCTAATTAAAAACATTAGCCACCTGTAAACAAATTATAATAACGAAAAAAAATTAATGCAGTACACATAAATGTCGATATTGTTGCTTGCAGGATGTATCATACTACAACTATATTGCTGTAGAAACATCTGCGAACTATGTCTTACAACACATTAGGCATTTAGATAATAATAATATTAAAAAAAAATAATAACTTTTCGATTTGACATCGGTACCTATATTGTATAGTATTATATATTACATTATTATTTTGATATAGTTTTTCTAGATATTTTCCTATCGGTTGTATGTTATATTGTAATAATAAATACAAATATTGATTTTATATCACATATTGTATAATATGAGTGGAATGTGTTGGGGAGATAATATTTAGTTTATTTTGGAATAGGATACCCAGGAAGTACCTGCGGACTGTGATAAAAGTCTGTTCATTTCTACGATTTAGACAGATTGTTTTTTCCTGGATGAAAACGATCGTACGAAAATTATGAAAAGTACTATACTCGTATAAACATCATATATTGGTGTATTATATATTAAGTTTTTTTTTTCTGTAGAGAACAGTGGAAGTTTTGTGAGAAAAACTTTCCTTGTTTCTTGGTAGTACATGTTAGATTTCATTAATTTATCAGGTGATTAATCAAAATAAGCCGTGTAGGTATGTGTACATATAATACATCAGTAATATATGCTAAAAATTATTTAAGTTTTTTTCATCACGAATACTAGAATAATATTTGTTTTTGAACTGATTTATTGATGGCACTCTATAAATCACCTAGATGACATACTATTTTCATTTTACAAAAATGTTTAATAATATATTATACTACTACCTATACAGTATATATTTCTTTGTAAATAAAAGATAAATAACTAAAAAGAAAGAAATATAAGAAAACCAATTATATAAATTTGCAGAAAATTAAAGTGTAACATTTTTCTTATTTCGACCGTATCTACGAATTATGCGCAGATATGTATTTTATTGTTTTTGATCAGTATTAAAGATAATAAAATCAAATAAATTTAGGTGATAGAACAATTTTCCAATTCAATTATCTCTATGTATACTCAAATACTCACCTATTTTTCCTATAGTCAAATCCAATTTTAAATTCTGAATAATAATAATAATAATCCTAGACCGCATGTCGCAGATATAATTGTGGTTGACCTGGATTAAAGGTTTTATAGTTTGCAACTTACAGTGCACACCACCAGAGTTTGAATATGTACAAAAATCTCGCTTTTCGAAAGTATAAAAAAATATATATATATATATAATATTGCTTTGAACTAAACATATAAATTGATTAATAATTAAAGTGACTTCATGTGTGATTGGGGTACTCAAATACCCACAAATAAATTAATAGTCAGTTCCAAGAATAACCATGTAATAGGATTAAATATAGACAGTAAATTTTAAAATAGTGAAGTATTTAAAACGCATTGATTGTGTATAATATGAACGATTATTTATTTAATTGAACTGTAATTAATGTTGATTATGTTTAACATAATAATAATAATAATAATATACCGAATTTCAAATAATTAAAATCGATCTTTTAACTTTTTAGAGATTTTTTTTTAGTAAAAATCGTAACTGAATATGATCAAAAATAATTGTTACCTAATTGTTTTAATATAAATTAAGTTTAATTGCCTATAGAAAAGTATATGTAATTCTCATAAACATTTTTTTAACAATTTCAGGAATAGTCTGTACAGACCTAATAAAATACAATCACACATATTTTTATTAAATTAATAATCTTCTTATAAACAATTACAATAAGTATATTAGAAAATGATAATTTTGCCAAAAACTAAAACAAAGTGAAAAAAATATAATGATAATAATAATAACTAAACATATAATATGCGTGTAGTTAAAAAACGGAAAAAAGCAAAATAAAAATATAAATGTATGTATAGTATATATTTAATTTATAATAATGATAATTGTGAAATTATGTTGAATTGAAAATCATACTTAATTATAGTACTATAAAATAATATTATATTTACAAATTTGACGAGCGTAACACTGTTTAAAAAGTGTACTTACAACTACTGCAGTAAAAAACATACAGAATATAATTTCGAAATAATAATATAATAATACATATAGATTAAACATTTTTGATACTATATAGGTTATATAAAACGGGTATGATGAGACAAAAAAATAAAAAATACTCAAGGATATGTACGAAAAAATTGCACCCGAAAAGAATAGAGACTTACATGTATTATATTATATTATATTATGGTCTGGATAACGTACATATAATATGTGTATAGTACCTATATAATGTATTATATTATATTATATTGTTGTTATTACGATGATATTATTATTACTTGGTCAGAAACGTATCCATCCGCGATAATGGCTCGACGGAAGTTTTAAGGATGCTGCAGTGCTAGTGGTGCGGACGACAAGACCGAAGGGGGAGCGGTATAAAAGTAATAATAATAATAATGATATATTTGTTAAGGGGGAGTGAGTGGAAGGGAACGATATTTAGAGGTGAGCGGCTGTGGGTGGTTGATGCTGCTTATGTCTTAAACGAACACGAACTGTGCTCCTTTTTTACACATAGGACAAGAGTGTCCATCCTGTTGTCCTGCGGACTCAAGACGAACCCATTTGCCGTGACAATGAGGCGCCGACAGCATGGTCCATCTAGTTGCTCGATCCATGGTCCCATGGCCCGGGCAACGGAAACCCAGCGATTGGCGCATCGCCTGTGTGTCGCAGCGTACGCACACACGTTCACCTGTGTCGGAGAAAATTAAAAAAAAAGAAATACATATAAATAAATACAACATAAATATACTCTTAAAAATAATTATATGCTAATAACTGCACGGAAAATCCGAATATTGATGTATTTTATTTTTTTATCCATTACATCTTGAACAAAGTTTATTTCATGCATACAGGCAAAAACGAGTTTCAATAACAATTATTGTCGACGGTTTTTTTTTTTTTTTAATGTTCCATCTTGCTTTAAACAAATTAATAATAAGCCCATTACATTATTATTTATTTTTTATCCGAATGTAGATGAAATTAATTTAAATTTAACGTATTGTAGCCATACATTTGAATATTATATAGGTATATTAATAATTTTATTATTTTAGACATTAAGACCCGTTTTTAAATTCAAATAATATCGAGTTATAAAGTTTCATTATACGTTTATATTCATTCTAATAAGTAATTTCAGTGATTTTTAACAATTTCAAAGGCATTAAGATTCTGAGTGAAACGAGGAGTATTGTTTTATCGCACGATAAATATATTTTTTTTTTGCACACGATTTTGACCAAAAGGAGTATTTTGATATATACGAACCTATAACTTTCCTAAAGGAAATTTCGTCTAGTTGGTATTTTTGGAGGTCATTTTTAAAATTTTTAATACTTTTCCGAATAATGGAGAAACATGGTGTAGAAAATTGCAAAAATATTTAACCTAGATATGGTATTCGAAATCCATATTTATGATTTTAGTTGCAATAACGACGCAAACAATGTATTGAGTTCTTATATTTTATATATCATTATTTATTTTATTTTATTTTAATACGGGCCGCAGCCCAAAGTACAGAATATAAATTTAAACATAATATTAGTAAATAGAGAAATGTGTAGTAGACATAAAAATTAAAATTGAAAAGATAAAAAGACAAAAGAAAAATTACAAACTTAACTTAAAAACTAAAAGACGGATCCTCATTGGCAATACGCATCATCCTTTTTAATGGTTTGTTACGGGAATAATTTGTCGTACACAGTGGAATACTGAAAGGATAGAAAGAACGGACCTGGACATAGGGAATTTTAAAGTTGACTTTGGATAGAAGTTCAGGACAATCGATCGACCCATTTATGAGTTTGACTAGGAAGACCTTATTGTTAATGGTTATACATCTATCGACTAAAGACTGTAAACCTAACCTATCTATTATTGCATCATAATTATGAGGTATATGTTCAATATTTAATAGATATGCTGCAAAACTCAAAAACTTTCGTTGGCCCCTTTCAAGTTGATTCATATTGCTTGCAGTGTGAGGGTTCCATATAATTATAGAAAATTCAAGAATAGATCTGATGAGCGCACAATATAAGGCGTTTAGTGAAGTTATCAATTTAAATTCGTTACAAACTCGCTTAAGAAATCCAAGAGCTTTTAAAGCTTTACAGCATGTCGCATCTATGTGGTTATGAAAATTTAAGTTACTATCATTATAAATGTTTATATATGTTATTATGTTATTATTCATTTTTATAAAAAATAAGTTGATCCATTCTATCTCTTTCACCCATAATAGTTTTTTCGAAAGCAATTAGTTTCAAATTTAACATACTCGTATACCAATACAGCAATATCATTCACTTTTTCTTATAACTCACTCCACTACGCTGTGAAATCTTACCCGGCCTAAGGACTTTAGGAGTCTCGCCCTTTTTATGTTATAGTTTAGCTTAAATATTAACTTTTTGTTATGAGCATTTTGTTGTTATACCAATTACTATTATATTTTTATTATTGAACGTGGTTATATTATTAGGATCCCAATATAGTTTGAAGTCCGATGTGAAATGGGTGGGAAATATAACCTGTGTTAGGATCGAAAACAATTTACTTATCATGTGCATCATAATTGACGGGTTTCGAATTGTATCAATCGAGTAATTTTATTTTTGTAGGTAGATGTAGGATTTTTTCCGATTTGTCGGATAGTTAGTGAAGTATATGCAGATTATAGGAACGTGGATTTGCTGCTTAAAACTTGAACTGATACCCATCCGCGCGAGAGCTAACAACTCTAGGAGTCGGAGGTGTTTAATCACAGCACTATTTAGTGACTACGGCTAATCAAAATGTCACTGGTCCTCTTGTCTTCCTTCTTATATTATAATTATAAAAATGTGGTTCTTATTTTTAATATATCAAAATTATATGTATATATAATAGCACCTACTATCCATTGTCAAGTGTTATTTTCGTTTTTGCCTAGTCGTGTAGACAAGTCTAGGTCAGGCAAAGAACTTTATTTCAGGATTTAAATAATTTAGTTTTTCCATCAACGTATAATAATATTGCCTTGTTAATAATTTATCAATTATACTTAATTCCCACATTTTTATTTTTATTGTATTAGTTATTTATAATTTTTTTATTATTATTAAATCTGGTTTTTCTGTTTAAATATTTAGTGTTTCCTGCTCACATTTTTATTTATTTTCATTTTAGATTCTGAACGGAGTGATGGAATCTATTGGTTTTATAATGATGTGTTTTTTTTAGATTCTGAAGGGGTGATGGAATCTATTGATTTTACAATGATGTGTGTTTTTTTTTTTTTTTGTGTTTGACGACCACTTTTTTTGCAGTAAAAATGCTTCCATTTGCTTATACAGCAACTTTTCTGAAAGGAAAGTGAATGTAGATGGTATTTGGGCAAGTCAAAAATCCAACTTCTTTAATACTTTTTGAAAAAACGAAAAAACGATTAAAAAATTACGAAAAAACGGGAAATTTTACGCAAAATCATGTTTTTACAAACTACATTTTTTTAAAATGCTCTAACTCAAAAAAGAAAAACCGCAACAACTTGAAATTTTCAACAAATCTTTATATTAGTGTTTTCTATACATGGTTAAGTTTTCAAAGTATTTTGACATATTTTAACTTATTTATAGACAATATAAATTTTCGATTTTTGTAAGTTTTTTTTTTTTAAACACCTATAAAATTTAATTGGCTGGCCAAAAACTCTTGAAAATGAATTAAAGGATTAAATATAAATAATAATAATTGTATCTAAAAAATATCGGAGATGGTTTCACTCAAATTTTTTTTATAAGCCCATAAAATTCAAATTTGTATAAAATATGTTAAAATCGCGATAATTTGTAAGTTATTTTGTTGTTGAAAATTCATAAAATTTTTTCTGTTTATACTTAAGATTCAAAATTTTAACACTAAGTTGTCCATAAGCTTACCTTCAAAAATATATAAAAAAAATTCTACCAGACTTAAGGGAAAAAATTTTATGACCCTTTGAAATTTAAAATTTAACGAAATTGCATACTATTGCATTATATTTCAATTTAAATATAAAATACTATATTATTATATAACCATTTTAGACCAACATATTAACTCCTTTCAGAATCATTATTCGTATACAATGATATCTATCATTGCATCCAAATTTAACAAATCCATTGTAATAATGACCTATCCTATAAACGAGGTACACTCCACCCCCAACCATACAGCAAAGCGAGTCCCACCCGTTCTTTTTTTATTTGTTTTTATTGTTTCAAATGATTACCCTTAATAATGTAATAGAAATTATTTATTAAAAAAAAAAGAATTCAGTGCGGAAAGCAAATAGTTTATATTTAAAAATGCAAATTTCTAGTGATTTACATATTTTAATTAATGGTCTAATAAAAATTTGATCTAAACTAAACGATAAATTATGAGTCGAAGAAAATGTTTAGAGCAGTGAAAATTAAATATTTATATTGGTATCATGATTTTTATCGATTTCTGTTTAATGCATGTTAACAGAGTGTGCTTGCATTATTGAAAAAAAAAATGTGCATGGTAAAATAACCATAAAGTGCCTAATAAATATCAGACTTTATAATGAGTGATTAGTGGGATGATTTCATGGATATGCTCATTATTATAGTAAGTCCAATTTGGTGTTTTCCGCGTAGAATATTTGTATTATTTTTTCCGAGTTTTACGGTGCCGAAAACGCCCCCTTTGGAATCACTGCGTTTACGGCGTTTACGACTGTAGGCGTTCGAATTGAAAAAGAACAAACAAAAACTGATGGCTCAATATTCCTCACTTCAGTAAAATATGTTATATGTAACTGCCGCAAATGGGTTCAGAACAATAATAATAATAATAATAATAATAATAATAATAATAATAACGAAAAAAAAAGTATCTTATAACGTGTAGGATGTAGGTATATATAGAGCATGTATTCTATACACGACGTGCAATATATTAGGGCGCATGTTTGGTGTGAACATGTTTTCAGTATTATGTTTTCATTGTTTTCAATACCTATTGTCCAACGTATATTTCAAGACTCTCCAGAACGTATAAATTTGGTCCCTAAGTTATACTACGGTTACGAAACACGTGCGTGTTGCTTAATATACTCGTAAATATGCAGGCATACACACGCACGCGGGGGACTGTCACACGATTTGGCGAAAAGGTAAAATAGATAAACTAATTCGTAACCACCATTGAAACGTTTATATTATAATATATATAAAAGTAGTATTCCAAAAGTGATAGGTATATTCTAAAGCCAATATTTAGACACGGAAAACTTGATACTTGGAGACATTCCAGATTCTCGAAAGTTTTTTCACATAAAAACTTAGTTTATAAATGCATCTTCTATGTTATTTGGATAAGCTTCAACTAACTGCTTTACTCGTACTTATATATTCCTTCATCTGTTGAGCTATGGTCAGTTAGAAAATGAAACCTTATATTTAATTTTAAACAAGCTGTAGCTTATTTTCCATTTTTCACTTCCACGATCAATGTATCAATAGTAATAATAAATAATAATATAAGACAAGACGAGATTTATGTCGGTTCAGACTCTACGGTTGGGTGGGATACAGGAGTCAGTGGATGTTATTATTGCTATATTGATCATTTAAATTTAAAACCAATGTAACTAACAATTGTATATTGTTATTAAAAAAATGATTCTCAGTAAAAAAGACCGCAAGTAGATCAGTAAGTTATTAAATTCATAATAAGGAATGATAGAACCAAATTTCGTAATAAAGTAATTTTAAATTGTAATCTAAAATTTCTAGGACCTATTACTTAAGTATAAACAGCACAAATTATAAAATGTCTATAAGATGCTAATATTAAAAGTACCTAGTAAAAGTTTCGACTCATTAAAACAGTCAAATGCCAAAATAAAAACCACAAACCTATAATATCGTAGTCAATTTTTTTCAATGTTCACACTGTTTTTCTCAATTATTCCAAAAACTATTGAGAAGTTCAAAAAATATCCTCCTCAAAGTACCAACTAGATGAAAGTTCCCATTATAAAATTAACGGGCTTATATATATCGGAATAATCCTTTTGGTTGAAATCGTGTTCACGGATAAAAACAAATATTCCACGATAAAACGAATACGTTCCTTTTTTCACTTAGAATCTAAAATACAAATTTAAAATTTATCTTTCGCACATTATATCTCCATTCTATACAAAACGTTTTTCAGTTATATTTGAATTATTTAATTTTATCAATTTTTATTAAAATTGTCGTGAGTCATTTATTGGTGGACCCTAGACATAGTGTCCATAGTACCTATGCACTATACGGTAATATGGTCTTGCATATACACTATGTTATAAGACGTCTGTACAATGTTTATAAATTAGTATCTTTCATTCATATGTTTAGATATTATAAACACAAATAATATGATTAAAATACATCAAGGCAATAATGCAAAAAGTTTTAAGGAGTTGTGAACCAGAACTAAATTGCATTTTAAATTGCACATTGTTAAATAGTTTGTTTAAAGTTATATTTATATTTTAGAATATGCTTTGGAAAGCAAAATTATTTTAAATATCATTAAATATACACAGAGTCACACACACACACACACACACGCATAAATATACAAATTAGATCAGGATATTTAAATGCTCTGTGTTAGGTTAGTTTTATAAAATTAGTTCTAAAGTATATACTTCAAGGAGTTTTTGTAACAATAAGATAAAATGCTTGAATGTGGAATGTAGGTAAATGAATAATGAGACGAAAAATGATGTCGTTAACTTTAATAATATCCTCAGCAAAATCTCATTTCTTTAGGAAACGTTTGTCAAAGACAGTTGAATAGAAACGCTTAAATGAAAATCGATTTGATTAAGCTTATATAATTTGATCATATTATATTATAGTATGACGGCTATAGTGAATATAGGATTTATTATAAGTATTTATAAATTATAAACAAATATAATTTATATTGAATAATGAGCGCGAATGTTATTAGAATGAAGTAATCTAAATATAGTTGATTATTTTATACATTTATTTTTTATGATAAATAATAATTACTATAATGGCTTAATTGGTTGTATAATAGTAAGAACCAATGTTGTTATCATACGTACATAATATTATTAAGAAATTAGTATAACCATTTTCCATTATGACATGGGTTTTATAGTACAAAATCATAAGTTTCGTATTCTCAATGCTTTGTCTTTGAGTATTGTGTAACATTTTTTTTTTTTTTTTAATGCGGTGTAGTATGTCACGTGTGAGATGAAAGAAATAATACTAACCATGAGTGTCCGTATACAATATAAACATATATATTTTTTATATATTTACTCTGATATTGACTCAGCTATTTTGATAATAGTAATAAAAAACCTCTTCCGTAATGGGTGAAACACATTAACTGTAAAACTTTATGGCCATAACGTTACAGCACTAAAACGTTTCGACGAAAGAAATTATAACGATTGAACGAATTTTATAAATTTTCATGGTACCAATATTTTTAAATACTTCAAGCACATCTTAATATTCTTTACTTTAGAGAGTATTTAGTCAGCAGTATCAAGCAAATTATTTTTTACTGAGTTAAAATATTACCAAGTATTAAATCTAGTAAAATATCGTTAGTTTAGATTTTGTTCGTTATGATATTATTGCAACACGTATGTTGTATGTAACCATTAATTTCATTGTAAAATTGAGTACGTAATACGCTTTTTTATGTTTATTATTTACCTCCGGGGTTAAGTGAAATTACTTTAGATTGAAAAAAGAATAAATTGCCAAAAAAGGGAATTACATTTTTTGGAGGATATTAATATTTTATCTATAGACTTAACGAGGATAATAATGAACTAACTATAAATTATGTAGATTTTAGAGTAATAGCGTTGATATACGATGCGAGCACGTGTTATTGATGTTATTAAAATGTATAGTATTATATACTGCGTATAAACGCATCACACATTCGAGCGTATTTAGACCTAATCTATTTATAATTATTGAAATATAAACGTCGATTAGTATGTGGAAACGTAATAAAACGAAGTAACCATATTTGTGTGTGTGTGTGTGTGTGTGTGTGTGTGTGTGTGTGTGTGTGTGTGTGTGTGTGTGTGTGTGTGTGTGTGTGTGTGTGTGTGTGTGTGTGTGTGTGTGTGTGTGTGTGTGTGTGTGTGTGTGTGTATAAGTATTCGATTCGATTATAACTAAAATGTGACTTGTACGGATGACGATAAGTAATATAATAATGGACGACGGTTGAAATCTAGTTGGTGGATATTGACATATTATTATGAATTAAAAGCGCGATATATGCGTATTGTATATGTTACAGTGTGATACAGCTGGTGACACCTCACCACTAATCCCGTTATACGAATACGGAAATCATTATATCTGACGCATAAAGAAAACGATAAAATATCTATTTGTTGCGTATGAAAAATTCATTTTACGTAGTAGCACCGAGTTCATATATTATTCGGTCGTGACAGGTACAATGTACAATACGTACCCGGAGACCGGGTGTACCTAGTGCACGCACAATATATGCACTGTATACCCACGTATATCCTTATATACTACTGTCTCGAGTTCATTTATTTCATCCACCAAGTTCATTCGGGAAAAGTACCCGGTGTTGGGGCTGTATCAGTAGGTGTGTGTGTGTGGGGGGGAGGGTGTAAACTCGAGTGTAATTAGTGGGATTTTAATGCGTTGAACCTTACCTTCTCGGAGCAAAGAATATTCGGACACTTTTCTACAGGCCTTGGTCGCTTTCATCACCTCGAAAAGAACGCAATACCTGAAACATAACAATACAAATGTTATCGCAATGGTCATGAATCATGATATTTAAATTTTAAAATTATAATGTTAATTTATATGTACTGCATGTACTATAAGTACTCCAAAACAATGTGTAGTTACGGATATGATACGCGTATTCGTATTAGTGAGATGCGTGTTATGTATGTTTATATATTTATGTACAACACACGGGTATATTTATATATTATCTACACATCACATATTCCGTGCGAAAATATCGTTTTCATCCCTTGAAGTATAACGTCAAAGTGATGTCAGTATATATGCATATACCCATAATATTGTAACTAGAACATGCCAATTTCACATTCATAGGTTTCCTCGACCCTTTAAATTATTATGATAATGATATTCATTGGTAGAGCAAGATAGTGCCACTCAGCACACACATACATGCCACATATAATATATTACATATATTATTATAATATATAGTAACGTAATAATATTATAATCTAGTGGTGTGTTGTTGACATTACCGTATTATTATTATACATCGGAGGATTTGCGGATCAATTATATTTTACAATTTAAGAGTAGCGTATCTATAATAGTTACCTATATAACAATACAAACTATTTAAATCGTATTATTGGTATTTAATTGCAATCATTTTATTCAGTGCATTTTATTGGAAATTATTGAAATCCAATAGATATACGAATAATTGTAATAATACAACTTTCACACTGTCAAGTGTAAACATTTCAATTTAACTTATGGTTGATAGGGTATGCTTATTATTAAATTAAAAAAAATTATAAAAACAGATTCATTTACAGTTTATAATAAATATTTTTCTTAAATAAGTAAGCACATTTTAACCGTTATTACGCTAAAACATATAAATTATTACAAAATTTATAGATATTATTTTTTATCTTTAGTAAGAAATAAATAAGTAATTACTGTGTATAACAACGAAAGCTTATTTATTGTTAATTCCAGTTATCAAAAAGGTCGTGGAAATAAAAAATTTCATATTTTTTATTTCAATCTCGAAAGTTGTGATGAGTTTGGTGCGTTTCTTTATTAAGTGTCATCAGCAGAGCTAGGATTTATATGATGATAAAAATAATGAAATATGCATTATTTCTTTAAAAATGCACTTTAAAGATTTTCAAGGTGTATACATAAATATATAGGTATAAAAAATAATTTAATCAATTATACAAATCAGTAAATACCTATCATATATAATATATTATTATTTACATTAAACATTTAAAATGTACTATTCATATTGTCAAAAATAAATAATCAACTGAAGTTTCTTCGTATATGACATGGTGTTATCGAAGCTATATTTTAATAAAGATATTTGTGCTAATAAAAATTAAGGCTATTTTGTTTACTACTATACCTGCAACTCTTCTGTTACATATAAAAATTTCATTTTGACTGAAAAACCAAATTTTATTCATTGATCAGTTCAATTATTAATCATGGGCTTAAATAAAATAAATACGTCCATACTAGAATATGCAAAAATATGTATTAATCTCAATATATGCAAAATATAAATTGTACTATTTACATCAGAGTTATACAAATCGTATACATTATTGATTAAAACTCCATTTAGACATTGCAAAAACATGCTGTTGCATACAAACCCTAATAGCCCTGGTCATTATTAGGTGTACTGTTTAATATGATAGCACATGAAATTGAGTTTTATCGTTTGCATACTTTTTCATAGCTCCAAGATTTTGGTTTCTGTTTTTAGAAAATTATATTTCATCCTACGCATGGCATACCTATACTCAAAATTGCATCATTACAACCACTTAAAAATATTTTAGCTATAATTATTATACAGTGAACAATAATCCTGGATTTTTAATGTTATTTTAGGTAAAATAAAATTTTGTATTACGTGAATTATTTTTCTAATATGACAAGATACAAGCATGGTAACAACCTGACAAAATGGATGTTTGTTTCCATGCAATCATTGTTGTCTTATTGTGTTAAATTATACACGTCATAAATGTTGTGTACTGTCACACGAGTTAATCTTTTAATTAGTTTTTGCTTTAAGAATTTTGCATTGGATTAGTTCTTATCGATAATTTAATTTTCAGATATATACAAGTTTCAAAATAAAATATTAGAAAATATCAAATGTGAAGTAAAATACTGAAAAAAACACGCTATTTATCATCAAATCTTAATCTAATGAATTAAAAATGTTTCAGAGACCGAATGAAACCTAGCTTGTTTGTAATAATTTGAAGGATAAGTATATATGTTTTCATGATAAAAAAAAAATAGGGCAGTACCTAACTACTTGAAATGAATAATTCACTCATTTAGAGCACATTTATTATTATTATTTTATGTGATCATTACTAGTTATTAGTTATTACATATTATAAAATGTTTAGTAAAACTCAGTAAATATAAAGGTCTTGATAAAATTTGCCTGGTTATTTGATTACAAATTGTTCGAAAAATACTGTCAAAATTAAAAAAATTAACCCTGTGCCCATATTAAAAAATATTGGTAGTGTGTATGTAATAATCATAAGTTCGAACAAAAAGTTGTAAAAATTGTATTAAAAAAAAAAAAAAATTGAAATATACAAAGTATAATTTGGATAAATTATAATCAAATTAAATATTCTATACAAACCATAGATACATATTATATCAATTAGTTAGCCGACTCAATGTTAAAGTTCCATAAGAAGTGTTGGCAGCCATTAAAGAGCATATTATATTGTTTATGCAATTATTAATATTTAGTTGTTTTATACATTTAAAATACAAGCAGATTATTAAAAATGATTTTTTAATTAAATAATAATTATGTAAAATATTATTATTATATTATTATAGCTATATGATTGAAAAAAAGTAAATCAAAGTAGGTATTCATGAACCATATCGTTTGAAAATAGGAAGTGAAATAAACTGCGGTATTACCATCGAAATTTGAATTATCATTTTTATTATTATTTAGGTACTTCGAGGGAATCTAATTAACTTTTAACAAATAAAGTATAATTTTCATATGTTTTTTATCAAAAATTATTCAAATGATTTATGCTTTTACTTCATCATTAATTTAATGTTATGTCATCCTATTAATAGGCAATGGCCTGCAATGCATTAAAATTTAAAGTGAGTTCATACACAGATGGATAGTTTAATACTATAATGTTATTAATTTATTATATACAAACAAGTCTACTAAAAAATATTGTAAGTTTAAATAATAAATATAACTTGTTCACGGGAATAATACGGCCTGAGTGACATAAATTATAATATAAAATGATATCATCAATATTTTTTTAAATATGTCTATTTCAAAGACTGAAAAGCGAAAATTTAATATGGTTTATAATGGTCTAATAGAGAAATATTAAAGTTAATAACAACTTTATAAGATCGCGTTCTTACAACCGAAAATATAATGTTATTCATAGGCCATGGTTTATGATATGATATATTATCTATGTATATCAAATATAATTAAAAAAAAAAATTGTAATGTACACTTTAAATTGTAGTATTTATGGTAACACGATTTTTTTCTTAACGTATTATTTTGCTATTGAAGTTATACTTCTTTACGTAGGGTAGTGAGGAAAAAATAAAAGCGAACGGCCGCCCGTACGAACACGAACACGGACATGTCGTTGTGCGCAACCGCGGATTGTCGTAGCTGTATTTTGTAAATGGCTATGGGTTGTGTCATTAGTTGTATCAGTACGTCATGTACATAATATGACATAATAATAATATTACGTATTATAAATATAATGTTGGTCGGTGACAACCGATGCGGTTTCGACGACGACGATGATAATAATATTTTTTTTTTTGTGTCTGAGGACACGATTTTTGGTAGTAAAAATGCTTCGATTTTCTTAAACAGCAACTTTTCTGAAAGGAAAGTGAATGTAGATAGTACATTTGAGTGAGTCAAATATGCAACTTTTTCAATACTTTTTCAAAGCGCCGAAAAAAACGATAAAAAAGTTACGAAAAAACGGGAAATTTTACGCAAAACTACGTTTTGATAAAACACATTTTTTTAAAATACTCCAACTCAAAAACGAAAAACTGTAAACATTTGAAATTTTCACCAAATCTTTATATTGGATTTTTCTAAACATGGTTAAGTTTTCAAAGTATTTTGACATATTTTGACTTATTTATAGACAATTTAAATTTTCGATTTTTGTAAGTTTTTTTTTTTAAAATATCTATAAAATTGATTTGGCTGTCCGAAAACAAACAACGTATTCCAACGTATTATAAATTATATTATTGGTCCCTAATTTTCGACTACTAAATCAGGCACAACAATCAATGAAATTTTTACGCGATGTATGGATAATGTTCAGTCGCAAATGTATGTTTCGTATTTCAGTCTCATATGCCAATCATAACTACTATACCGATTGAGCAAAATGATAATCAATCATTAGCATAAAAAAAAAAAAATATAAAAAATATAATTTACATTGTTTCTTTTCTTTCTTTATTATCCTCATTACTCCAATCTATCCATGTTTTTCTTTCTTTTTCACTCACTGACGTGTACCGTTCAAAAGAAGTTTAACTTCCCGCGCGCGTACTGATAACACACACATTTTTTTTTTGTATAAATGTATGATGTATAATGTATTGCACGCTTACCATGAATAAGTAAAAACAGAGTATATTTTCGTTTATCAAAAATGTTTATAAAAGCTAATAATTGTTAATAAATATAATTCAGTATTCATAGAATAATGATACCAATTTTATAAATAAGATTTAGAATAAAGAGACTGTATATTAGAGGGAAAATACCCATGCACTCACTAGTGTAGACAGTACATGGAATCAGGATTATTAATTATAAGTAAAAATGATTGATGGTTAAAAGTTATTTATGAAACAATATACTACGTAATAAAATGTATAAACATAGTCAAACAATATACTTAAATTATTCGTGGATATTGGTAGTTAGAAAATGATAATAATATTTAATATTTTATTTTATCGAAGAGTTAAAACCCATGATAGTGGAATGCAATACATTTAAAATGATGGCTGGTGCTATTATAGATACAATTTTAAACTATACTTTTATCATATTTTTTTCAGAAGTCTTTCTCTGATCTAAGTGATGATAATTTTTCACTTGTATTAGAAGAAAATATTCTGGAATAAGTGACTAATAACTAATAATAATGAAGAACATTATATGATAATATAATCATAAAATGAAAATTGAACGATGATGATAGGTAATAAGTAACACTTATCTTATGGTGTATCGTTCAGTTTTCTTTTCATATTTAAATTTTAAAATCTAAATGTAAATGTAAATACATTTATAAATTATACATTATAGTATTGCTTATTACCTATAAAAACAGCTATTTTATATCAACCTCATTCAGAAAATGTAATCATTTTTATTATAAAAATGTATGAAAATGAATTTTTATTTATTGCTTTTAGAATATAAATTAAATACATTATAAGCAATAGTGGTTCAATGAATTCATTTATTGGTATAAAATAATTCACGTTACTGAAAGTTACTGTGTTTTTATTTTAAAGCACAATTATACCTGATATTAAATTAATCCGATTTATCTATAAAAAAACATGGAATAAAAGTCATGAATGTACAATATACATATTTACTGTATCATATAATACAACAAATCTAACATTTCAACAAATTGACTAACAAAACATAAATTTGTTTTGAAGGAGGGAGATATGAAGAAAAAATAAACAATAGTCAAAAGAGATTAAGGGTCTGAGTAAAATTTCCAGTAAAATAATATTACCAAATTCATGTCTTATGTCGTTAAACTTTGCAATGAAAAAATTGTTAATCGATTCTCATACAGCATAATGTTATATAATATATTATACGGCTGAACACATCAATTTTTGCTAACATGGAATCACAATTTTCGATTTGACATTCGCGTTGTACGGAAACAAAAATTGAATGATATTTACGTATGGGCTAATGTGCGAGACTTTCAATATGATGTGAAGCTTTACTCTCTGCTTCGCACCCCAGAAAACCCCATGTTTTCTACAAGAAATCTTGACGCATAATGTTGACATTGCTTTTGAGTACTTTCTGTTAAGCCTAGTGCAGGTTTAAAAGGCAAGAAAATAAAAAAATGAACCCATATAACACACGCACACAAATATAAATATATTTTTATATAATACATGTGTACGTCTTTTACTTTTTATCACCTATTCAGCTTTATACACATCCGACGAGCATCACTCGCTACTATATCCACATTAATTTCATCCATTGACTTGAACACAAAGCCTCGACATGTAAACAGATTTTACCGACCGACAACCTCCATAACAAGTATCTATTGAAAAGGTCATCAGCGCTTGTAATTTTCGCATGCATATACATCGCAAAATGCACACAAATGTACACATACAAAGTATACATAGCCGAGTACATTAATTAAATAGGTACGTTGCGGATATCTCCTTTTGAGATTTTAATGAATTCTTTGAATCGAAAAACTAGAGAGACATTATATTTTGATATTGCTTTTGATACTACAGCAAACTTGTGAAACGACATTCATCGAGTACCATTATTATTGTGTTGTATGCATGCGTGACACGGTGTAGAGATTAATGCAATAAAAGTTAAAATATTACGTAAATATACATGTGTACATTACAAGTGTGCGCGCGTGTGTGTATAATATGTTGTTTTGTATAAAGTGATTCAAACAATAGAGCTCTCGAAAACTAGTACACATTTGAGAACACGGGTTTTCAAAGGTTAAGAATGTTATTTAGCTTCAAGATACCATTTTGTGTAGCGAATAAGTCATACAGACAGTTTATGTCATGTATAGGTATAATTAAATGCGCGATTCTGCCGGTAACGTTAACTGCCGATGGTTTGTATAATTATATAGACTATAGAGGTGTATAATAGTATACTTTACGCGTGTCTATAATGCGTTAGGTTCACAATATTACTATTACTATACAACAAGTCCGCATATATATATATATATATATATATATGTGTGTGTATACTTATACCGTGTTAATGAGGTCCAATATTGTAATGCTGAAATAGTCAATGGGAATAATACAGACGTATTAACGATAATAGTTACGAATACTCAGGGGTTCATTTACATACCGACAATTAATTATAGACGTTATATGCGATGGTAATCAATCACAGGTGCCTCATATATATACGATATAATATTCCGTTGATTTAATCAATTAAGACAGATGTATTGTCGTTTTCAATGTCGTTGACTGATTAGTTTAAATTTAATAGCAATCTTTTTTTCGATTTTTGAAATATGATAAAAGTTAAGACTAATCGGGGGTAGAGTATTTTTGATTTATCGAACTTTTTTTCGTCAATTACAATTATTTATCACATCTACAGTCTACAGACTACAAGAAAACATCCGATTGAAGGTATGAAAATTATGCTTAAAATTCGCATATCTACCAAAAGATAATAAACATTAATTACAACTAAGATATTACATTAATATTTTAGAATTTAAAGAATCCTAATTTGATTGATGAACGAAAAAAAAATCATTGTAGTGTCTAAATTTAAACATTAATAACTATTAAGTTAGTATAGTATATTACAAAATATCGATGGTATAGTTATTATTGTACAAAATATTAATATAGATAATTTTTATAAAATATTCCCAAAAAATAAATGATATATAAATATATTATATATATATGCATCCTCCTTTTTATGTTTATATTTTTAATTTTGTTAATTTTCAAATTCTGATTTTTGAAAATATTTATGTAAAAGACCATGTTTCCAATACTTGGTATTTTGTAATACGTATCAAGTATCCTAAGGTCACTGAACGGAAATATTTCGTGTTATCATTTGAGTGAAACACACTGTATTATTAATATTTTATTGATGTGTTGTCATTTGGAAATTTATTTATCACTATTTCCAAATGCTTCGAGGTAATGTGCTTTGAATTCTCAAATTATCAAATGCTTATTGTACCTATATGACTATATATTATGTATATGTATATACTATGTGAATGGATTTCTTGTGTAATCTTTAAGCTATAAATACAAACGCTAAAATATCAATATAATATTAATTATTTTTCCTTTTTCATACGCAAATTTTAATTTTAATAATTCTAAAAGTTATGTTCCGAACATTGACTATGGTACATAAAAAATTCCAGAAAATTTATCTGAATAATTATTTGCATAATAAATATGGTGTCTTCATTTAAAAAAAAAAAAATTTGATACTCCTTAAGTGTACAATAAATCTAAGTATTGGAAAATATGGTCTTACATAATACATATTCCGAGAATCAGTATTTTAAAGATGCAAAATATAAACATAAAAAAGGGACAGGATACATTCTATGGAATGACCCATATGTAGTGATGGTATTTGTTAATAAGACGTAATACCAATAATAATTGATTATGGAAATAGAGTCCTAGGAATAAAATGTTATTATATTCGTCGCTATTTAAAATTAAAATATTAACAATTAGATAGTGATAATAATGTTAAGGAATGTATATAATCTCGTTTTAAGCACGTATTGTTTACTGAAAAGGTAACTGTTTTTAGTTTTAGTATATTTATTTGAAGGTTGATGATAGGAAGAAATATTATCGTTTTAAACTTATGGGGGGGGGGTAATTAATTATCATATTATAAAAACTATTCAAAGAAATTAAATTTGTCACCAATTATAAATTGCATCTATTGATCATTATTTTTCATTTTTAACAGAAAATACTTAAATATATACATTATTAGTGTTACATTACAATGTAAAAATATAAAATAAAATAATGAAAGTAAATCTATAGCCATGAAATGTAACTTACTTTTGAAATTTGATACACTTTATATCACTCATTCTTCAAATATTAATGAATCCGACCTACTTCTGGAAAACTAAATGATACCTGAGAAATAAAATAATGTGTAATTCGAGTACATTTGTGTACTACGTATGGATAAAAATTATTTTTCAACTTTCTGTTCAAACTATTGATGGTTTAACAATATTATTACTTGTATTCCACATGTATTAAATTTTTTTAGTAATAAACTAATAACTATGAATATTTGATTTGATTTGATTTACATATTTTACAGTAAAAACCAAAAATTTAAAAAATATATTGAATTTTAAGTCATGAATCTATACAGGGCTTGAAACTTCAAACTATTAAAAAAATTATTGGTGTATCTACACATCGAACTGACTAACATCGGATATATTTCAAACATCGTAAAATGTTACCATACAAATACAACGTTAATATAATATTTAATTGAACCTTGTATACATGTATATTATTGTACATCATTTTAATGTACAAAAAAAAATATTCTAATGTTTGTAAATATTTGTCAGAAAATCGTTTTAAAGGAAAGTATAATTTCTAAAAATTGAATTGAATTTCATTTTTGGCTAAGATATTATGGTATTATATTATTTAAATGTGTATTTAGAAAATTAATTTATAACACTTATTTACATTCATAAAATTCTAATGAATAATTATATGATATACAAGGCACAAGTTATCAATTAATTGTAAGTTACGAAAACAGGTATAATGATTAATAATGTATTTCTTCAACTATTATACTAATGAAACTAAAATTTGACTCAATTATATATGTATCGCGTCAAGTTGTAAAATATTTTAGCATCAAGTGACAAATGCTATAAACCTAAGTACATTACTAATACTTTATTTTCACGTTGGAGTGACATTCTCAGGAAATGGATATTTTTAGAATTGCTTTGTACAATAAATCATGAATGTGTTGTGCATAAACAATTTAATATTATTGTTGGAATGTATCTTATATGCCTTTAATAACAATTTCGTGATAAAAGTACACCTGTAATTTGAATATTAACCACAGCAGGATTTGTTAAGATTATCCACCTTGACTGGTCACCCTGAATTGCTAAACATTACGGTATCGTCACACTTCTTCCTGTCTTTTTAATTATGCATTCATTGAGCTTATAAAATATATATACACGTACTAATTATGTTACAGCGATCAGCCTTTGTGTGTGTGTGTGTGTGTGTAAGTAAAAATTATACACATATATAAATGTTACAGATTTTATAAACTACCCGCGTTAGGCCCTATCACTTAAATTGCCAAAAATAAATGTTTTTATTCCCATCTAACATCGAGTTAAATATTTTGTTTCGGCTATCTATTTAATTCATGTCAACCGATAACGTTAAAATAATTGTACACTTACTCCTTTGAATCTAAATCGACTGGATCTTTTGATAGACGGTACTTTAAATTGTGACGTATGTCTTGGGACTCATTAGTCAAACGGTTGGATGCCAGAGATGCAGGGAGCAACATGGCGGTCTCTGAAATAAAACAAAAACAATTTCTTAAATGTTTACGATATTTTTATTCTGCATATTGTACTACTATTTTATATACTCTATTGTATTTTGAGATTATAAATCAGATGAGGATCCTAAAAGATATATAACTAATAAAGTACTATTAAAACTTAAATCATCGATACTTCAAATATTTTCTTACTTTAAATATATAACTATAATTTTTAGCATGTAAAATAAAGAGCAATAGGGAATGTTTTGGAACATTGATAATGTGCAATAATAGAAAAACTAAAATAATCAAGTACGTAACTAAAACAGTTCATTATTAAAGTTGAATTCAACAAAATTGAGTTGATTTCAACTGAGTTATAGTATGATTTAGACATGGCATAAGGAAATAATTGATAATTTGTAATTATTTAGAGAACTTTAGAATGTCCATTAAATTAATTCACATAGTAAATATTCGTACCCTATAATACGGTTATTATTGTTTATTAGTCATATCAATAAACCTGAAAAATAGACGGATTAAATGTTTATAGATTAATAAATGACTGTAATCATGCATTTGATAAAAACTACACAGGAAAAAACATAAAACGAATATTGAAAGCCTGTCAACAATTACTATATTTTGCACTGATTACTAATTCTGAACACTCGAGATGGAACTATGATATATATATGAGTATATGTAATAATATTAAATACATACACAAAAATACAAATTATATAAACCTAACAAATAAAAGCCGTCTAATGGATAAGAAATTAATAACAAATAAATTATAATACATTTAGATTATTAAAATTAAATTTGGCATAGTATTTTTTAACAATTAGTAGGCACACAACATATTCTATGCTTTTTATTCATAATAGTTTGTCTACACTTCTACAGAACTTTCCAAAGTTAATACCACCTGAATTATGAAGATTATCAATATAAAAACATGATAACCAAAGAGTCTGTAGTACACTGTTGAATATACATCTAGTGTTGTAATTTATAATTTATAACTCGCATTATTCCATAAGGACATGAGAATGTTTGTCAAGCTGAAATATAAAATATACTGTGTTTCCATATCTCTATTGATTTTGATCAAAATCTATGAAATGTGATTAAAACATAGCATTTGTTATTGCAGTTTAAAACTAGATACATTTTATAATTAAGTAATAATTTAGACTTTTTCAAATAATTTAATGAGGTACAATATTTTTTTCACATCGAATCCTAAATACATCAAATACGCATCACATACTTGTAGATACACATCAACATTACATTCCATTTGTTAAATATTTGAACAATTATAATATTGCAATATATTATATATATATATATATATATGCTTTTATTATATTTTGTTTCAAAATTAATAGTTTGTTATTATTATTAAATATTATTATATATTTCTCATTGTATACTAGCATACAGTACCAATTTATCTATAATTGTATTATTTAACTGCTGTATTTAAAATATTTGTAAGGACTTCTTCCGTTTAATTATTATAAATAAATATGTTATGTATAATATTAACTTTGTAGATTTTGCTTAATTAACGAATATTATTTAGGTAAAGCTACATATACACCATGGAAAAGTGTGTGTGTGTGTGTGTGTATAAGACTGAGATGATATAGTGAAACATTTGTAGATTTTAAACATTTGAGAATTATATGTATTTCTTTAGTTCAATCCTTAGTTTACTATGAATTGCCCTTTAGGGGTGGTACATATAAAAATTATTTGACACCTTTGAATAAAACTATTAACAGTTTAATAAAAGTTATTATTTCAAAGCCATTTTTGTATCCAAAAAAATAGTTATTTATTGATTTCAATGTACAACCCATATCAATATTATATTATAAACCTTTGCTTTTACTTATATATAAATATAGATATTGTTTGAATACCATAGATCATAATTATAATACTAGAGACAAGTGTCATTCTAATCTTAATTCAATTATATTTCATAAGACAGTAACTTCTCAGAGTTTTATTCACAAATGCACATTGTTGTGTCGTAAATTAAATTTAAATCTTATGAATTTTAATAATATAAACTCACTAAAATTATATATTAAGCTTAACCAGTTTGATAATACTACACTTAATTATGATTTGTAAATTTTTATTTTCATTTTCTCCACTTTATTTCTACTTTTATTTAATTAGATTTTATACAGTTATAAAATAAATAATTTTATTATTATATATTACTATAAGAAGCTCTCACTTCTTAGCACAAGCTTTTAGCTTTTTAGAAGTGATTCAATATATTATTTTAACTTTATTAACTTTATTAACTTTATTTACTTTTTACTATAATTTATATTATATTGTAATAATTATGTTGTTAGATGATATATTGGAGAAATTAACTTATTATTATTATTATTATTATTATTTCTTCAACTTCTTTTTACATAAAAATGCTATTGAATTGCATTGTTAATGAATATAAAAAGTGATTTTAATTGTTTTAATCTGGTAATATTTTTAAAATACTTTATAAACTATTTTAAATACAATTAGCTGAAAACTTAATCATGCTTTGACGTATATCCAATGGTGTGAACAAAAAGCTGTAGCTCTGTGACTTTATAATCTATGAAGTCGTAAAGATGATTATTTTTATTTTACGTTAATTTCTGTTTTTTGCTATGAAGCTTAAGTTTTAATACCATGGATTATTTTCAAACAAACTCGTTTTCACGAGTTGTTGTATCATAAAATAACATGCACTTTTACCAAATTACAAATTTTTTGAATTTGATTCCCAGTCATATTTTATAATTTACGTTAATATCAATTAATGTACCTTAAAATAATTTATAATCACTGCATTTTTCCATTAACTCATACATATTAATAACAATATGTCTCCTTATATATTGTAATATAATAATAATATCATATATAGTTGTGTTTTTGCATTATATTATTCACCACATTTTATAGATTTTCCATGAACAATAGTTTTCTCAACAAAATTCATTTTCATGAAACTTTCATTGATCTTTGAATGGAAAGTCATAGATATACAAAAGATACTTGTTTATTTTTTATTTTTACAAAAAGCCGAACATGTCTTATTAAAATAAATACATAAATTAGGTAAACTTATAATAACGTTAATGCATATTAATAATTATTAGAAAGAACTAAAAATACGTTATTTAAAACAGTTGAAGAAATTAAACAAATTGTGATAAAATATTGTGTGTTTAAATATATATAATACACTATAGTATATAATTATAAACTCGGTGAATTACATGATGTCTAATAGTCTAATTTTATTGAAACTGTAGAATTACAAGTTTTTTAGAACCATCCAAATCTGGTAGAATTTAAAATGATGCCACTATTTAAACTCTAGTGATCTAGATGAAGTATATAAATTACCAAATTATCTCAAGTCTTATTTAGAGTTTCTAGGGTCAAATCAATGTATACTCTCATTAGTCATTACAAATACTGACACTGTCTGGCCTTTGAATGGTATGTAAATAAACTTTGGGCTATTTGAGATAGCAGCTATACACATTTTCGAGTCCATTTCTAACATTCTAATTGCGTTCAATTTAATTAAATATACAATAAAATATTATGTAAATTATCATCACATCCACCAAGTGAAATCGCTCTTTTGTGAACTGAATATCTAATTTATATAATAATTAATATGGGTACTTTATTGGAATCGATCTTTCAATACATTTATGTGTTTAACATTACATTTATAATTATATTTTAATTTATAAAAATATATAAATTGAATTAACATTAAATAAAAATTTTATATTTTTATATATTACTTATACACATTTTGATAATTTTGATTTTATATATTAAAAAATGCCTTTCAAATTTTATTATTTCTGTATAAAGTATTATATTTCAAATATTTATCACAAATGGTTTTTAATTTTAATGTTGAAACTTAATACAGTTTATTCGTTCTATCATAAACTTCTATTATTCGAAAACTTCTTCAAATGGAAGAACAGATGATTCATTGACGATTTTTTTATAGTTATTTTAAGTTTCAATCTGGCTCAAAAACTTTTACATCGCTAATTTTGTTTTTTTGTTACCTTCAGATTCGATTCATATAGAACAAGTCTGTACTTTTTTTCTCGGTTGTGGCTCATTACACATAATAACCCAGTAAATTTTTGTCCAAATTTTTTTCTTTTTTTTCTAAAGCATCAATACATTCCCGTAAAGACAAGGGAGCTGATGCACGTTTTACGTTTATTATTGATTTATATATTAATTACAAAGTCTATACAACAGTCAAAAGAATTTTAGTGCAGATACTCCATAATATACTTCGTTTATAACTAAGATATATCAGTTTCACTGACTGAGTTGGAAACTTTGAAATACTTATAGTTTTACATGAAGACAAATTTCATTCTCATAAAAAGTAAAATAACCAATTACAATTCGTATAATTCTGTTTCTGAGATTTTTTTTTTTTAAATAATAATAACGTATTTAAATGGAAAATATTGATAGAGCATTTAAAATTTTATTTTTGGACACAATTTGTAAAATTAACGTACGGTATCTTGGTCTATACATGTATATGTATAACATATGCATGTACAGTTTAGAAAAGGGTGGAAAATACAATTTCTTACATTTTTTAATTAATGTATTTAAGTTGAATTTGAAGAAAAATTTAAGCCTAATTAGTACCATTGCTGGATAAATTTCATAATTATTTTGATCACTAAATACATTAAACATAGGTTTATAATATGTACGAAAATGTTAAACTGAACATATTTTCATCTATTTTTAATCAATCCGTGGTTGTTTGGGTTTTTTTTTTTGTTTTGATATGTTTGTTTTACATTTGTTGTGTTCAAAAAGTTATGAATCCAAAAAATAGTCGATAAAATTGATTAACAATATAAGATTGTAATGAATTAGAATACATATCATATCCAAACGTGACATAACGTATGGATACAATATACAACAATTGACAATAAAAGAGTATGTTATAACGATATTACATACTACTACAATATTATTTATATCATTATTCTATTTACATGAACAATTTTTATTCGGTGAGTAAATTAAAAACAATTACATTTCATATACAGCCAATGTTAAAAGTGAATAGGAAATTCATCAAATACAACACGATATACGAATAAACGTTGTTTTTACACAGGTAACTACGTGGCGTATTACAACGCACAAAATGCAATGATCCAGATGGACAATTATTATTGATATACCTATTGTATTGTTTGCGATTTTGGACAATGAAAAATTGCAACATACTTCACGATTATTTTTTTTCTCCTTATCGTTATTGTTCAAGGCACTTGTGAATAACGAGCCTCGACTTTTTGCTTGATTAAAATATTTTCATCTCAACAGCTAGACAATAAATTAAACCGTAGCCCAAGTACCGTTATCTCCGAAAATGAACAACTCTCTAAGAAAATGTAACTGCGGCATGCATTTTTCTTTTCATTCCGTATGATACATAAATATTTGTTGTGGTTAAGAATACAGTATGCCGAGATGGCGTTAGAAAATTGCGTTTATTATTATGAAGGAGTCAGTTAGGAAGCGGCTGCAGGGATGTGACATTTCGGCATTATGCAAAACACAATAGGGAATTTCGTTATTATGAAAATATATTAAAAATTATGGCCACAGTGGAAGAGAACGCGCATTTTTGATTTAGTTTAATGATTATTTAAAAGGTATACAAGCGTGAAATAATAGTCAGTAGAAGAGATAGCATATTATATGATTATACTTCATAATTTTCGAATAAACAGACATTACTTAAAATGTTTTTACTTCAATAGTGAAATAAGATTTATTAGAAGAAGAAGAAAAAGGAAAATAATATATAATTATAATATTATCAAGTCCAATTGCATAAATATTAAAGATGTATACAATAGATTATAACGTATATAGTTAAATTTTATTTACTCGTATACTCGCTGTATATTAAACTATTTGAACGAAATAATATAGAATTGAATTTATTACAGACATAATATGTGAATAGATTTTTAATTATATAAAATCTAACAATAATGCAGACAATAAAGTATTTAATCAGGTACATAAGTCATTATATCTATTATTTTGTTGAAATGTTATCAAAAATATTTGTTTGAAAGTAAAAACGCTCATTGATTAAAATAATTTTCATTTTTTCGTTTTATTAATGATTCAAAAACCCAAATCGAAAAACGAAAATGACAGACCTTCAATTTGAAAAACGATTACGATTAAGTATTTACTATTTTTGGCCGTAGGTAAAAATAACAGTTATGAAATATGTGCAGTAGTCATACAATAATATAAAGATGTTTGATTTTAGAAATTGATTTTTATGAAAATATCATTTATAGTGAGAAAATATTATTTTAACAACAAAAATATAAAATATGATTGTAATGAACAAAGTATCAATATAATTTAAATGTTCTGTTTTTGATTGAGATTTTTTTTTTTTTACTAAATAATCTGAATAATAATGTCATTGTATAACAATAAATAATAATTACAGATCGTATTAACATACAAATATAGTTATTTAATTAATTATGTGATGGGTAATAACGATTTAATTATTAGCCAAATGTTAGTGATTAACAATGTTAATTGGTACTCATAAATCTCAAAATTGCATGTATAGAAAGTGGTATATTTTCTTCATCACAGTACTTTATTATTTTTAATAAAAAAATTTTTAAAAAAAAACACAAATAGTTATTATGGAAAATCAAAGTCTAGATAGGTTTATAAAGCAGATTAAAATGTCATATTAGACCAATAATAAATGTAGTAGACCATTATAATTTAATCAGTTGTATGTCAATGATAATATACGTCGAAAAAAGTTATAAAACAGTTATAATTAATTTACATCGTAATAACATTGATTATAAATATTTATAATCAATGGTAATAGTTATCATCAAATTAAAGTGAAGTTTAGATTCAAGGTCATACACATTCTTGCTATGTTTAAATATTTTATTTGTACTAATACGGCGATGAAAATATGCAATTTTACAGCATAAAAGACTGCTTGACGCTGAAAAGCATAGTTAAGAAACCGTCGGGAGCTTGTAGGATTGTTTGTTTATTAATAATAATCTTACATTATAGTAACATTTAAAATAATCTATTTATTAAATGTTTAATGTTTAATATAATATTTTGAATTTTCGATTTAAGTGCTAATGTATTTTTATCTGTATAATTAACATTGTTAAAACTTTTAATGAAATATGTAATTAAAAGGACTCGTGTATTGAGGTATAAAATGTATTGAATTGGCATCGGAACAAATCGAATAAGATAAATGAAAAAAAAAACAGTTTTAAAACTGTGGTAACTCTTAAATCACGATAAAATCTAAGTCGATTAACACTAGAGTATTAGGTGACTAGTGTGTTTTACACTAATCACCATAATATACAATTGAAGGTGTGGGGGTGGCAATATTATGTACATTTCATTGTCTCCTATTTCCAATTCCTCAATTCCTTGTAGGTTTGTTGAAAACAATAAAATAGGTATATTATATGTTATGTATGTCATAACTTATAAGGAATAAGCAAATATACAGAGCCCATTAGTCGATGATTCTAAGCAGAGGGAAAAGTAATTAAAATAGTAAATGAACCATGCCACATTGTTAAATATGGTTTTTTGTTCCAAAATAGCTGTTTGCTCGACTATATTGGACAATATAAATACATCGATGATGTTAGTGGTAATGATGGATTATTACTTATTTGTTTAGGTCTCTCTTTATACATTATTTTTTATAAATATTTAATCCATTTATTCCTATGTTTAATATTTAATGAAAATGATTTTACCTTTAAGTGCACTTCCGGGATAATTTGGGCATCTGGTTCCCATACACGCTCTTTTCTGAACCATCGAAGGACAGTGTTTTCCACCGTTTACTGGGGACTTCAACACTTGTCTTTTTCTTGTCATCATACCACTACCGCACTCCGTATCGCACTCACTCCAAGGTTCCCACTCCGACATCACACAATCGATTACTGGAAAATAAACAAAAAATTAGATAAATTTTATCTCACCAATATTAATAGTTCATTTTTTTTCGTTATTTGAAATTAATCACATCAATTTTTTACACCACGATTTTCAAGTACTGTTTACAATAAATATTTCAGTAATATAAAAGAAGTTAATGGAAGATTAGCTGTTAAAAATATGTTTAATTTGAAAATTTAACATTTTTAAAAAGTCATAAAACTGTTTTATCGTTTAGTGCGTGTTCCCAACAAGATTTAGGACGGTGAAGGCTGAAGTGATTATTATTTAGTATTCACGCATCGTTAAGTGGGAAATCTTTCATATTAAACCAATAAATAAACTTTAAAGTAGGTCTATTTTGCGACAAGTAAATAATTTAACATTGAGTTTGACTAAGGATACCTACATCTCTAAATTATCGAATACCCACATTGTACAAAATATATAGAACACTAAAATTTTAATACTAAAACTTTTGCTCACACTCTACAACAACATAAAAATAATTCCTAAGAAGTTTTAGGTATTTAAAAGTACTATTGATTACATGTCGTATGCAGAAGAAAAAACCATAAAAGTATCGTAAATGTTGACAAAAATAAGTGTACACCGACATAAACTAGTATGGATGTTATTTGTAGTATTATAATTAATATAAGTAATTATAAACTTGCAGAAAATGAAAATTTACAGTTCCAAATTATTTACATACAGTAAGCTATAACAAAAAGAGTTTTTTAAAAATGAATTTTAACAAAATATCCATAGAAATAACCACATTTAACGATTTTTGTACCAAATTAACCCAACTACAATAGAATAATATTTTAAAATAAAAATTAGAATTATTAAAATGTATGCTGTAAGTAATATGGAAGTGATCACTAAATATATGTGAATAATATAATATATAATATATATAAATATATACGATTCACGTTGTACTTTTCATAGAACAAAGTTATCAAAAATATACCTAAATACATTTTAAATGTTTGTGGATGCAAAATATTTTTATTTGTTCCTATGTTATATAGAAATCTTTTACGTTTTAAAACAATATAAAATAATATATACAGTATACACTTTATAGTAGAACAATATATACGCTGTATTCTCTACGCGTGATAATATATAATTATATGCGCCCATTAATAAATGAAAAGAGGAGTAAAAAGCCCGGTTTAAATTTTAAATGCATAATCTGCACCAAATAGATTTTTTTCCTGTCGAATTCATAGCATTATATTATGTTCAGCATATTATTTAATAACAATAAACACAAAATTTGTTTTCCCTTTAAATTTCCAGCCAACAACGTAATAATATGTATACGAAAATAATAATATAAAAAGTAAAAAATAAAAAACTAAAAATAAAATTGTTTTACGTATTATGCACGCATAAAGACTTAAATATGTTAAATAAATTACACTGTAGACTACACTGTGAACGGTTATTTATTGAAATAAGAAACACATTAGTCGCTAAATATAATGGGAGTTGACAACGTATTCCATCAAGTAAACGTATTTATATACAAACTGTTAGATTTGTCTATGCACAATATAGTGACTGTATATAATTATATACTAGTATACATAATATATGTATATACTGTATACTGGTTTTAACAATAGTTTTTCCATACGGAACGAAAAAATGTATTTTGTTTAAACTTATATTGTATAATCAATTCAACACGGCGTCGTATGTACACATATATATATACAAAGCGAAGAAATTATCATATAAAATTAATTCATAACAGCTGAAAGCGAGTAAGTGTATAAAACAGTCGGCCGGCGCAGGGAGGATAAAAACTTTTTACTCTTATATTTATATACTAAATCTATACTTTGCCGCGTTTACCTTCTTCATTCTCATTATGCCACTGCATTATGCGTATTTACTTCTCACGTTACCGTCCAATACTCAAACCTCGCCAGAACTTCGCCAGAAATGAAGAAAATAATGAAAATAAATTATCCATACCAGAGTACTTGCGAATAACTTCAGACACAGTTTATCAACCTAAAATCTAACGTAAACACTGGCTGTTGAAATAAAAACACATTATATTCTCACCTAAGACCTCATTTCTAGTTTTTAACTGTAATATATAAGTGTGATTGT
The DNA here is from genome assembly GCA_025469195.1 of Chaitophorus viminalis. Classification (NCBI taxonomy): domain Eukaryota; kingdom Metazoa; phylum Arthropoda; class Insecta; order Hemiptera; family Aphididae; genus Chaitophorus; species Chaitophorus viminalis. Next base: position 267,853 of record JAIPRK010000139.1, on the reverse strand, counting down.
AAAAAATGAACATTAAAATTTTGGTTTCGATTTATTTCAATATATAAAGCAAAATGTTCTTATGTACATATTAATACCCTGCAAAAGAGTAATTTAGTTTGGTTTTATTTAAATATGTACTAAATATGCTAATATTGACTACTAAAACATATAGCATAATAAGATATAATAAAAATTTTGTTTTACTCAAAACATCTTATTGAAACTTTTATCGTATTTCAAGTATAGTGGTTGAATGAATGAAACTTTTCTAAGATCTTAATTTTATTCTAAAAATAAATAACATACAAATATGTAGGTATCATATATGAATATTTATTATATGCATTATATAATATTTTAAATAAATAATGAACTCAATAATGCATTTATAGTGTATTAAAAAATGATAACTGGTTTTTTTTTTATGGATTTCAATATGTATATTCTACTACACGTTACGTGAAAAAAAATGTGAATCTCGAAATATTGAAAGTGATACGACTAAATATTTAGTATTTACTATCTGTACTATATTACATTTTGAGGGTGTTATCTTATAAAATAAAAAATAAAAAAAATAATAATAAGGGGAATGAATGCGAAAAAATTGTTTGTAATGCGGCTTATTAATCCGTATAGACATGGAATTGTATATAAAATTATTCTAATAACCATTTGTCATAGTTAAAAACATAATACATTTTGAAATTTTAGTGACGATAAATATGAATACCATGAGGTATTTTTATTATGATATATAAGTTTGATATTTTAAGCACAATATTTACTTTCTACACAAAATATGAATTGAATGATGATAAATCATTATACACATTTGTCCAACAGAGGGAATATTTTTCACACATACTAGTATTTTATCTAAACTATAGTATAATATGTCTGGAGTTAATATTCAATACAATTTACATATTAAATTAATCGAAGTTACTTATTTAAAAATAAATAATACTTTTATTATTACATTAAAGGTATTAACACTATTAACCACAAACAAATTTTATTTTATTTTTTATTATTAACTAACAAAAGTTTATTTACAATCTATAATATATTATATACAATGCAATAGGTAAATTTAATAGTGAAAATGAGGTACAAAAACATGAAATTATGAATGGAGGGAAGAGTGTGGAAATCCTCTAACTTGGGGGAAGAGAAGTTTTTAGATGGTGAATTAACACAAGTTAGGGTCAGGAGATCACAACACTAGCGTCTTTTTAAACGACGAAGGTGTTATTTGAGATGAATTAATTGGCTAAGTTGCATACTAATAACTGATTTGGTGTGGAACTTTTTATAATAGTGTTTGGTTGTTTTAGTGGCTGTTTCAATTTTTAGATCTGTGTTTAGTAAATGAATGAATTATTGTTTTTGTACTTTAGATATAATTATAATACAACAGTATAAAAATAAAAATAAATGTAATGGATTCTGCATGTACCCATAACGTTTTACTATGTGTTTTTAAGCCTCAAATTACGTCCGCACCTATTATGAAAGGGTAAAAAATTAATTTTTGTATTTCCGAGATATTGTTATTCGTTATTGAAACCAGACGAGTTTATAAATTTCTATGGAATATTTATATTATATCATACTTACACTGAACGTGACCTCAAAAATAAAATAACGAAGGAATAAATTGTTTTTGGAGAGTGGAATGTTGTAAGGCATATACTAATAAAAATGGGTGCATGAACATCTAAATGGAAGTATAATAATGGTATATATCTGGCAAGAGCAGGAGGCTATTTTCTATTAGGCCAACTATAACACCGCGGCCAACAAAAGGAGAAAACGACAATATAATATTGGCTCGCCAAATATACCGAAATGCGAAGGGCTATAATATAGTAAATACTTACACTGCTTCCTCTCTCGCGAAACATATTTCTACACACTGTTGGCGCATCCTCTCTATACACAACATCAACACGCAGAGCAGACCGTATATTCTAGTCCTTAACCACAGGTTTATAATGCTTCATACTTCTTAGTGAACCCTATTGTCGTGTTCCATGTAAGATCGTGTAACTAATATTGGTTGACACACTACTGCGAACCGTAATATATAGTTTCCAATAATTGAAAATATTCAACTTTTCATCGTGTATGGTTTAGGTACAACCGATAAAGTTCCGGGAGGCAGAAGTGTGAAAAACAAATCACTCCCTGTCTCTCAGTTAAACCAGGAAAAAAAAGCACTGATAAAGGTACATAATATTATAGTACAGCGGTTCTCAACCGTTTTATATTCACGTTCCACCAACACAGTTTGAACATTTTTACGTACCACCTGACCTTTTTTTTATGTTTATTAATAAAGTATATGTTGTACAATTATTATTATAATTATTATAATTTACTGCAATCAGACGGTTGGTGTTATTTCGAACGGGCAATGACGTCAATATCGGATTCTCTATTGGTAACTTTAAATCTTAAAGTATTAATTGTTGTTTATTAAAAATTATTGTTCAAATAATATTTAATAATAATAATGATTGATTCAAATTTTTTTTTTTTTTTTATAAAGGGAGATTTTCTCCACGTACTATCTATGACGTTTCCATGTACCACTAGTGGTACGCGTAGGTACCACAGGTTAAGAAGCGCTGTTATGGTACATAGAAGTACACTATCGCACGGTTGATGAATCGAAAATATCACTGTAATATAATCATCGAACCAATTGTGATTACTCGTACGGAACACAGTGATGTAAGTACCTTATTATAGCACCTTAATTTAATCATATCATCCGAATGTAAATTATATTTTTTTTCCCCCATTGCACTCATTATTACGGGAACATGACTGTGTAAGTAACAATGTGAGTTGTAAGCACGCCATAATGCTATATATATATAGTGTTCAGACGTATATACTATAGTATATATATAGGCATTTCGTAACGATTCGTGACTCACGTTGGGGTATTTCGCCCTTACAGCTGATAATCGTAGTACACATTTAATGATCATACGGTAGTACATATACATACATCGCACGAGGAATGCGTTTCACATATCGCACTGACTCTATACATACGTTTACTATCATCGGAATGATAAAATCAAATAATATTAATTGTTGCTACGTAAATTATTATTATTTCAAATTTTTGATAGTTTTATTATATTCTACTATTATTCATACAACTGGTTTTTTTCTTTTCTTCTGCAGTAGAAAGTTAAAAAAATAAATAAAAAATAGTTAGTTATTTTGGTAGGCCATAGAATATTTTTGGGTCTTTGGAATACGACGGAAGGTAAATATTGTAGCAAAATGAAGAGAGTCGAAAGATAGCCGTCTCTGATGTGTGTATAGGAACTATAATCTAAATTGAACTTTCAAAGCACGTATTCAACTCAATAAATGTATACAAACGAACTAAAAAATACACATAATTTTCTATTAAATAGATTCCTTATACTTCATTTAAAATCTAAAACGATAAAATAACAACATTTTTTACTGTTGCCATCTATACATATCTTATACGTCTTATATAGTTGGCTACGGTATGAAATAAATGTTTATAAAATAGAAATAAGCAATTTTATTATGACAATATGTGTGCAGAAAAATTGATAGAAATTAGTTTACGTAACAATTTTTGTTATAATATAAAATCAAACTTATAGAATTGACAATAGTGCAGAAATGTTTAGCAAATTTTGGATAACAGTTTGAGCAGCTCATCATTGTACACCATCATACGAAACCGATATATTATTTTATTTAAGCTAAAATTAACTGGAAAGCAACAATTCACCTTACGGAACAAACAGATAAAGTTTTAAATCTTTTGTACGAGTTAAAGCCCAAAGCCCAGAATCTAAAGTTTGCCTTAAAAAGTACACCTAAAACTTTTTTGTTATTACCAACATCGCCTGTTGCATTTATATTACGCGTTTACAGTCGGATGTTGTAAATCTCCAACAAAAGGACTATAATAAAAACGATTCTTTTGTCTTTAAATAAATGTTTACTTTTCTAGAACCTATACATTTTTAAGGCCTTACATCACGTAAATAGTTTCAAAGTGTTCTGGACAAGCGTTTTCGAAAACAATCGATTACACGATACAATTAAAGAGTCCAAATTTAATACAGTATTGATTATGTAGGTATATAAATTACTATAATCAGCTACAATATACTTATATAATAATATATATAAAATATATAAGACATGGGTAGTTAAAAATAATTAACCATTAAATAACAAGGCACATAATCCATTTTATTCAACAATAATCTCAAATGAAGTTTATTTGTGTACATTTTTTTTTAATTTTTTTTTTTTTAAGAAGAGTTAATTAATCAAACAACAGGGAAAGAGTGTAACGTAATTTTTTGGCCATTAATTAGCCCTTAAAGAGTGCTGGAAAAAATCTCGTAAAAAGCCGCCAGCATAATTTTTTTTAAAAATCCTGGGTACTTTAATTAAAATGTTAAAATATTTGGAATAAATAAATCAATGCATAGTTAATCAATGATTGTTACTATATCAACCCGAAATTCAAGTATTATAGGAATATATCTATATATAGTACAAGCATCAAAATAATTTCATAAAATAAACGAATACTCTCATATTAACTGATTTATTATTATTCACTATCTTATATATATATTATACATACATATATATATATATATATATATTATATAAATGATTATATAATATATATATTATATAAATGATTTAATAATTTAATGACAGAATTCATTATATATTAAAACATTTAAAGCATATAACATAAATAGTATCGTTTAAAAATTAATTTAGATTTTGTAAATATAATTTTCATACAATAACTTATAAAATAATATTTTTAGAGTAAAAAAAAAGTTGTTATTTTTAATAATATTCATCCATTAAGTGTTATACAATTCATAATTCATTCCAAAAATAGATGTAATAAATAACATGTGAAATAAATATTACATCAACTTAATATCAACTTTACTAACTTGTAAAATATACGGTTTCGCAGCAGTTGCTCAAAGATATATGTGGGCATCTTAAATATTAATGTAAATCTTTAAGTGATTTACTTAAGGGAGTAATTCAACTAACTTATGACACATTAATATGTTAACAAACATTTATATAAATTACCAAAGTACACATTTTAGTAACTCATAAAGTTAAATGACAAAATAATATTACCGAGGATTAAAGAGTAGGTAATCCCTCTTTTTACAAAAAAAAAAGATTGTAGTTTGAACGCTTTGACCAGGCATACATTTCTATATAAAATGATATTTATTTATTGTTATAGTGGCAAAAGGATTTTTCAGTAGAGTATTATACTCGAAAGAAATATTCTATATAAAGTTGGAACTTTACCAAAAAAAGAAGAAAAAAAATTGCTGTAAGAAATCCCATCAGCCAATGAAAATACACGTAAAATGGAGGCACTAACCCTAATGTTGGTTTCTATATTTTTTACTTTTTAAACACGTTTTATTTGATGTATTTTTCTTTTGGAAAATGTTCAAAAATTGTATTTTCCAAAGACAAATGCGTCACAATAAAAATAATAATAAAAACTATATACATATTTCAATGGAAAAATATAGCTCATGTTTTCATAAAAATTATATTGTATTATATATTGTATTAATATATAAGCTTAAATAGGTAATCAAACAATGATTTATTCAATTGTATAATAATAATACGTATGGGTTTTAAAGATCTATTACATTTAACTGTCAATAAAAAATATAGCTTTGAATAATCTTATTAATATTTTGTTTTGTTTGTTTAACTCAAAACGATTTCTTTGTATTTTATATAATATATTACTTATGAAACATTGATTTGATATTTTCAAAAAAATATGACTGACTTAATTTATCTTATTCTATAGTTTTGAAAAGTATTCAAGTCAGCATTTAATTATTTTCAAAAATATCAAAGTAACCACTAAATTCGGTTTGTTAAGAAAACAATATTTTGTATTTTTGCAAATCAATGAATAATAAACATATAAGTTATTAGTTATTACAGTTATTAATAATTATCTTAGCATATTTTTGAATTTTTGAATGCATAAATATGTGCATATTTAACATTGGAAAAATCTGGACCCTATACTAATAACCAACGTACACTAAAATAAAGTCATAAGACATATTATGATTGGGATAATATTAATTTTTAATATACATTGATAGAATGAAAAAAATTATAGAACTCGTTAATTTTATTAATTTATAATTTTTTTCTTTTTGGCTTTTAAGCCTTTTCGAAATGAGATTGGTTCAACTGTGAAAAATATATGTAAATTTGTAATTTAACTTATTGACATGATAATGATAAAATTGTGTACAACTAAGACGGATAATTCATAATTGCACGTTAATAGGTTTGATGTGTGTTTAGAGTACATTAACATTATTATATTATAGGCAAGCAAGCTAGTTAAGTCTAGAGTTATAATAATTTGTAAGTACAGATATTAATTATTACTAATTGTTTGATTTTTGGTGCATGGTTAGGAATTATATTTTTGGGACATTTGGATATAGAAATTCGTGAGTTTTACAATTGACTAGGCAGGCAAGAGAAGTATTTTGTACTAAGTACAGTTTATTTAAAATCATATCCCATGAAAAGTTCATTATGGAGCTGGAATTAATACATTATTATTATTATTCACTCCAGATCTGTTTTGTTTTACTAAACAATTACACATACATCTGCATTGTTGTGTGTTACATAAGGTTTTTTAATGTTGTATATAATTACCATAAATTCTATACTTTCTGATTATGCTTAGGATTATTTACACATTTATCATAGTCAAAATGGTTTTCCGTGCGCACAATGTCCATAACATATTAACTAATACCTTACTTAGTATGTAAATTATACGAATCTATTAAACTGCATGGTATTATAATGAAAATAGTCCAGCATATAGGATCACGCTCACATTAGACGATATTTTATTACACACCTATTGTTTAAGGTAAATATCATTATTATATTATAACATAGCTATTATAAAGGTTAAAATAAATAAATGAGACAATAACTTGGTGTAAAGAAAAGCTTATCATGCAAGTTTTTCGGCAACGTTATAATTTTATTTTTTATAAAAAGGTGCGCTTGTGTAATTAAGTATTTTGACGTCAATGGTCAATGTAGTGGTCTCCAAAAAAATATAATGTTAATAGACATCGTATACGACAGAATTTTGTCTTCACATTTTAAATTCATTCATTTATAATCCAATGTGATTATTTGAATAGAGTATAGTATATATTTATCGTTTGTTTAATATTAACACTAAGGTATTAAGTAAAATATTATTTATTTGAGTTTTAAGTAATACCATATTAGAAAATAACATTTGGCTTTATTTTAAAAGTGAGTTTAGAGCAAAGCGTACCTATATGTAGATAAAACTGAAAATAATGCAAAATAATTTAAATATAAATTTAATGACAATCCGAGGAAATGCAAACATTTCTCAAAAATATATTTTATTAAATTAATCACAAAGAAAGCATAGGTACATAAACGTAGGTTCATACAGACTACCACGCAAAAATAAAAACCTAAATAATTTAGTTTAATCCCTGCATATAACTAGATACTCTATTTCATTCCATACTTCATTATTCTATTATTAATAAAAATAATTTTATAACTAATGGCCTCCGCTGCCGGGTTATTTTTTGCTTTTAATAAAGATCAATAAAAAAAAAAATAGTTTAATCACATTTGTAGACAAACAATTCATATTATGTTATAAACGTTAAAACCGTACAGTTTTTATCGAGAGAGAAATAAAAATCGTAACCTACATTTTATTAAATAATTTCAGATTGCCATTATTATCAACTCCTTTCTACTCCTCACAAATGCTACTAAATTGATTACCAATAAGGAATTAGTGAATTTCACGTAAAGGTCCCTAGTAGGGACTCCCTACATACTATAAGATTTGGTCGGGTCGACAGATGGCCAGACCAAATCAGGTGTTGTGTACTGACAAGTGACAACATGACCTCTACACGACTTGGTCAGTTAAATTTCATTCCCACAAGTGTATTGATATGATTTGGTCGGTCGGTCGGGTGGTCAGATCTCAGATGGAACGACCACCTGATCACCTGGCAAGATCTGATAGGATTTTAGTCATTTGACACGTCTACACATGACCTGATATTACATTTTACCTGATAAAATTATCCTGTCAGCCTGACCAAATCATATAGTGTATAGGGGCCTAGAAATGCATTATTTTGGATATATTCCATATTGCCATAAATTTATTCAATAAAATTATCAAATATTATAAAATGATATTAAACATATGTAACTACTGCTATTATTATAGATTATATCTATAAGATAAAATCAGCTTAAACCAATATGGTGTATTTTGGAATTAACTGATAACTTGACTTAACTCACTCAAACCAGAAGAATACAATAATAATCATACTAAAGCAATATTCATAAATAAAAATCCGTTATGCGTAGTTAAAAACAATCATTTTTCATAAATGCTTATTATTTCCTGACTGTGGACAATGGTGACACCGAATTTAGAAGACCTCCGGTTTACTTACATTTTAGATGATTATATGGCTTGAATAGGAAGTGCATACCATGTAGTTTACATTTTGACTTCTTTGCTATAATAATATATAATGTTCATGTTTTTTATACTCATGGTTTACAGATTATTTTTGTGTGACATTTCTTAATAGGCTATACTTGTATTTCATATTATATTGTAATAACTAAAACATGTAAAGGGGTTTCATCTACACAAGAATATAATTTATAATTCATTAAGTTTAAAAGTGGGTGTACTCACGTTGTTTTTTCGTTTAAAATTGCATGTATAAAAAAATAAAAAATATTTCTTTGGACCTTTAAATAATGATGTAAATGTTTTCCTAACAAGTATATATATATATACAGTATATATTTATACAATACTATTGAACTCCAAATAATGATTACGAGTCTTTATAAATACTTTCATCTATCAAAAGTAGAAATTGTTATGTCGACACTAAGTATGTTTTAATTACTGATGACAAACATAACATGTAATATTCCTGTAGCAAAAATATTTCTTGTCCTACATTTGATCATGGTGCCCCTTTGACATGAAATATACTATAGTTCTAACAAGTTAAACTTTAAAAGTATTTTAAATTTTTAAATATTTAGGTCAATATTTTATGATTGTAAAAATGTACAATATCGCTTTTACTTTAACGATACAGTACTCTCCGAATCAGGTATTTCAAACCATTCGGGATTTATCAAAACGTAATAAAGTTTATACAAGTCTAAAATAAAATGAACCTTATAGTTTCAAAGTATATTTGTTTTTATTCAAGATACCTCCGTCCTCCTTAGTCGTCCGAACCACACTTTTTAACGTGCCGATAAAAACGTAAATGGCGCAGTGCACTGAATAAGGATTTTTATATCTAAGCAAATACTTATATGGCTATATTACGTATTATATATCTCTTTGGTCTATCTAATCTGATACTTTTATAAGGTTTTATTTAAAAGTTCATGAACTTTGTATAAAACTAAACAATCTGGATAAATTTGAACTAGTTTAGTAAAATTAGAATTTAATTTTATGAATCATTTAAGTTTAACTGAATAATCTTATGAATAACGCCTTCAATAAAACATAAGATGAAAAAATTGAATCAATACTATCTAATTCTGGAAAAATCATAGAACAATAAGGTATGCGAATTTGATTTTTAATTTTATTATCAAAAGTTTGAGATAGAACGTTTTTAAGAATCGTATAAAATATTAAAATGAATAGAAAATATATATTTGGAGCATCTAATTTAACTACCATAGTAATATATTAAAGGAATTTCAACAATTTGAAATTAGGTATATCAAACATGTTATCTACATATTTGTTTTAAAAATCTATTGCGATCATCAAGAATTTTCAATTTAATGTTTTAGATTCTGAACGGAGTGATGGACTCTATTGATTTTACAATGATGTGTGTTTTTTTTATTTTTATTTTTTATTTTTTTTTTTTTTGTGTCTGACGACACCTTTTTTGGTAGTAAAAATGCTTCGATTTTCTTAAACAGCAACTTTTCTGAAAGAAAAGTCAATGTAGATGGTACCTTTTTGAATAAATTGAAAAAAATGATAAAAAAATCACGAGAAAACGGGAAATTTAACGCAAAATCACGTTTTTACAAACTACATTTTTTTTAAATGCTCTAACTCAAAAACGAAAAATTGCAACAACTTAAAATTTACACCAAATCTTTATATTGGTGTTCTCTATACATGATTAAGTTTTCAAAGTATTTTGACATATTTTGAATTATTTATAGACAATTTAAATTTTCGATTTTTGTAAGTTTTTTTTTTTGAAATATCTATAAAATGTATTTTGCTATCCGAAAACTCTTGAAAATGTATTAAAGGATTAATTATAAGTTATACTAATCGTAACTAAAAAATATCGGAGATAGTTTCACTCAAATTCTTTTATAAGCCCATAAAGTTCAAATTTGTATAAAATGTGTCAAAATCACGATAATTTGTAAGTTATTTTGTAGATAAAAATTCATAAAATTTTTCTGTTTTTACTTAAGGTTCAAAATTTTAACACTAGTTTGTCCATAAGCTACTCTTCATAAATCTATAAAAAAAATTTCTACCGGACTTAAAGGAAAAAATTTTATGACTGTTTGAAATTTAAATTTTTATGAAATTGCATACTATTACATTATATTTAAATTTAAATATAAAATACTACATTATTATATACCCATTTTAGATAAATATATTAACTCCGTTCAGAATCGTTATTCGTATACAATGATATCTATCATTGCATTCAAATTTAACAAATCCATTGTAATTATGACCTATCCTTTAAACGAGGTGCACTCCATCCCCATCTGTACAGCAAAGCGAGGCCCACCCGTTCTTTTTTATAATAGAATTAAAAGGAATAAATTCACTTGGTTTAAGTTTCTTTTGATAACTAATACGTAGATACTTAGAAGTTGAATCAAACGTTTAAAAAAAAACAGATGCGTTTTCGGTTTAATTATACATCATTAAAGGTGGATATCTTTTACCTGGTAATGTGACCATGAATCTTTTTTAAAGTATTCATTTATAAATTGTATAGTATAATAAATTTATAATTGAAGTATGACAACAAAAATTTTAATTTTAGTGTACAATTTTGTGCTGACAAGGAAAAATCTTTACTTATTCGTTTTATATACAATTACCGTTATAGTGTATAACTATTAATTTATATACAAATAGTTCAGAAAAATTCATTTGCGCATCACAGTAAACTCGTATACATTAATAGCATATCAATGATAACAACAATATACAACCCCTATAGTAAAATATTTTAATTTGTCAACATAATACTGGTGCATTATATAAAACGATGGATTAACTTGTAGAGTTAAAAATAATAGGTCCAATATAGTATATATACAATATATTACAATGTAATAGAAATATGAAAAATAAACATGATAACACTTATGTGACATATCGGACTTATTTCATCTTTAACTATGCGGTGATTCTCTGCGATACAATATTTTACTTATATCGCACGAACAGTATTTATGATTTCAAAGAAAACAAATACGTTCTGATGATCATTAATTTCTCCGTGGCAAAGACAGTTTGACGACAAATTGACAGTATATTATATTCTTAAAGAAATAGTCTATAAGATAAATCATTATTTATTTTCACGGCTATGAATGATTTAAACTGTCCGGGCAAAAATGTTCTATTTTCAAACCGATATTCGACGGCACATAAGGTAAACCTATACCGTTCATCATTTATTAAGTTTGATATTTCGTACATAAATATAATCATTAAATAACAGGTATTGATTTCAGTCTAAATAACGTTATTTATTAATTAATATAAATTGAGCGCTATAAATGGCGTATAAAACGTTTTTCATAATGGTCGTATTACATTTAGTTGGTATTTTCTAATTTCTTGTATATAGAATACCTACACATTTTAACAAATTATAGGATATAGGTATTAATGAGTATAAAATAATTATTGAATGTAAATATGATACGGATATATATGATAATGTATACCGGAAAATAATCTTTAGATATAGGTATCGGTGTTTTGGTAGTTTTGTATTATATAATATAGTTGGCTGTGAAAAACGCATCGATTTGTCCACATTTGAATGGTCATGTTCAATATCCCTAAATAAACTCTTATTAACTACAAAAACAATGATGAGTGGTGGGTCAATTATAATCTAAACAAAGCACCGTATATTTAAAATATTTGAAATATAAACTTAACACCAGCAGGATACTGAACAACAAATATAATTATAAATACTTGTCTGTACAAATGTTGGTCAGATTTTTATGAAATAGTTGTTAACATAATATCATCTAAAAGTTCAATGAAATCTACGAGTAATAGGTAGTAAATTGAGCCGGTTATTGTCCGAGTCACAAATGAATTCAAGATACTTATTTGTTGGAACTTGGATTTGACTTATTGCTGCAGTGAATCCATGATAGTAATTCACTAGCATTACTTAAGTAATAAGAAATGCACAGTTAATTGTAATATAAATACGTGTTTACAGTTGTACAATTTATGTATACCTATTACCTAATAGTACTGGAAATGTAACATACTATTTAGTTGCAAAAGCAATTTTAGATATATGTTCGAAAATATTTGAATTAAAAATAATATACAATATAAAATCCTTCATTCTTACTCTTCCAACTAAAAAATATTATCTACACAAAATTTCGTGAATGAAAGAAATAAGTAGAACGAATAACCATTGAAGATAGTTAAAAACAAATATATGAATAAAAAGTTATTTATAGTAAATATAAATAAAAAATTATATTGACATATATTCTTAAAATGTATAAAATATATACCTAGTAGTTATGTTAGAATACTTATAATCCCGTGAATGATGTTAAAAAAGTGTTTATAATTTTGAACGGAGTTTAAATAAAATGTTTTCCAACTAATACTATAAGTCACCTTTTATGCTAGACTAATATCATTCAATCATTGAATAATATTTTCATAAATATAGTTCACATTTTTATTGAAAAATGATTCAAAGCTTCAAAGGAACAAAGGAAACAAATTATCTATGCATTATGTACCTTTACGTTAAATTGATATTTTTCAAACCAACTTTGCATAAAAAGTGAATCCTTGTATTTTATAATATAATTTTCGTTTCGACTATGTTTAAATGTATTTCTTTAATACAAACTCACACGAAATATATATATTATCTTGTGCAGTAAACGTCTCAGAAATATATGGTGAAAGTTAATTTCAGATCTTGTATATACAACAGTATAACTAAAAAGAGCACTTCTCAATTACATCAAACGTTGAAAGTAATAATTATTTGCTTGTATATGTGGGGTTAAACTTTATCTCTGTAGAAAACTTGGTTAATTTTAGTATTGTTCTTGAATGTATACAACAACATAGGTTTTTATCTTTTATAGCAGATAAAAATATAAATAATAAAATAAAAATGTACAAATCACTGATAATAGAAATAATTATAGGAACATATAAAAGTGATTAATAATTCTGACAAGTTTTAAATTAAACATTTATAAAAAAAAATTTTGAAAATAAAGTATAATTTCTGTATAACTATTTTGACGCCTGAAAAAATATACCACCATAATTTTTTTGTATCTTACCATTTTAAATAATTTAATATATTTACAATCTATATATATTATTAAAACGTGAGGGGATTTTTTATGACAGTTATATCTGAAGTTCTACCGGGCCGATTTTCACGATTTTATTTTTAAACGCAAGTATTTGGTGTGTAGATGAGCCATCTAATGAGAAAAGTCCGAAAATGTACTGACCTAGACCGCCCGCAGAAATTTTACTCAGGGGGGAGGGGGCTAGCAAAAAAACTGACGAACAATTTTGTATCACCTTAACTTTATCAGTTATCAGTCTTCCAAATCGCCCTCCAAGACTGCTATATAAAATACAAATAAATACCATAAAATCTTTATCTATATCTATATATTCTATATAAATATTATATTATATTATTAAAACGTGAGGCAATTTCTTATGACAGTTACATCTGAAGTTCTACCGAGCCGATTTTCACGATTTTTTTTTTTTTTTTAACGCAAGTATTTGGTGTGTAGATGAGCCATCAAATGAGAAAAGTCGGAAAATGTATCAATTTAATAGTTTTTGGAAGTATTTAGTTTCCCCTGTAGTTACGTATAGGGCGTATAGCTGCGTGCGTTGCCTGCCGTGTGGACACACACGCATATTTATAACCCCCACTACTCTAGCCGCTACTGCAGTACTGTTGCGTCTTGCTTCATCGTCGGCGGCGGCGACGACTGTACGGTATGAGCACTATCTATCCCCTTCCTACCACTCCTATATAATAATATACCACTGCGTTATCATTATTTTGGATTCCGTCATTTCGTGTATAGCTACCGACAGCGTACCGTCGTCGATATCTTATTGCACATACAAACAGAAAACATGTCTTCTTAGTTTTGTACCGTGAACGGCGTGAACTAAAAGTTATAAACATATTATCACATTATTACCAAGTGATATAGTAAATGACATATTTGGAGGTATTATTTTTAATCTAGAAAATGTGTATTTTTTCACATTATGCTATCGTTAATATGTTGTCAAGACAAGAAAAAACCTTTTTAAGTTTAAACACAGTGTCAAAAGACTGTGATCATTTTCTGTTTCCTACAGAATTTTTGGATGTTTTCATTTAAGCGATTTACCTCCGCACAGTTTGGTACTAAAACAAGGTAATATCATAATACTCTTCAGAAATTTAAATGTAGTGTCAAATCTAATGAATGGTACAAGATTTATTGTACGAAATATATGAACATTCTGTAGACTTAGAATCCATAACTGGTCAAGAAACTTGCCAACGTATTTTATTGCTTAGAATTGATTTGACTCCTTCAGATCAAGGCCGCCCGCAGATATTTTTCTCGAGGGGGGGGGGGCTAGAAAAAAAAGTGACGAACAATTTTATGTCACCTAATTAGTTATCAGTCTTCCTAACCGCCCTCCAAGACTGCTATATAAAATGCAAATAAATGCTATATAAATTAGGTATTATCTAATTTAGTGGGGGGGGGGGGTGTGCCCTAAACCCTCCACTCTGTGGGCGGCCTTGCTTCAGATTTTACTCTACCCTTTTCATTTACTAGGCGTCAATTTCCGATAAGAATACGAGTAGCTTAAGTTATAACTAAATATTGATATATATATACATAAATAAAAATATTCTACTATTCTATTTTTTTTCTTTCTGTAACCTGGCAGCGACGGGTAATTCAGCTAGTAATATTATAATACTTGTTATTAATTATATTAGAGAATAAGGATTTTTTCTTTGTTCTTTTTCTTTGTTTGGAGATTGTTTCTGCTTAGTATTGAATTAGAGTATAGAAGTTAAAGTATAATGAATCATTTGTAAAAAACTTTTTATCATACTTATAATTTTGATAAAAGTCAATAATTTTTGTTATATTATATACTAAAATTAAGAAAAATCCATACCGTTCATATTTACATATTTTAATGATGGTATTGTTTTATAAGAATCACGCACACAAATTTTTCTAACCTTGTAAGTTAGGTTAGGTTAGGATATCTAGAGGATATTGATATTTCGTGATTTGGAATTTTAATACAAAAAAAATTTGCCACTACCTAGGAAATTCGAATTTTAAACTAAACAAGCAGCATTATTATATTATACCACAATTATACTATTTGTATATTTTGTGGCCCGGGACAAGTTTCTATTGTTTCAGACCCTAGCTGTGTAGATGTCGGACATCATTATTGACAAGAAGATAACATATCGTAGATGCCGTGCTGATGTCCAGTTTTATTATCATTTGTTTTTACCCATCCTACTGGATGGTAAGCACATCCAACTGGTTAATATCAATTATCAATTGGTTGATAATATAGCAGGTCGAACGCATTTTTTTTACGCATGATTTATACCTACTACACAGGTATACATTATACATAATATTATAATGTACCTATGGAAAAGTACACCACGTGAAACGGACGCGCGCACGAGACGTAGCAGTATTATAGTCGTTGCGTCGTGACACCATATTATAATATAAACGTTGGGCGAAGGACTGCAGCGTTATTCGGGTCGTGACTGATGACAACCTTGTTGTGGGAGAGACTGAGAGAAGACGGTTGGCGGCGGCGGAAACAGTGACAAAAACTCGATAGAATTCCTTTGCCTTTTCCGAGGCTCTCCGCCTCCGAAGCCGGTTCAAAGAACTCCACATTGCCGTGGTGTATCCTATTTCGTCACCACACTATTGCGCTCATACACAATATTATACACATAAGTGTGCGCAAGCATAAACCAACCCAGACGCACAAGCAAACCACGGGGTGATGTATATTTTATGGACGTGTACTTTTTTTTTTTTTTCGGTAGACGCAACAACACATCGCGATTGTTATGTTAGTCGTCATTAATGCGCAGTAAAATCATTGTTCAAAGGCCGTGAACGTAAAGAAATCGGGATTTTGGAGAGAATCTTACAAGCATTATAATGTAGATCATATTATTACATTCGGCTGTAGTTGATCAGTTCAATAATTCGTTTTGAAGACGTATCCAGACGTCAATAACGTTAACTAATCGTGGCAGATGACCAACACTTGGGGATTTCACGATCCTGGCCATTATACTTATATATATACGCGTCTACGGACATCACACAATAAACACTATTCGTAGTAAATACGATAATTTATTTCTTTGATCAGTGAAAATAAATCACTTGTTTGGGGCATAATGGCTATTCCAACGTTTTCAAATAACACAACAATGACACGTTTTCGTCAGTTACAATCTGGTAGTGATTTCAAAAGAAACATTTAGTATTTCTTATCGCAATGTTCGGCTTTTAACCGTTCCGTGTACATTTTCCACTTTTTATTGTTATAAACATTACAAAAGAACTCTTGTGTTTTTGATTTCAAAATAAATATTCCCTCGTTAAAAATTAATATTATTTTGCACTTTTGTACGTTAAAATTATAAATAAAGTTCAGAACAGCGTGTCTAAGTTTTAACATTAATGAACGTTTCGAGTTGGTTTAAAATACTTTCGAGTCTTTCGACGCTAAAGTCGATAAATTTATCATTTTCTATAATATCGTAATAAAATGCGATATTAATTAATAAATAAATAAATTTACATATAGATACATCCTGTTTATACACTCTTATAAATTATAAAGTTTATTATTATAACGAGCTATTCAGCTATATATGTATATTATTAGAGCGAAATGTAAAATAACAAATATTCACATATATTTAATATTATACACAATACGTATGGGGTTTTAAGCTCATTTTCGATGTAATACTATTTGAATATCTTTAACCCTTTCAACAGTTTTATTGAAGTTTTATAAAATGAACAGTCTATTGATTAGTCAGTAGTCTACATTATTATTGTTTAAAATTGTAATTTATATGGCCAAAACTTTTACCATAAAATACATTACATTTTTGTTCACTAACTTATCTTACTTATTTAGCTCCCAAACTTTATTAAATTCGTACATTAAAAATACTATTTCACTTTATCGTATAATTTGTTTAAATTAAACACTTTCACAGGTGACGTTTTGTTACCAAATGATTCCATAGTAGTATAATTCATTATAATTTATTAACACTTTTGATCTGGCTTAATTATATTTTATTGTCATTAAATAGTATATATAGTCGCATATAGGTGCCAATTTTCGAGATTCATATCGATTTTATTTTGAATTATTAAATGAATTACCAATAGATAATATAATTATACGATTTAAATAGAAAAAATTTAACAAAACCATTGAAAAAAGATAATATACTCGATTAAAATATAAAATACTTTTCGAATCGATGATAACGTATACGTCATGTTCTATAGTTATACGATCAAATGTTGCGAGTAGAAAGATATTATACCTATATATATATATATATTTTTAAATAAAACGATAAATTAATTATTTAGTCGAGCAGTATACGGTCAAGATAAATGTTCAATGGAATTTAAACGATTTCCACTATTGTACGGCGGGAAATATACATCTACAGTAGGTATAATATAATACTAGGTACCTATGATAATTCGACAACAACGCGGTTTCCGAAGACAAATCGCCGGTGTGTTGTCAAGGGTAATATATTATTATAATAGTGGCTCGCGACCAAATGTATTATTTATTGGATTAATCACGTGTAGTTTTAGTAGTAATGATAACAAGTGGCCTGCAGTGGGAGAAGCTCTTATATTTGTATATAACATTCACTCACACACGCGCACACATACAAATATATACAGGCAATAGACATCCCTGATCTCGGGTATATACTCGAGTACTAAGGGCGCTGAAATATGTAGTAAGACTACAAAAATTATCATTTCGATTCGAAATAGTTAATATAGATTAACTATTTCGAATATATATAATATCACAGATACCTATTTCTTAAAATTTTGAAATGTTTTTAAATGTTCGTTTGATGATACATTATTTCTCGGCACCGCTTTTACCTACATTGTATACATACATAGAAGGCAACTCGTATCCCGCTGTACCGCACGCGCGTTATATAAACACACACATGAAGAGCTAACATTTTTTCAATTTTTTTTTTTTTTTCGTCTTTTGCTCTTCTGCATTAGCACTCTCTTCACCTCCGCGGCGGTGCCGCGCATTTCGTCGACGGCTAGACCTGCAGCGGCCATTTGTTTCCACAAGACTATAGTCGATTTATCTCACGCTTTCGTTTAATTGAGCGGAGAGGATGGAAAATAAAACGGTCGTCGTGTGATGGTGGCGGTCGTTGTACACGCACTCGCCGTACACACATATAGACGTGGCGCGGATGTCCGAAGTGAGGGACCGATCGCCGGAGTGCGCGGAGAAGGGACCGGGGCCGGGCGGACGGAATTTTCGAAGGGACGTCGAAGGGATGGGTACGAGTGGTGGTAGGCGCGAGTTGTGGTCGGGGGATGAGGGGAACCTTTAAATTGCCACCGATCTGTCTAAAGTGCCAAACCCTTATTAAGTTTCCGCAACTCGTACACACACGACCACCGTGCGCTGAAGCCACCACCGCATCCACCACCACACGCACCAGTATAGCGCAGTATATATTGTGTAATACATTAGGACCATCCGCACGCTTCTTTTACCATCTCCGTCGTCCTCATCTCTTTCGTTCGTTTTGCTTCATTAACGCGCGTGACCACCAATCGATCTGTCACCAAACATTCCAATTTTTTTCCTCTCACCCTCATTCCCGCCGGCCGCCGCGTCGTTATCACCGGACCGCCATCATCACTACTGCTATCGTCATTATCATCATCATCATCATCATCATCGTCATCACCATCATCATCGTAATGTCCGTCGTTTTCTTTTATTCCTATTTACGCGTGAGGATTGCGACGCATTAGTCAAGAAATCCGACGAAATTGAATATTGATGTCGGGCAAAAAATAAATAAATTCTAGGTACAACTGGTGTGCAATCATCGACCGTTCAGCGAGTTTTCCACATTGTGCGAAAAACATTAGAGGTATGAAAAAAATAAAAAAAAAACTCGACCACAGTCAATGCCCAATAGGATTTATAGCTTCTGACGTGTGATGCGTGTTAATGAAATTCCAATACGGATTTTTATACACCGCAAACCTACATCCGTGTCATTTCACTCTAACGTTTTGACATATAGACTCGAGTAATATATGTTTTTGATAATAATAATATTATGTATGAGAATCGTCAACATTTATATTTTACTCCAGTATATGAGATAATTTTTTTTTAAGTACATATCAAACCAATAACAGTGTATTGTGAAATGTCGAGCTTTTTTCTCATTTAATAATGTACTTAATCGTCTACTATTTGGTTTCATTTATAATTTTACAAAATATTTTATTGTGTGATATCCGTGCGGATTAAGATAACAACTCCGATAAATAACCACATTTGCATGTTTAGTATTCAAATATAAAATGCACTTTTATTACCACCAAACGAAAATCAATTGTAACATAACCAACTAATTTTTCTTAAAATGTTTATTATGTGCTCGTGGTCCATTCACAATTAAAATCTCGAATTGTATTTGAATAAGTTCAATGGGTAATAGCTTTTTTTCTATAAGGCATCTGCAAGGCACTCTAATATGAGGCCATACAAATTTTAGGAATTTTTCCAATAATAATATCAACATTTAATTTTTATTTCTGTTAGCAAAAATAAAAAATAAACTATTCACACGACAAACAATCAGTTTACCACTATTTTAAATCATTTATCTGTTGAACATTCGTGTA
This sequence comes from Chaitophorus viminalis, assembly GCA_025469195.1. Classification (NCBI taxonomy): domain Eukaryota; kingdom Metazoa; phylum Arthropoda; class Insecta; order Hemiptera; family Aphididae; genus Chaitophorus; species Chaitophorus viminalis. The sequence continues at coordinate 247,345 of JAIPRK010000139.1, read as the reverse complement.
TAAACGGACTTTAACTTATGTATTTAAACATTTACAGTTTTTGTTTAAATAATCACATTTAAAGTATACAACGCCACAACGGTATATCTGTTTAGCTTTCGTTTGATTTAAATATTTATTTAATCGTGATTTTTAAGAAATTTAAAATTTGTTGATAATTAATAAAAATTACAAATGATGATCATAGATCATGCTTAATTTTTAATAATAAAACCATATTAGCTTTGAATCGTAAGAATAATATTTTGAAATTCATTAATTGTACTAACGAATTATCTGGTATTCGACTGGAATAAAAATTGTATAATTTACATAAATAAAAAATTAAAACATCAGAAGAATAGAAGAATATATCAAATTTAATTTGGTATTAAAATTTCAGCTCGTTTAACTTGCACATTCATTACATTAATAATTTTCATAAAAAGTAATTTAAGTAAAACATGTTATGACTGTAGTTTTTAAGTTTAGAAAACATAATAAAAACATAGTCACTTGCAAAACATTCCAACTAGCAATATTGTTCTAAGAACACCTGTTTTGATCCTATAACAGTATAACCTATAGTATGTATTGTTAAATTATATTCAAACGAGGTCAACGCACGAAAATATGTAGTATCCCTTTGGTGTTGTTTCACGTTTCAGTCATCGATGATAACGAGTGCATGTGCTCCGGTATGCCAAGCATATTTAGGTCTAATGAACGCAGTTACAAAGAAACACCATTATCTCTCGACTTGTTTTTACCCTATTTGGAATCAATACAATACAATTACAATCCGGTTTGCCGGGTATCGCTGATTTCTTGTCGAAGACTAACACGCATAAGAATGGAAGACATTTCTAAACGACGAATTCTAAAATATAGAGTTTGATCATTTAACCACACTCCAAAGCATGTTACATAGTTTTTTGGATTGTTACAAAACAAAATTTTTTTTTATTTTTTCTGTATTGCTCGACATGAAGTATATTAATGTTATGATGTTTTTATTATAATATAACAATGTCATATCACGCCCATACCACTACAAATCAGCGATACAACTTGGTTTACCGACGAATGAAACGAACGAACGAGAAAGAACACGTGGAGTGAAATATTATAGCATAGTGGTTTTGTTTCTATTTACCGCGTTAGTGCGTATACAAAACAAAGCTCAAAAGTTAACGTATATAGGCGTGTGAACACCGTATATTACAACAAGTTACAACAATTTATGCACACAAAACTGTGGCCATCGTGTACATAGGTATACTCACAGTATGTATATTTTATACTTGCTTTTTTATACTATAAAACGCTAAGGTCACGTGATCCCCGTCGAAAAACACTCATCTGTACAGTTCCCTGACTTTTCGTTTCATTCTTTTTTAACTTTATAAAATGTGAATGCAATTACGAATCATTACGAGTTTGCGTAATATGTGTATTGTTGTATATTAATAGTATCGCTATTGCACGCATGTGCACGCATAGATATTAAATGTACAAGTCTGCAACATTCCACACGTGAAAGGGATAAACGTCGTCAGACGTCGTGCATACGACTGCAGTGTGTACTTGTGTGTGCGTGTGTGTGTGTCTGGAGTGCATATTATTATTACACGCGTATACGTGCCAGAACACCATAGTATATATATATATTTAAATACGTGCGCGAAACTCAAAAACCGTTTGACTCGGTTTCGCGCACATTTTATGGTTCGTTATATTATATACGCGCGAGCGGTGATGCGGTGCGATCGAGTATGATGTATAGTTATATATATTATATAGTGTGTACGCGGCAGGATGTTGGGACGACGATAACTCGCGAATTTTCCAATGCACGTGCGGGCACGGGGAAATATTGCTGGTTTTACGATCCGTAATAACGGAAGGGGGGAGGGGGAAGACCAAACAGGTATAGTAGTAATAGTAGTAAGAACAGAGTGAATAGTAGTACTATAACCGCCGCAGTCTTTATACCGCGTAAAGACCGCTCTATACTATACCCAGTGCTACAACACGCGTGTGCACTATTATATGCGTTTGAATTTTAATGGACTTTGGCAGAACTACCTATTATTATACTCGTATACACTCCGTCGGTCTGCTGTACACATCACACATACATGTACATTATGTATATACATATGTATATATAAGTGGTAGTGCAACGTTTACGATCAATTTTATGTACAGTTATATTTCGTATTACAAACCATATACATATATATATATATATATATATATACACACATACATACATACCTATTACACGTATATTGCAATGACAAGTTTATACGCTGCAGAAGCCATTCGGACCTTTGATAAATCTGTGTTCTGTAGTTGTGCGTTATAGTCGTCGACGATGTGGAAAATAAAACAACATCGCCGTGTTGGCGGTGACTCGATGTGAACGAATGAACATTCAGTTGCAATCATTTCGATTATTTTCAAGCATGCGGGAACACTACGCGGAAACGCAAAGTAATCTCGCTGTACCCGCTGAACTTAACGAGATTTAATCATGTATATATACATATTTTTTTATTTTTTGACTTCGTTATTCGAACCGTTGAATACGAATTAGAAAATGCTTGCCGTGAACAATTTATTATTATTAAGACTTTTGTCGTGTGCTCGGACATTTGATCGATATCTAAATTAATGATTGGAAACTTTTTTCTCTCACATTATTCATGTCAACTGTTTCGTGTTTACAAATTAATTTGTTTCGTTTAATGCTATTTTCCATAAATTCGTAAGTATATTACACTTTTGAAAAACTTTCCAACACCGCAAACTCCTTAATTATGTTAAGCGTTATTATTTAAAGTTTTCCATTGTTAACTAAACAAATATTAGGAATTGTCGTCAAACACACTTAAATGTAATCCCTAGAGAGAGCATTTTCGTAACAATGAATGCGAATACGATAACCTTCACTTATATATTCGTTAAATTTGAACAATAAGAAAAAATATTTTCGATGCGAACAAAGTAGGTAATTTTTTTTCACCAAAGTCAGATAAAAACTTTGTGACAGACTACACTTTGTCACTGGTAAGTCTTAGCACTACTTATATACTTTTGCCAAATTATCGATCGAAATACTTTGACATAGTCGAACATATTATAATGTATTTGGATATGTCGACAACATAAATGCATAAGCCGTTTTTTTGCTTCAAACAAGAATTTAAAACTATACTGAAAGTATATATAATATGAAATCCTAAAGAGTAATTTGTCAAAAAAAAATTTGTTTTCCTTCATTTCTATTTCATAATATTTATGAGTACATTTTGGATATTACAGAATTAAAACAAATAATTATTCATATTTAACGTAAAAACGTTTTATTAGACACATAGCCACATAGATACTATAGACTCGAGGCATTGTAATTTTAACTATACAAATAATATATTATATCTAATAGATAATGCAAATGCAGTTATGCATAGGGTACAGATATTCTTAGCCTTTAAATAATAAACACAATCAGAATTTAGAACACTACTTCGGGACCTTCAGGTCCAAGATGATGCAACTACATCGTATCATGTCATATTAATTTCTTATTTAGAAAGCAACAAACTCAATATAATATATTTATGTTGATTAAATAGTTTGAACGTTAATAAATAACAGGACTTCGATGGTGGTCAGTCAAAGGGTAAAATTATGTATCGAAAATCGAATGAAAAGAAAATTATGTTTCATATGGGATTCGGACAACCGAGCTTCAACTGAAAACCGAACGATCGTGATATATATTATTATACAAGTTATACTGCATATTTCATGCTTCTTCCATCCCGTCAGATTTTAGATAATAAAAAAAATGTCAGCGGTCAACCAACGGAATCCATGTATTGTACTATATGTCAGAAATACATTGACGAAAATGACGTGGGTATCCTATGTGTTTATACCTATATGATTTTGATTAGTATTACAAAACTTCTAATAAATTTTCCAATTTTTTCGCATCGATATTTTATAGCCAGTGATGAAGTCAGCACTTGAAATAATATAACATACCTGTTTTTACACTATACTTTAGGAATAGACGCGTAATCACTAGCCACTGCGTGTCTACATGCGGTCTTATAAGTAGTTTAATTTCAATCCAGGTAAGTACTCATCATATAGAGCTTGAAACGATCTTTTTCATAAACGGGGGTTTATTATATAAGGTCTAGTCGGTCTAGGTAGTTCAATAGGAGAATGTGCGATGACCGATAAGACAAAATATGTCAAAGCTAATGTTTTTTATTTTATCCGTACGACTAACCTATTGTAATAAGACAAGACATTTTTTTCATTCACATGATCGTAGTATTTCCTATAAAGTTATATAGATTGCGAATCGAAATTTGCGACATGCATAGTATGTATGGCAACCGAATAGTAATGATGAATATTACAACAATATAATAAATACAATATAGACAATATAATGAATTATATTGTTTCGCGTTTATTTCAATAATTAAACATGGGTTTAGCCATTGCACACATTCGTGAATGAACAATAATTGATAGTTTAAATTTGCATAATATTGATTGTTGTATTTTAGCCCTTGTATTATTGGAATAGACATTTTTACCCATCAATAACACCTGGAACATAACTTACAGAATATTTTAATGCTCTACCCGGAATTGTTATTTTCATATTGATCAGCATCCAACGAATGCGTTTGTGTATTAGTAACGCGCGTCACTATGTTAGACAGTAAAATGTTTTACCAATCACTATCTATATACATCATGCTTGTAATATGTAGGTAATAAAATTTACACTTAAATATCTGCATTCCATGGAACCCCGGGAGTGAACTCATTTCAATTTGATAAAATATATACTTGGCATATCATAAAGAACAAAACCTTATATAATAGAACACGAAAGAAAAAATATTACGTAGGTACGGACAATTTATACAGAAATATAATATTATACGACTAAGTCCCTCAAATCCCGGAGCCCGGACATTATAGTTTCAGGTTTGAGATAGATATATCGTATATAATTGATCCGGCTTGTGTATGTTCACAAATTTCAGCTCAGGTTTCAAATGATCAATTTCTAGATTGTAGATGTACTGCAGGTTGATAAAGAAAAAAAAAATAGTTCAAATCGACAAAAATAATTTTCATGATTTTTCCATTTAACTTGTTTGTGAATTTTGAATTTTCTACAGTTTGTTTTAAACCTTTAAAAAAACAATTAAATAGATATATTAATAGTAAATAAAACTCATTTGATATAATGACGTATCCGTATGCTATAAGTAAGCAATAATATTATATTTTAATTATGAATATTATCAGCCTCACGCCCACACAAACCCACGGGAAAGTAAAAATTCAACTAACTCATTACTCAATTAATGAAAATTATACCGATAATACATAAATAATAATTATTTTCTATTTCGCTACAATGATTTTATTTTAGAATAGTTTAAAACTAATTAGTTACTTAAATTTTATAATCATATCGTAAAAAAAGTTTTACCAATATAATTACATATTATAATACCAATACAACAATTAAAAGTATTGTGTTTGATTGTTATTTTATAATAGTCATATAATTTATTTGTTTAATTTTTTCTAACCAACTTAGGTTTTTATAATACATTTTGTTCAATAGTAATTATTATTTAATTATTAAGTAAAAAAAAAAACGAAAAAATGTGTTAGTTTTGTATTAAAAAGGTCTAAAATACATTCAAAAACTTTTACTCATAGATAGTTTTACAAAAATAATTTAGCTATATATTTATTGAACATTTATACATACCTACTATTATTAAATATTACTTATTACGATTATTATTTTTAAAAAATAAGATTCATAAGTATATTTATTTAATACCTAAATACATATTATCATAAATAGTATATATGTATTTTTATTATATTGTAAAATCAGTGTAATATACGACCCAAGAAAAAAGTTTCATTTTAAGGAAGCGTATTTTTCAGTAAACGACAATATAATTCCAATTTTTGCCAAAATTGTATATACAAAGTTCATGCACTCGGTTCATATGCAGTATTATTTGGCTCAACTGCTCAAGGTTAGCAATTGACAATCAATTTAAAAAAAATTCAATTAAAGTTCTTTACAATTCTTAACTCTTTTATAATATCTTCAAGTACCTACACCAAAAGCAAAAACCATACAATGATAAATTATACTCTCTTCTGTTTAATGTGTTCCTTATTATTCTGTTTGAGTATACGGGTATTGTGTTTACAGACACTGTGTTGCTATACATTTAAGTGACTTTTTAATTAAAACCAGTTTTGTATTATTGGACAGTACTATTTCTTAACTCATCATAGAACATTAATTAAATATTTACAATTTAATATTTTATAGTTGAGGTTAACATTATTCATTGTTATAGTAAAATGTATTATGCGTCAAAGGTTAAAGCTTAAATTTATAAAAAAATACGAAAAATATTAGGAGTGTCTGTTAAAAATTATAATTTATTTTTAATTTGTTCCTGTGTACAATCATGATATTACACTTTACAATTTTAATAATATTATTTATTAATATTATTAACTATTATTATTGTTACACATCGAGATATTATATTATAAAAATATAATGGTTAATTTTATATTTAATTAAAGTTATATTTATTACTTATTTATTAATAAGTTATCCAATAATCACTCTTTAACTTGCTTGAAAATTTTATGCGTAAATATTATATCTAACACAAATATTGAACAGCAATCAAATGCACAAGAAAAATTATCTTTACTAAATCATTGGTAATCGATTTAAGTAACATTTTTAATTCCGAATCTTGAGTTCACTTTATAACTAATTGTAAAAATGTAAACTGAAATTCATTGATATACATTTAATTACTAAGTATAAATAATAGATTTTTGCGAATAAAAGTATACAGGTAAGGCAAGATTAGGTGCATTATAATTTATAATCATACTGTGTAATTTCATTTTTATTTCAATACTATTTATAATTTAAAACTTAAAAAAAAAAACAATAAAAATCTATTTATATTATCACCGAATCTTAAATAATTAATAATAATAAGTAGTATCATAAAACATTAAAACGATTTTATTTTCTTTTATTTTATATTTTATGTTTATATTATAAATCGTTTAAAAATAATAAAATGTGTACAACTATATTAATTTCTTATAAATTACAAAAATAATTATTTATCTGAGATATAGTTTTGTAATACGAGTATATTAATTAATAAACCTGGACGTATTAAAATTATACATCGGTTAAAATATCACATAAATTAAAAAAAAAAAGTCTCAGGGTAATAAAGTATATCGCATTAATTTTGTACTGTGTGATAAAATAATTTATTTTTTCAGAAACTTTTAGTTATTACAGTTTTTAATTAATCCTGGTGTTATTTTTTTTTAATTCTTCGGAAAACTGAAAAGTAATAGTTCACGGTCATGTTTATGTTCTCGTGACACCAAAACCGTTTGAAATAAATGAAATAAAATGAATATGAAAAATTAAATGTAAAAAAATTACTCATGTCCTGATCACAGTTAGTTTCAATATGGGAAAATTATTACAGTATTTCGGAAAATAGCATTGCCGGTCTCGTATTTTAAAGGACTCATAACAAATCCGTAAGAATTTATTATTTTGTGAACAATTGTATACATATTATGTTGGTCATACGAGCTGAGCAAATACAATTACTTGCATTTACTTGCATTACCTATATTATGTTATACATTATTTACATTGGCTAATAATTCTTCCGATTGAATTCATATACGTATAGACGTTTCAAATGCAAATCATATTATAGTATTACCACTCCTTACTCGCGCATATATAACGTGTACACACGTATCTCGCAGAAGATACATTTCCCAGCAACTTCCACTTTGAAATTTGCCGCACAAATTCTGAAAACCGGGCACGATAATCAGCACAAAAAAGGCCCTTACCTTGAGATCGAAATCCCGTAATGGGGAAATGCACCTTATGGAAGACACATCAAAAACGAATAATGCTTTCTTCTAATTGAATGAACACGGTGTTTTATGACTTGTTCGGAAATCAATTGTCTGGAAACCGTCTAATAATAATAATCGTACTTTAATATAAACTATTCCCTACACCGGTGACGGGTAGACCCATAAATGTTACGTCGTAATATTATTATGTATTGATATATGGAAGAGATAATAAATGATCGTTTTTTTCTTTTTCTTACAATCAATTATTGTGCATCCGAACAAACAATGTTGGTGGTCTCTCGGGTCTTACCACCAATCATACGCATACCCGTTTTTTAGTAGTAGTAGGTATAGCTGTGCAACATCACAAATGACATGTGTGATGTCTACAACAACGTCTACCCTTGGACACACGATGCGACGCGGGTCTATTTCCGAGTCACTCGGCGGTGAGCGTACACATATAATATATACATTATTATATACACACGTAAACTCAGATTAAATGCTACGATACGGCATCGTGTCAGGTCTCAGGTGTATTATAATATTGTACATCTGATGCATTATATCGTGTCTTGTTGGGATTTTTTAAGAACAACAGCCCCCGTTGAATATGCATTATAATACTATATTATGATGCAGGGAAAACAACTACGGTCGTGATTGTACGAGTAGGTACCTACATAATATGTGTGTATAATAAGACACAATTATAAACGTTACGCTTCGGTTGGTATCCACGTGTACATATATTATATTATAATATTCATAATATACTATAAAATATCTGTACCTGTTATGTATGTATTTATAATATAACAACGTATACATCACCTAGTGGTAGTCCAATGGTTTACGTACAAATACCAAAAATACAACTTGTTTACGCACAAGACTATACCGCTTATTTGGGAACAGTTGTACCTCAAACTCTTCGAAACCATCTCCTTAACAACCCAACATCAACAAAATAAGCCCCCGTATAACCAACGTAAAACAGTCAACATTTATAAATTTATAAATTATATCATATTATATTACATTTATAAATTCTTCACGAAAATTAGTTTAGATAAACTTTTGTAAACTACCTGGATGTACTATATTATATGGCTAGTAAAAGAAAAGAAAAAAATCACAGAGTGAAATAATTATCATCGATGAGCGCAAACCAGTTGTACATTTAATTTCATTATGAGTCCAAACTAGTTTCAATCTTACAGGTTAATATGAAAGTTTATGCATAGTTAAGTTGAAGCCCCCCGCGTACCATAATACCATATATATACGCATCACGCACGAATATTTCGTTTATAATGAAAAATATAGGCACGGTATATGCGCCTTTGCCACTATAGATATATTTATACATACATATTTCCAGTTAATAGGGTAGTGTAGGTATAAAATCCTCATGATCAACTCGAAATATTATTATGTGATTTATATCTGTATTCGTGTTGCCCTCCTTTCCCGTAGCTGCATATAAACTGGCTCTTTATAAACAAAAATGATTTACCTGGTGTGATTTCGCAACAAACTTGGATTAGCAATATGCCGCAGTGTATACGTTCATTATATTGTAATCTGATAATCGTTTTGATCGCACGAGTTACTTGTATCCATGGTTGGTGTACCTACATTATATTGTACTTGAAGAAGAACAATAAAATTTCATTAAAAATTAATTAAAATAAAATATAACAAAATTGTTTTAACTGAATTCGAATTGATTCGCATAAGTCATATGTATCGCATATGCATTGCATTATTTTTTAGTCTTTTTAATTTTACTCGTAAGCACGAATTATAATAATATTGAAAATTAGATGATGCTATACTATACGGAAAACGTATTCCGAATAATTTCCACTACAAAAAGATAACCGTTAAAGTATGTATATTAATATTATATGATAATAAATGTGATTCAACTCTCACATCATATAATAGTTTCATTCATAAATATTATTTTACAAAAATGTTCCTACGTATTTAATGTAGTTTATCTGATGGCAATACTATATATACTATATACGTGTAAGCGATTTGAAACGTAACAGACTATAATAGTACACTTTTGAATAGAAGACTTGTTTCTTACACCTACTAAAAACAAATAAACACAGTTATATCAGTTGAATTTAAATAATAAAACAGAGGTTTCATTAAATCCCTTTTGGTCAAAGTTTACGTCACTATTACGCAAATACATTCAAAGGGATGAATGGAAGGTTGAAGTATCAAAACGAAATCCTAAGGTTTATTCTGTTAGTTTTGAAATCCTTTGCTGCGGCAGGATGCGAATCCGTTTACAACGTTTTTAAACCTTGTTGACGCATCATAATATTAGAGGCTTTCAAATTTCAACAAATAATAATTCTTTATAACACATATTTTATAAGTGATATAAAAACGTAATTTGGCCGTACTTCTGTCATTTGGCGATATATACTTTTTTTTTCTATCAAAATAAGTTTAATGAAATTGATGTTTAATAAAACTGCTGTTCTTTGAGTAATCAGGTTGGTATTTTATTATACTGAAGTAAACGATTCAAAATGTCATGAAATAAATGTAAACTAGCTACTTAGGACACTTGGGTAGTTGTGTATAAACATAACATAATAATGTCATTAAACTATGTAAAACTAAAAAGCTTCTATTTTTTCGTTAAATGTAAACAAATAAAAAACCAATGAAGGTGAACAAATTTATACGAAATAATAATGGGGAAAAGAAATTACAATGAAATCTTGTAAAACTAACTCTAGGAAGTATTAACAAGTTCAAAAATTACATTTCGTGCACGTAACATTTATACGTAAATACGCAATGTATTGTAACGCACGTGTTTTAACATTTTAATTGACATAGTTTATTTAACGAGCACTATTATCTTAATATTATACTATATACTTTACATAAGACGACAGACTCGGTATTATTCTAGTTTTCATTTAAATATTAATGGTTAAGCTAATGTTATTCCTACAATTAATTATTTAAAAACAAGATTGATGCAACTTTATGACAACAAACATTGAAACATGAATAAATCATATTTATTCATCCCATGGTAGTTCCGTTAATCATAATTATTATTAAATAACTATAGGTAGGTATAATTACCATACATATTTGATATTTCCATAATAAACTATATTACTAAGTGTGTATGAATGCCTGTGTAATATGTTATATAATATGTATAATGTAAATGTATTAATCATTGCTCAAGTAAAAATAATATGTTGTGTAATTAACAGAAATGTTATAAATTATTCAAACCAAATGATATCATTTAAATAAGAATTAGAACACATACTTAAGATAGTATGAAATTCGCTGGAGCAAAAATAGAACAATAAAAGAATTTATAAAATATTATATTATATGGGTATCCCAGCAATTAAAAACACAGAAAATAGTTACTATAGTCTATTATTTAGGTAAGTAGTTTAAAATAAAGAAACCGGATGAATCATAAAAAAAAACACACACATAATTTAACCCAATTCTATTGATAGAATTAGCAAATTCTACAAACACTTAAATATGTTCAAATAGTAAAATTCCTTTTGTTGAGAAACTCATCAAATAATTCTTCAAATAAAATAATGTGGACCTTGATTAAAATAATTTTAATACTCGTCAACAAAATATGTAGAAAAAATCCTCGTGCGTATGTAATACAATTAAATTAATTCCTTTTTCACTTTTTAAACTTCTAATAGTATACATGGAATATACTAAAAAATTAACTTAACAATATTAACAATGTATTATGCGTGAATAACGTTTGTATTCAAAATAATATTTCAACCCTGATGCAATGGTAGAAAAATTATTATTATCCAACAGAATCGAAAAACGTGTGTCTAAAACATTCAACGTGACTCGCTGTTTAATTTTTTTTTTTCACTGAACCCTATACATGCTAGTCACGTCCACGAATCACCATGTCCGAGACTGTAAATATTAATGTCTATGGCTGCCGACCCCCACAATATCGTTTTTTGAAAGGTCTAAACATATTTCGGGGTGAAAAAATTAGATGTTTCATTCTGTCGAAAAAATTAAAAAAAAAAAAAAAAACACTAAACAATAGGAAAAGACCACTAGTAAAAATCATCAGGGATACGGGACAATAGTCGGAACAATACAAATGATGAGCGAACGTGTAATAATGGTACAAAGTGTTCAGGCATTGTGCAGAAACAATGAGTGATGTCGATTAGAGTAACGGGCTGATCCTTTCGTCTGCGAGATGGTTTCAGTTATAGAGAGCGATAAAAGACCACAATATAACTTGTCGTGCGCAATTTAACCGTCGTAGCAGCTGACTGCAGAAGAAACGAATACAGTGTGAGAAAAGTCGAAATGAAAGCGTCTCAATAAAACATATATATGTATATTGAAAACGAGAGAGAGAGAGAGAGAGAGAGAGAGAGAGAGAGTGAGTCAGGGGTGGTTCGGGCCAATAGAAATATTTCTGTACAACGAATCCTGTTTGGGTACTGACAAATAGGCAATGCCATGCGAGAGAAGATGAGGAATAGTTGTTTTTGTTTGTGGACTTTCAAGCGTTCGATGAAGCGTAACCTTAGACGAAAAAATCATCCTTCATCCCATTTCAAATCACATCATTACATCTCTGTTGTTCGGACAATCATCAGAATCAACTCGAAATCATTGAGACGAAGGATTTTGTTATAATATTTTTGTATAAATATTAAATATACATAATAATACGTAGGTATACATAAAACGAAACGAGCTTTGCATAAAAAAATATCTAGTAGGTAACACAATATTTTTTGTTCGAAATCAATTATTTAATATAATTATGGAATTCCTTTTGATGTTTAGTTGATTATTGCACACATTTCATTCCATGATATATTATAATAATTAATAACATTTATAAGAACATTCAACACTGTTCAATTATACTATTAACCATCATAATCGGTTTTCAATAGGTAATGCTTTATTAATGCAAAAATAATATCATGGCCTCATGGCCTCATATTAAGTCAATGATTTACATTTAAAACTAAAAACTGATGTTTTATTAGCAAAAAATAACTCGAAACTTGATTTATAAGTTTTATTATTACCTAACTATTCTGTAATATTTCAATTCAACAATTATTGTTGTTAACTGTAATTAAAAAACTGTTTTTGGATAATATTGATAGTAAACACTTAATAAATCTAATAATATTAAAATAGTATTTTCTTTATAAAATTCAAGTATAGTACAGGAATCTGAGCTAAACTAACAAACTTTACCTTTATTCACGATTCCATTATATTCATTGTAAGTAATAAAGGGTAGTAAAAAAAAGAATATATCTCAAGGTATATAATATTTTACCATCTGATAATTTTGTCATGATAATATAATTTTTAGGAAATACAAATTGCAAATGTTGATTTTTATTCAAGCAGTACTTATTTTAGATTCTGAACGGAGTGATGGAATCTATTGGTTTTACAATGATGTGATTTTTTTTTTTTTTTTTTGTCTGAGGACACGATTTTTGGTAGTAAAAATGCTTTGATGCTTAAACAGCAACTTTTCTGATAGGAAAGTGAATGTAGATGGTACTTGGGCAAGTCAAAAATCCAACTTTTTCAATACTTTTTTAAAAAATCGAAAAAAAACGATAAAAAAATTACGAAAACACGGGAAATTTTACGCAAAATCACGTTTTTACAAACTACATTTTTTTTAAATGCTCTAACTCAAAAAAGAAAAACCGCAACAACTTGAAATTTTCACCAAATCTTTATATTGGTGTTCTCTATACGTGGTTAAGTTTTCAAAGTATTTTGACATATTTTGACTTATTTATAGACAATTTAAATTTTCTATTTTTGTAAGTTTTTTTTTTTTAAACACCTATAAAATTTAATTGGCTGGCCAAAAACTCTCGAAAATTTAATACAATGTTTATAATAAGCTTAACTTATCTTCAATAGAAAATAACGGTGATCGTTTGACTCAAATTTTTTTTATAAGCTCATAAAGCTCAAATTTGTATAAAATGTGTCAAAATCACTATAATTTACAAGTTATTTTGTAGATAAAAATTCATAAAATTTTTTCTGTTTATACTTAAGGTTTAAAATTTTGACACTAGTTTGTCCATAAGCTAATCTTCAAAAATATATAAAAAAATTTCTACCGGACCAAAAGGAAAAAATGTTATGACTGTTTTAAATTTAAATTTCTACGAAATTGCATTATAATTCAATTTAAATATAAAATACTATATTATTATATACACATTTTAGACAAATATATTAACTCCATTCAGAATCGTTATTCGTATACAATGATATTTATCACTGCATTCAAATTTAACAAATCCATTGTAATAATGACCTATCCTATAAACAAGGTACACTCCACCCCCAACTGTACAGCAAAACGAGGCCCACCCGTTCTTTTTTAAGATTGTATTGCATTTTAAAAAAGCAATACATTGTTATTTGTTAGTTTGAAAAGGTATTTAAAATCAGTTTCAATATTATTTATAATTCGCAATGGTTTAAACATTTTTTTTAATTAAACTCAAATAAATATTATAATCATAATTAATATCTTCTTGATATACATTTTTCTTTCATACCGAATAGTTTTATCATTGTTGTATAATTAATATGTATTAATTATTTTCTGTTCAAATAATACCAAATAATTTAATGATCTTTGAATAAAAACTTCAAAGCACGAATGATAAGAAAGTTATCAATATACAATCTAAATTCAAAACCCTTACTAATATTATACTTAAAAAAAAAAAATAAAGCGTTCGTAGGTATACCACTTCTATCTTATTTAATCGATAAAATCATAAGTTGTTATTTTTTTATAATAACATTATAGTGAGTATATGTACGTAATAGGTAAAGTTGATCAACAATAATCATACATTATCAGTTATTTCAAACAACCGTAACATTTTGAATTTAAGTTCAATTAAAAAAACAATTAAAAAACATTGTAAACATATTGTACCCTGAATTACCCTCTGATGATGGAACCTGCAATGGGTCTGAAAGTTTAGTACTCTAATGAAAACTAGGATTTATCGGGAAAAGGAAATAATATAATCATTATAATGTCGCCTATAAGTTTCAATAAAAATTGTTTTTTGGAATCGCCGTTTAAATAACTATACACAGATACTTATGAGAATTTCTCTATTAAATCACCATCATCATTCGGCACACATAAAACGTAGTTCCATTATGTTATACACTGATATAACTTATTTTTATATGCTATAAATGTTTGAATTATCCGGTAACGATTTAAATATTATTTATTGGCGCTATTATATGTTTGGTATTATAGCAGTGCAACCGCAGTAAATTATAATACTTATTTAGATCCTTTCAACAGTTTATGATAATACTTAAAAAATAATCATTTCTTACAGTTTATTTATACATATTGTATTGACAGTGTGATCCAATTTTAAAATAATTTTGTGATAAAATATTGTTGTATTTAATATAAACTTTTAAAAATGTATTTTTTCAAATAGTCTGGTGTAGCTGAAAGTTGTAAAATATATGTAAACAGAATTGTATTATGTACGTGAGTAGGAAAAAAATATGTAATTACATTGATATTTAGATTTTTTTTCTCTTATTTAATATTTAAAAGTACATAGAATAAAAAACAAAAATTCTTAATTTTTTCTTTTAGAATAAGACAAGGACAATTTTTAATGTCATTATTATTTTGCGTTGGAAAACTTTGAAACTCACATTTTGTCTTAAGATTAACTATATAAATCTAAATGTCTTTAACCAAATATAAAATATGGTAATTTTTATTTGCGATTGTAAATTGAGCTTTTTAATTCCTTTTTCGTTTATAGTTACCAAACAATTAGAACTCCAAGGAGGTTAGAAAATAATGTTTAAGAAAAGAAATACCATTAAATTATTGCTAAACATGAAAAATACAGAAATAAACGAGGTTATATCCACGGTATGGGTTATTTAAACTGAAATATTTACATTGGAAATATTTCACATTGTTATTATTTAGTAATGTTTTTGTTGTTTATTTTGAACGCTGTATTAATTACGACAATTACGTAAGATAAGTAAATTATACTATATGTAAAAATAAATATCTACGTTCCTTCAAAATTCTGCATTATAAATTATACTAATGACAATAACAGCGCGTAAACGGTTTTATTTCATAACGTGTGTGTGTGTGTGTGTGTGTGTGTGTGTGTGTAGTTACTGCAATTATTAATATTGAAATATCGTTAATATTGTTTTTAGACCGAAATGAGTTAATTTTTTAATTATAAGTATAAACAAGTATTTGCCATTAGTTAACACTGTACTTTTTATCCCTTCGCGGTTATCTCACGTAACGACGTAACGACTAACGAGTATAAAATATAAAAATAATAAACAAATTATATTCCAATATTATTATATAATATAATGCAGTAATACTAATAATATAGATAAGACTTCTTTGCAAATTAGTATTACACCAGACGGGAAGAAAAAAAACTTGATAGATCATCAATTTAAGTGTTTCTGAAACCTCGACGATTAATTATTATTAATAAATCCGCACCTACTTGAATTTGACATGATAAATTACGGCGTCCTTTTTACCTCGGTTTGGAGGCATGTCCGCATTACATTATATATATATATATATATATATACGTGTGTGCTCGTATGTGCAGCATGTGTCGGCACACGCGAGTGCGGATGATGTAAAAAAAAAAAAAAATACAAATATATATTTTTTCGACGCCCACGAGACAGTTCAACGGCGATCGGTCACGATAGAACAATAATAGTAATCAGCGGTGTGGCGTAATTTAGAATGAGGGTGATACGAGCAGGAAGGGTGCATCACGGTCCCAGATATTTTACCGGGGACAACAACATATCGTATTTTATTTTATTCGAACTGTCGTTTAAAATATTAAATTATTTCATTGTTCAAATACTATGTTTATATATATTTATAATGTATGTATAATATGAATTTGCTTCAAACCGTAAAAAATACGTTGTATAATATTTGAGGTGAAAGAAAAGGTGAAAAAATTGATGGAATTTATATTATTATTATAGTTATGATACGTCGTCGAATATTGTATTTGCGCCTCCTCCAGTTTTCCTGTCACGGTACGTAATTAGTTGATGTTCGCGTTACGGAATATCGGTAATAATAGTGCGATAACATAATGGGGACTAGTATGCGATATAAATCATTATAATTATTTACTTAATTCTAAATTCTAAATTGACGAGGATACGGGCGGCCCTCGGAAGAAGAGACACAGGGAGTGATTAACGCCGCCGAGCGCTCACGTATACGTATTCGTATACGTTGTGTTACGCGTCGTCGTGTAATATATTATTATTGTTTCGTTGCCGACGAACTGGGAGGATTCGAGGAAAATATTGTAAATCTATTACGGCGCGACATTTAGGCAAATCAGCTATAATTTAAAGTTTACGGCGACGACGGCTGTTACAGTCTGTAGTGCGGCACTCCTCCCTTGCATTGTACCACGTTGTGCTGCTAATGAATAGGCCGTCGCCGATCCAAAGTCCCCGCGATTCAACGGAAACTTATAATAATGTGTCGTAAAGTAGTGCGTGTGTAAAGGTACCCTATACTCCGTCGTCGTCCGGCCGCCACAAGCTTTTGCCACCCCTCAAAACGTCATTACTGCATGCGCTTTCAAAACCGCGGCATTATACCATTGGCCGTGTACAAACCGTTACTCCGGGTCTGAACCCTCTAATCTAATTTTGAACGATTTTCAAATCTTCTTGCACCCAGTGTATACAGTATAATAATACATTTATACACGTGCAGCGTCCAAACGCGGTTTCCGATAAGATTACATAATAAATTAGCAAGGTGCGCTTACCGTGGTAGTGATTTTAATAACAATATAAATACAATACATTTCATTCGCGTCGGTGTTATATATGACAAGTCTTAGCGATTTGCATTATAACATTTAAACCATAGAAACGATGTCTCGCAAAAACGGTGAGACGGCATCAACGAGTCGCCAACAAAAGTACTAAAACTGCAACTGTAGCCAATAATGTAGATTTGTGCGCCTTATCCCGCACCTAGCTGTTGTATTGTGTTGTGTTTGAAACCCGTAAAATTGTTGGCTATACGATTGTTCGTGGTGCACGAAATGTTGGCTAATCGAACAGATAATCCATAAATATTTTCAAACATACATACGACATGTATTAACTAAAGATGCAGTATTTAGGGGTTTATAATAAACGAAACGGGCGTCCTATATGTACAGCCCAACTAACCCGATGCGTAAAAGCAAAAAACAAAAAAAAAGGTCTTTAGGGGTGATCAAACGAGGGGGGATGGATGAGAGGATATATCTTCCCATGGCTTTTTTCAATATTTAATACTTAATATTATATACTTTTGACGTATATTTAGAAGAAAAAAAAGGTGCATATTAAAAAATAAACCTCCCATAACAAAATTATTTTACCACTACCTACCTTTAATACGTTGGTTAGTTACCGGTTAGTTATTAACGGTTTATACCGTTAATAAGTGCTCGCTTTTAACAGCATCCTTGCTAAACTTAGCATTACCTCCACTTTGTGATGTTATGCTACTAAATATATTATAGACAATAAAGTCTATAACATATTTTATATACATTATACACAAACGGTACGTATGTGTAATACTATAACGCCGGCCCACGCACGAGTCGTTTTTCCACAAATGTAGAACAACTTTTATGAACATACTTTATTTTTATGTAAGCTACGATGCATATCATCCAAACATAAGAACTTGCATCTTTTTATTATATTATAATATATAGTCTTTAAGGAATTGGCATTTTTTTTTCGTAGACGTTTTAACCTGGCAAATCCGCAGGAATTTATCCACGTCACACTGCAGCTGCCGACTGCCGTAAGTAGTGGTCGCGCATACCTTTTATCGGTGTAAAACGTGAATATAGTATATTATGTACGTTTACGTTTTAAACTTATCTGCAACGCTATAGCGAGGTTTCATTTTCATACAAGCGTGGCGTCGTGACAGTAGTACGCCGGGCGGTTGAGATCATTACACTGCAGGGCACAGTATGTTATTTTTCGAAAATATAAAATAAAAACCATAAAACCGAAGGCAGGCATGTATCTTATATCTATGACAAACAATAAGTCGCAGTCGAGAGGATAGGTAACCCTACAGGTTTATGTATATATTTTATATTGGTAATTGGTATACAGGTAAAACATTGGTTCGCTCCGCAGGTATAGGTATTTATGCGTCAAAAGAGAGATCAGTCGCGGTCGGCACCACTGGTTTTGTCGTTTTTGTCGTTAAACGAACGATGCGTACCAATATATCTGCCGACCTACCCGTTCGATATGTGGCATGCACGAGTTAGATGTTGGAAACACGATAAATATATAAATTATAATGTTGCGGTACCGGTACGGTTTGTAAAGATACGCAAGATGTTGCGAAAGATAACTGCGCGTCGACCGTATAATACAGAAGAATTGGCTATATAATATAATAATAATAATGTAGTATTATATCTGCAGCGACACACGCACAATAATATATATATATATATATATATTATATAGCGGTAGGTTAGGACACGCAGTTATAGGTACATAGTAATGATGTATACCGAGAATAATACAAAATATATAGCCGCAGTAGGTAATAATAATAATATATGTTTTGGCCAAGATTTTACCGACGACGACGGGAACCACCGTGCGTCGATGCAGCGCACATACACACCCACACGCACAGACACACACATATATATATATATATATATATATATATGCCCACACGGTTACATCTTACATCACACAACGTGGAAATGATGCCATCGTCTCCTGGGTCTGTGTTTCGAGGAGAATACCGTAAAATCTCGAGATAACATTGTTCCGATTAAATACATTCCAACAAGTTAAATTGTGCCAAGACAATGAGAGGTGATGGGGTGCACAGCCAGCCAACAGCAACAGCAGCAGCACCTCCATTACTACACGCGATATAAATTTATATATATATATGTGTGTGTGTGTGTGTGTGTGTATGTGATATGTATGTATAATAGTCTTCTACCGGCAGACAACGCACACAATACGGTCTCCAAGACAATATAATGTTCCGGCGTCATAACGATGTATTTATTTTCCGTGACTCGAGCGGTGCGCCAAGAAATAATATCCAATTTTTTCCTTAGCATATTACACACAATTTATATCACATTTCATCGCCGCATGATCACATAAAACATAATACAATATATGCTTGTAAGGATAAGCGTAATGTTGGTTTTAATGTTTTCGGGACACCGCGCTGAAAAGCACGTCCAATAAATATAAATGGGAAGATGCTAGCCAGAGCCGATGAGAGTGTACACATCACACTTGTATAGACCCCACTTCAGAGTCGATGGATAAGTTGCTCTGTGTAATGATTATTATAATGTGATGAGCGTTGAAATATTAAGATTTCAAGCGGACTGAAGAAACTATTTATAATTTGAGTGACGTAGAGATGATAACTTCTTTTTTAAAATAGTTTTGAAGTCGATATAGAATTTTAGATCAATAATTTAACATAAAACACCGTTTATGATTCCTTGCTCATCACACACATACTGCAGTTCTTATTGAAAATTAAATGCAGGTGGTTCTTTTTTTCTTTGCGGCAGTTTTTGTTTTACTGATTAATACATCTTAAATTAATCTTTAAGCAAGTATAGAGTGGTGCATACAGTAGTATTTGACATAAAATTGTATATTACAATTTATTGAATATAGTTCAGATTATACTTTTGGTTTTTTTTAAATTTTGAATTAAAAATAATACCTAACCATTATCCAACACACATTGAACTTGGCAAAATGGTAAAAGGTCAACATGATAAAACAAGAATAACTTTGAGGTTGCAAATGCGCGTTGATGATCAATGTCCCAATACGATGTAGGTACATAGTTATCAATTATAATAAGCCAATAATTTATACATGGTTTTTGTAATTTTCCAAAAATACAATTCAACTTTAACGATACAATGATTTCAACACATTCGAATATGTTAAGATATAAATCTTAGACTAGATGTACAACATTTTTTATTTTGACTGGTGTACATGGTATAGAATTACACGTGTGATAACTGATATGACTATAGTATATACGTATATACATATGTACGAAAGGCAAGTGTGTCATTTCCAACAAACAACGTACACTTATATCTTCGAACCCGCCGGTGGCAATACGAATATAGTCAACACAACTCTTTCGACGGCAATCGTGAGCCCTGCGGTGACAATTTATCAACC
This sequence comes from Chaitophorus viminalis, assembly GCA_025469195.1. Taxonomy (NCBI): domain Eukaryota; kingdom Metazoa; phylum Arthropoda; class Insecta; order Hemiptera; family Aphididae; genus Chaitophorus; species Chaitophorus viminalis. The sequence continues at coordinate 225,934 of JAIPRK010000139.1, read as the reverse complement.
GACGAAAAAAATAATACAAAAACTCTACGGCCACCACCGGTCGATTATGGTTTCCGACTCGAAATCGTGTTTTGGATGTACGCGCTCAGTTACCCTTACTTTATAATATCAAAATACGTTATAATACTATGACGTCACGACAAACGCAATCGTCTTCTCACTTCACTTTTTGCTGTAATACTTCGCGGTGTATAAGTCCCTCGAAAACTTGGTCGAGTTATGTTTGAATACAATAATAGTAATATTTCGCATACGCTGTCGTCGCCCATGTGTACACGTCTGCATACGCGCAGCAGTTTTGTAATGTTAATTTCGCTGAAGTCTATATAGTAGCCTTGGGCGTATATTGTTATAATACAACGGCAACCATTTTATAAACAAAATTATATTATACATATTTCGTTATGAAGATAATATAGTAAATTAATTATTTAAAGGGAATTTGGTACTTAAAACTGAGTCTGTTCAAAAATCAACTCCCAGTTAATAAAATATTGTTGTTTTAAGTAGTTTGAGGCAATAAAGAAAATGAAGCCAAAACTAATTAAGAATATAACTTGGAAACAATTTTATATATTTTATTCCAGTAAAGTTACTAAAGGTTGTTAAGGAAAAAAAAAGGTACTTAAAACTTTGTTCTTTTTTTCAATACATTATATACATATAATATCCAGAATAGAAAAACGGTATAATACAGTATAAAAATATTATGATACACCTATTTCGATCAAAAAATGTACACAATTCAACATTCTATGAACTTTTTTGATTGCTTTTACATTTATATTATATTTAATATTAGATACATTTTACCTGACCAAGAGGTCTACTAGGGATTTTTTAATGATATACTTTATAATAAATAATTTAACTTTCATCCAGAGATAGGTAATATATATGTTTCTTTTAGCGTTTAATAACAAAATATACAGCAATAAGAGTCGAAGTAGTTTTAACTATTATAAAAATTGCATAAGTAAGAATTTTGAAGTAAGAATATATTAAATACATTATATACCACATTTTTCGTTAAAAAAATTATTCTTCTATAAATAAACATATCCTCCACTCGAAATTCGAATTGTCAATTATTTCGAATTACAGAAGAATGTCAGATTACGACGATTATTTCGTTAAAAATATCAATTCAATAATAGCAAAATAAATAAATTTACACATAAAGGCAATTAATTTGATAGTATAAATTAAATTTGTGACAATATTTGTTAAGCTTATATAGTTATCTAGACCATAGGCTGTAATATAGTATATATAAATCCTGTATGGGGCCTGTAATTTGAAAAAAAATTGACATATCTGTTGTGATTAATAAAAAGAACATTTTGAATTCAAAGATAAAAAATTTTAGTTTTAAAAAAAATTGAATATACTTTAAAAGTTTATACATACTCATGAATAATTCTAAAGAATCGATATTTCTACACATTTCAAATAAGTTTCATGATTAGAAAATCACGATTTAAATTTGTTTTCATTTCAATATCATTGTGTAATATAAATTATGGTACGAGTATACTATAACAAATAACTGAACTAACCCTAAACTCTAAGTTTCCGGATACAAAAGAAATATGTTTTTACTCATACGTATTCTATAATACAATGTGTCTATAGAAAATTTGAAACAGCTAAATTTTCACAGTGGAAGATATGTATACATGTATTTAATATATAATATAATAAGATTCAATGCCATTGAATATAAATTTACCTTAACTAACGTTTAATTTAATATACTATGCTGTTAAGTGCGTTGTTGACGTTTGTTGTGATTAATAGTTACATAACATGTTATTTTCCCTAAAAAATTAGTTTCCATAATATGTGTCTGAACTGTATTAGATATTTATTATGTATACGTACTATAAATATTATATGGTATATTATGAGCTATGACTGTAACATCTATAACTTAATAATTGAACGTCGTCCACGAGACGATGAAATGAAAAGTTCTCAGAAAACATCGAGTGTACCTATATCTATACGTCAATCAAAAATAAATAAATAATACGGTTTTTTAGTTTTTCTTTCGATGAAATGTTGTCAGTATGTATCAAAATACACATCGTCGATTGTAAACACACATATATACTATGGTTCACAATAAATAAACACACTCGATTCAGAAGGTTGTGGTTAAAAAATAATTCAAATTTCAAATATTAATAACAATTAAGGGATATGGATTTTGAATGTACTTATCGGGAATTGTTTTCACGATAGTCGAACACCAGCTTTTCTATCCAAATTTAACCCTTAACTATTTATTACTAATTTAATAGATATACATACTTTTGATGTACAAGTAGGTAAGATCATGATATCTATAATATATACAAAATCATAAATAACTTCAGCTATCATTTATATGAACTCGAAATGCTTACAATATTCCTAAGCGTGGAAATAAAGATTTTAATCTTAATGAATCTTTATTCTGTTATTTAAAAAATAAGAACAATATTATACAAAAATTATAAAAAAATATTATATAAAAGTATAACAAACAACAAAATAGCGACAACAAAGAAGCTTCTTTAGTGGAAAAATCGAATCAGATTGAAGAAAACGAATTATTATTGTTTAAGATTTAAGCTAGTATACTATAGTTCTTGGAGAATACTCCAACCCTTCCGTCCGAATCAATAGTATAGTTCTTTGCACCGTTCTTGTTAATTTGTATTTTTTTATTTCAATATGCTCTACTAATTACAGAAAGAATATAAGCTTCTTAGTCGTTTATTAACGAATGCAACCAATACGCAGATCCTTCGTTATGAGTTTGGGCATTTTCTTTTGTATTATTTAACCATAAAACAATGAAATACAGTATTACTGAAGTTCTATTTTATTATTTTAATTTTGATTTTCATTATACATTATGAATAGTGTCAGTAGCCGTAGGTGTCCATAATAATTACTTCTTGGGGCAGCGCTATTTGGGTGATATAAGGAAAAATCAAAAGTTTTATTTCTGTATTAATATATATTTTCAAACAAACAAAAAAGACAAAAAGAAAAACTAATGATTCTTTCACTTTAATATTTTTTTTAATCACCGAATATCACATTTCACCAATTAGAGCAGTAACAACATACTTCAAAGGTACTTTTTAAATTAATAGAAGCAAAAAAAAACCTTTTGCGGGATACCCAACTTATGTAAAACCTTACTACATGACTTATTAATTGCTATTAATCGCTTTCATGACCATAATGTATTTGATTAAAGAGTTAAATCATTAACAAAAAACCCCATAACAATGTAAATATTTTCAAAATTTATGCTATTCAATTTTTACCATAAGCGTACATAAGGTGACTAAGGTAAAGTTTACTCCACTGTAGATTGATTTTAGCCGATTCAAGGAAAAAAATGTTGGTTTGTTTTTAAAATACGGATATAAGCATTTGTGTAAATATTTTCTTTTACTGACACCAACATATTTGATATTTAACAATGTCTCTAATAATAAACCAATCGTCAGTCATCAGTTCGTCACAAGAAACCTTCAAAGTCATTACATTATTACTGTAATAACTATAATAAGTAATAACCGTATGCGACGTCCTGTCGTTCACCGTTTTTGATATTTTAGATATATAATATATAATATATATATATATATACGATTCGATGGCTAATGATTGTGTGGTAGCGTGGGTGACAGCGAGGATGGTAGGTTTGGTTAAGGGTTCTAATGCGATTTACCCGGAGCAACATGTGTCGCACTCGCGCTCTAGCTCGTCCCTCGTCATCCACCTGTCCGTCCCCATCCATATAAGCCCCTGATGGCTGCTTATACGTATGTATATAAATATAAATATACATAAGTATACGTTATACGCACGACATGCCGGCACAAAGTTCGAACAGCGCGATCGAATGATGGACACGTTACAATCCGATTATTAGTTAATCTCCTATACTCATCAGCAACGTAATACGATAATAATAATCTTGTTGCTATTCTTATTACGCCCTGAGAATTTTAGCCGCAACATAAATCACAGCAAAACCCACAATTAACACACCATCTACCCTAACCTTACCCAATCCCGGTCATCCCTGCGATCTCATTGGTCTTACTTTGCCGATCTACCATCGAGGAGGCTATTCCCCAATTGATTTCTCATCCTTGCAGTAACCGTTCCGTATATTATAATCAAGAAACATAATTTTTCCTCCTCTCTCATTTTATCAATAATATAATCAAGTCATAGATATAATACGGCCATTCCATATATCCAATGCAGGCACCACGTCTAAGCTATTATCATCTCGTGCAACGTCTGTCCTACAGTCACGCGATGCTTGGAGAACGAGTAAATCATTAAAAAGGAAGTCGAAAATAAAATTCGGAGAATACTTATACTGTGGTCGAACGACGAGACAATAGTGAAATTATAATTGGAACAGGTTCAATAGGAAACAATACAATGGTAATAATATAATGATAAATGATAAAATGATAATATTAACTTTGATGATGATTTTCATCGTTATTTTCTAAAGTTTGAAAAATTAAAACACTCAAGTGTACACGTGCGCAGTAAATATATTAAATTATTTGCTAACCTCACTCGTGTGGGCGCGCCGCATGTGCACAAGGATAAGAGCACGTTTAAAGCCCGTCTCGTCTACTACTATACAGCGTACATTATTAATAGCCGGCGGATGGGGCGAATATCGCGTTATTAATTCGCCGTCATGTTTTCTCTTAGTGAGGGAGAGGTGTCCAATTTATCGCCCTATACCGGCATCAGCGGCAAATAAGCAAAAGCTCCACATCCAGGAGAATCGCTTTCCTGCGCTTTCGGCCACCGAACACAATGGAAACGTTTCGTATCATCACGTACCGTTTAAATTATGAAATATATGCCAAATACATACACTCAATATGGTATACAAAAATATAAGTGACGATACCAGAAGCCATTTGATTGGATCCGAAATTGTTTCACGATACCTACTCCCCGCGACCAGGCGGCCACAACTTACAATAAATAAACTACATTCATTTTGATAAATTTTCATGAATAAATAATTTGTCCTTGCAAGCCTACAATATTGTTATCCTGTATTTGAGATATATCACGGTTGTCCTACGAGAATACAACCTGTATACGATTTTTTATTGGTATTATCGGTGAATATTGATCGTCAATAAATTAATCGCAGGTAAAAGAAACAATTCTTGTATAATATTCATATTTTTAAATCATTTTAAACAATTTAATATTGGCTTATGTTAAAATCCAAGATATATAATATATATAATATTATGTTTACCAATGATGAATAAACAGCGGGTATGTAATATATGTAATATGTATATTTATAATAAACTCATTAGGTAGGTAATATTTGTTATATAATACTTGTAATAATGTAAATTAGTAAGTAATAAATTATGATTATCAATGATAAAATTATTATTATTATCAATTATAGACTGGTTTTATTACAATCGCACAACTTTTATCAATCTACTATATTGACCTAAATTACTCGGCTTGACAATAAATCTCTATTTGCAAAATGATTAAACTTCGAACAACAACAATTCCCTTTCAGCATTTTACTTTAGCTATTGGTTATTTGGTTGTACGCCATAGCCATTGTATTATCTGTGTATTGTACTAGTGTGTCTTGTAGTATTGAGTTACATTAAGTTGTATTACTATTTTGATTTTTTAATAATAGGAATTATTAAAAGGGAAAAAATAAATTACTTTATAACGGTTTTATTTATAATTTTGAAAAAATTGGAGAAAAAAATACATATGAGAATATTATAAAAATTGAAGTGCAAAAATTGTATTCCTTCAAAAAACAATAAAATTATTAAAGACGTTGCACATAATCATGAACCACATTATGGAGAAATTGGAGCAGCTAAAAAGTTATTAATTTTATTAATAATATCATCACTTAAATTATAGAATTAACTACTCGTGCTGAAATTATAGCTCATCTTCAACTACGGTAAGTAACATAAAATTAAATTAATTTTCTTTTCAATCACTCGTAAATCGTATTACAAATAATATTACTTTACCTAACAGCAACCGTACATCGATATCCTATATTGTACAATTACAGATAGAACAACTAATTATTACGGAAATTATAATACCTAGGTGTAAAACGAAAATACAAAGACCACGTAGAACGGATTTCCAACATATGTGATGACTATAAAAATTGAATTATTTATAATACAATTAAAATATGTGGATTTATATTTTTTTTCAGAACCAACATATTAACGTGACATTATTTATTATTACGTAAATGGTAAAAATCATAATTATTTATGGTTAAATGAGACGATATACGTCAAATCAGCAAAAGTACGTATCTTTCAACACTACTAATTATCATTCGTGCGTTCGGTATTTGTTTGAAATATCTGGGGTACGTTTTCTCTCCTTCCTGATTCATAACTGATGCATCATGCGTGAACACCGAACGTAAATATTATTATATTATTATGCACATCTATTGATTGGTAAAATAAATGAAATTTGGATTTCGTCATTTCCTTGAGTCTGCTATTAATACGTATATAATATAAAAATATCACCGTGGATCATCTGTATGTGCGGTATGCACAATGTACATCATGTTGCACCATGCACGTCGTGAACCGCGTGACAGGGTGCTGGGGGTTGATACACGCATATTTATACGCTGGGTGGGCCATCTCGTTCACTCTTATCACCGCGTAAGCTGGAAATGAGAAACGGAAGTACCCACCTTATAACGCATTGAACAATACATATTTTCCTGAGTTGTGTCACGCGCAGAGTCGTAGAAGTAAGTATAATATACTATATAGTTTCTGTCGCGGTCCAGCGACGGTAAAAATTGTCTAACTTCTCGCACTCCCGCCAATATACTTGGAAAACTGTCACATTTTTTAATGTACGTTTTTAAACACGTCTCTCGCAAACGAGCGCACCGGAAATTTCCAATTTATTTCATCTTTTGTCGTCAACGTCGTTTCCTCTCGAGCTCCAAAATCCCCACGCCAACGTATCACTCCATTTCCACTATAATATGTTTATACCTATACATGAATTCTTATTTATTCCACGGCTATACAATGATATGAAGGTATTCTAACACGATATTATGTAAATTGTAATCTTTTTATAGTATCAAAATTATTTTTTAAATCTATGCACCTCCGTTTCTTAAAATCCGAGCTTAAAATTCTTCAACACCGTCCAACGAATAAAAGAAAAAGAACGAAATAAAGATAATAATCACATTTCTTTTTTAATTTGTTTTGTTTGCAGTTCAATTATTATTCGTTATTTCTTATCATCGTTATAACATTACGAGGATAAGTTGGTAACACAAAGCAAAAATACTGGATAAAAGACAGAGCGGCTGTAAGATATTAATTTCATATTTACTCTAATAGACTTACAGAAATACTGTAGTACTCGGAGAAAAAAGAAAATTATAGATTCAAACGGTTAAGATCATATGTGAGTCAGTTGAAATGATGACATGATGTCGTGGTTCCATTCTTCATCACTTTTATCGCGATAAAAATGCAACGCGTAGACGAGTTCCAATCATTGAATGATAGAAGTTAGTGGGAATATAATACATCGTGATCTCAACAATGAGTAGGTGGCTATACGCTATACTTAACATCTAAAAATCCTAAAGCCTACCTAAGCTAGTAAATATTACAGGAGGACTACTTAAACTTCTAGAACACATACGCAAACGAGAGCTTCAGATTTAACGGGATTTATTACTTATTTAAGAATTGTAAACGTAAATAAAGAATTAAAAATAAGGACTGAATGGAGCTTTGAAATGAAGAAAAGTTAACTCATGAGAAATGTATTATACCTACTAACCAAAAATTAATTTTAATTATATTACTAGGTAATTTATTTACCGATAAATACATTAAACTTGAGTGTAAAATGTTAAAGTACCAGTGTATCAATTACTCTCGAAATAAACGATTCTGATTGAAAAAATTCAGTTTATATTTATAACCAAGGGTAGTTCAAAGGGGTTGGGGAGTTAGGAGCCATATTCTCCTCCCAATCTCGTATGTTTCTAAAAATATTATTTATTGTTAAAAACAAAATAAAATCAAACTTGTCGTTGCACTAGAATGTCAGAAGATAAGTTAATATTATGCCTCAAAAATATTAATAATGAAATTAATGTTTTTAATCAAAAAGATTAAATAATTGATGTGTTTGCAAAAACTAATATACAACTTGAATTTGTATTGTAAAAATTGTTGTTTTTTGTTATAAAGTTTTCTGGAAATTGTAACTTAGCTCCCTCCCAACCAAGTCTCTGGAGCCGTCCCTGTTTAAAATAATGGCTGGTATATAATAATAGTAGTAGATGCGAACTAAATTTCTTAATAAGGTATATAGGATAAACTTGTAATGTACTAACTTTTGAAAAAGATATTAAACGTGTTTATTTAATGATAATATAAGTAGGTACTCAGTAAGTATTTGAAGTTGCTAAAATTAATATTAGAATAATTAATACCGCATAATCGAAATGAATTGAAATACGCAATTTCTAATTTTAATGTTTAACTTTTTGTACATTTCCGGTTAAAAAATGGATAAAAAAAAATATTATAAAAATCTTGTATCCGTGAAACATAAGCATAATATTTTTCAATGTCTAAAAATGATCTGGTTAAAATGGTCAAATGGAATTATACTTGACGAAATACTAGGCGGTACCCGGTTCAAAACTTGATCTCGGTTAAGAGTTTTTTTTAAATTTTTACTTTATTTTTATCAATTATTCGACAAACTGTTGAGAAAGTCAAAAACTAACGTCTCTCAGAATTAACATGACACCATTTAATATCAAAAACCTTTCGTGCATGAAACTATTGGAACAATCCTTCTAACCAAAATCGTAAACGCAAAAAATAAAAAACACGCAATATGGTAAGGCCGATATTCGTTTCACTCAGAATATAAAAGTACATATGACGCTAGTGGCTTGGATCAAAAGGTTATTCAAGGTTTTCTTTCCTCTTTTATGTTAAATAAATACGATGATCCCAGTTTATTAAATTAATATTTATTTAAATCACGCACATGACCGAAAAATGTACATTTTAAAATTTTTAATGTGTATCTGACTTTTGGTAAAAAATATAAAATATATCAGTTTTGTTATAAAAAATATCGTGTTTTTATACTTAATGCAGTTTTTGAGAAGAAAAGAAGTAATGTTAATTATTATAACTGACATATTTAATATTATAGTTATTTTTATTTTTTTATGTGACAATTGAGGACCAACCCACATAATTATGTATAGAATACAGATATACCTATTCATACAACAATTGCTCTTATGGACACCAAATACATATAACTATAATATATTAATGTATTTATAAATGGATAATGGACTCGGTTTATTACACAAACATACTTCATTTATATTTAAAATGTTCTTATTGTGAAGTTTTCACTAGTAAATAATTCAATTAATGTATTTTATATTATAACACATCAACATATAGTTAATTAATTAAATTGACAAATAGTGATATTAAGATATAATTATATAATTATGTCAAAGTTTTAAAATATGGATATTTTAGTACATCTTAGTCTAGTTAACTTATAATCTGATGAATTTTTCTTTTTGAGTGGTGCATAACTGATTAAAATGGGTTTCCTGATTTTCAAGGTATATCTTCATTAAAACTCGAAAGAGAGAAATGGAAAAATAAGATCTGAAAATTACTCTATTCCCGTTTTTAATTGAATGAATTATTTAAATAGTAGAGTCCAATTAAAAAAAAATATACACTTTACAGTTGTTTTCAACAGATTGTATCCATATAAATGTATACGCAATCACACACTTTTTAATTTCTACAAGATGGTGTACATTAATAAATACTTAATAAGATATCTATGAAACTACGTATATTTTCTATATTTAATACATTAAAAATTTATTTAACGGTACAAGTGCTTAATAAATTACGTTGCACGCATAACATGTGAAAATCATAAGTTAGGCCATTAATTTAATGTTTAATCGTAAATTTGTTAACGTAGACTCTGAGGGATTGAATACTGAAGTAAGAAGTACCGAGTAAAACATGAATGTGTTTTGAAAATCAACATTAAAAAAAAAAAAAAGTGAAAGAAAAACGTGGTCAGACATTCAGTAAATCAAAAACGTGTTTGTTTAGGGTGTAGACTGCTGCAGAGATATTCAATCAAGGGCGTAACGTAGCAATTGAATTGATAAACGAATGCAGGAATATGTCTATTGGTATTTGTTTTAGAGGTACGGTGAGTACAGTGTACACACCGTGTATATATAATATAATATATATTTCTACGTGTACATATACATACACATACGTGTATATTCTACGGTATAAATATACTGTATACATAAAGTAAATAAGACAGCTAGGGTACAAATATAATGTGTGACCAATTCATACTATTGATCCGTAAGGTAAAAAATTAAATTATAAAATAAAAAAATCGGATAAATGGAATTCGAGTTTTAAAATACATAAGTATACACATATAACCAATAAACATATTGAAATGTGTGTAAATATTGTTCAATGATGTAAAAGCGATATGTATAGCGTATACTTATATTTACCTATAGAAATAAGTTTATGATTAAAAACACATTATACGTATAAACAAGATATATGTTAGATGGATACGACTATACACAAGTATATTATATTCATGAGCTAACAAGAAGTGAATAGGATATAAAGTTTTCATCATATACAAGTGTAAGTGTTGTGATGAGGATTCTGAAATAATCTTTCAAGGCGACGTTATAAAGCCATGACACATATGCAAACACGATGATTAACCGGTCGTAATCCTATTACTTGATACAGAGCTGCTGGAAATCTTTGAGAAACGTACAAATTGTAGGTGTTTAAGCTAAATAACCGAAAATATAATCAACCTATATGCGGGGCTATAACCTATACGCACATCTGTAAAAGAACATTTTCTCAAGTCTAGCGGACTTGTATGTATTCGCTCCTTTCAATTGTGCGATGATCATGATTGATATATCCATATCTTATAATATCATTCTCACCTCCTATAAATAAATAGTTTAATCGATTTATTTAGAAACATATTTCACATTTAAGAATAATAAGTTGGTTAGTTTATGAAACGATAAGAAAAATTGAAATGATAGAATATTTAAATACTTAAAATGTATAAATATAGGTTCAATTTATGTTAACATTTAAAACTGAGCTCAACACTACCTATAGATAAATATATTTAAAATAACTGTTAAGAATTGTATTTGTTCATAATAGTGTAATATTATACAACTATTATAAATTTATAGCTCTATAGTAGAAGAATTATTTTTAAAAACATTTTAACTTTTGATTAGTATTATATTTGGAAGAGCAACTGAATTTATATAATAAGTAATGACATATATATAATTAAATCTATGCAATTTTATGAAAAATTTATAATGCTTTTGAATGACCAAACAAAACAATGTATTTATGCCTTTATTTTATTTGAAGTTGGGAAAGTAAAATGAAGAATAAAATAATATAGAAAATAATAAATATCAAAAAATTTTAAAGCACACCGTAAGAATTGTGTAAAGAAAGTATATTACAACAAATTTTATATTTAGGTAATATTTACACAAAATTAAATATAATAAACTGAATATAGATTATTTGATAAAAACTATTATTGTTACAAATTTCAAAGTTAAAGATAAAATGAATAAATTGGAAATTTGAAACAATTATATGAAGATATGAGAAAAAACCTAAAACTTTTACCGTGTTCGTAATATGCCAATCAAACGTATAAAAACACTAAAACCATTTATTTTTCAGTCGACTCGTATTGAAAATTAATAATTATCGTCATTTTTTATCATATAACAATATATATAAATGTACATAATGTATTAATGTATAGTACAAACCACAAGCTTCTGGATTTTAACATTAAAATTTATCGCGTTCAAGTGCAATTATGCGCAAAAAAGTTTAGTTTTTATTTGTAACAACGGTGAAGTACTCGTTAAAACTTATTTAATAGCTACTTTTATGCGTAAACTGTTCAAATTTCGGCACATTTCTGGCACGAAAAGCGAAGATGTTATATTCACGCGTAAACTGAAAGTACCACCACGGCGGTTTCAAAAAAATAAACTTACTACGAAAGATTTATCTAATTATAATACTTAACGGACTTAGATTCATAAAAAATTATAAGTATACACATAGAATATACTTATAATATACGGCGTCTAGTGCATGCGTATGTATGGTTAGGTTACAAAGATAGATCTGCCCCCTTTCTTTTTTTTCTTTTTTTTTTTTGTACATGATAAGTACAATAAGTAACGCATTTAACAATATTTTAATAAATAAAGTAATAATTATGCTATATTATTAAATATTAGTGTACCAAACACTATATAGTCTACGAGATTCACTATAATAACATTGAAATATAGCCTACAATATTAATGTGTTTGAAGGTTTATAGACTAAAATTAGAGTAAAACAAAAGTTTTTTTTTTTGTTTCAGCTAGTCAATAAATAGCAATTGAATTAAGCGATTCATTTTTAATTAAATAGAAAACACATTTCTGAATGTTGATCGTCAGCATAATATGCATAATATTATATTGAGCGAGTCGAGCAAAATGTTTACATTTTTCATCTGTCCCCGCAACACAAATCCGTAAATATGCCACTGAATACGTCCATATAATATTGCATTACATTACACGAAACTTGAATGTTATAATAATATCCTCTGCATCTACCGTCAGTCGTCCATCATACACAACGTTAGCTCTGAGCTCGCGTAATAGTATTTATTACGTTGGATATAGTTTGTGGAAAACACGAAAACCGTGGCTATATTATACATGTATACAACACGTAACTAACGAGTACAAATGTTTACCAGACCCGTGTCAAAAAGTTAATTACTGTAGCTGATCCTTTTTTTCTCCTTGCTGCCGCTATATGCACTCGTGGGGATCGGGATGATACTACACATACACACGAGCATATTCGATCACCCGCGCTATATACGCCGCTGATAAGTATAATATGTTTATGATTATTATTATTATTATTATCATACATCGTTAAAGAATATATAATGTTAATAAATCATTTCCATCATATTAGTGCCGTACGCGTTACGTATTATTAATACGTTCTATGATTTCAAAAAATGTACCAAAAAGGTAGGTATAATAATATTATGGCGTATCCGTTTAAACGTCATACCGTCCGTTTGGCCTTTTGTGAATGCTCGATATCCATTATCCACGCCTCTGCGGAGGGATCGAGTGCGATGCTACACCGCGTGTCTAATATTAATACTCCGTTACAAATGAAAGTTTTAAAAATTAAATGTTTGAATATACATAATTTAATTAATGAAAATAATTAAAAAATTAAAATAATTGTTTTCACTAACCCCACCGTGTTTCGTGATCAGTAGTGTTTGGGTAAATTAATTTTCTAACATAATATCTCTTTTCATAGATTTACACATATATCCACACGAAGGTATATAATATTTATACTACAGTTAGCGCGTGCTTAATATAAACCAGTGCTTCTTAAGTGGTGGGCTACTGCCCCCTAGGGGGCTGTTTGTATCCTACAGGGGGGAGGAGGGGCTGAAACATCTGTGTTCAACAATTTATTTTTATTATAGAGTTAAGAAAATAAATTCCCCATTAATTCAACGATTTTGATAATAAAGAATGTCGACACTATTACTCTATGGTCTACTCCTTAAACTTCAGGGAGCCATAATAATATTACAAGAAATGTAGTGGGCCACATTACGAAAAAATTTGAGGAGCACTGGTATACGGCACCCGTCGTTTTCATATTTTACGTGAGTTACAAAATATCCAAAAATCTGAATGTTTGTTCAGCTCGAAAGCATCGAATAATAATTTATCGTGACTATATAATTGATTTAAAGCATATATATAATATGTATATATCACATTTATGTAAAATAATAATGGTATTTAAATTTGATTGGGGTTCCTATATACATGAAAACTGAATCCGTGTATGCGTCTATACATTCAATAAAATCATCCGATTTTACCTTTCTTTTTTTTTTTTTTTTACAAGTTGACGCGAGTACACTACTAAAATTATAAATTCAAATAAAAACGTCCAATTTTGTATTTTAATTCGTTCCGGTTTAGCTGTACTATCCCATGTTACATTTATGTACGGAGAATTCGACGGCGTCAATAAAACACAGTTGGAGCTTTTTTATGGGCCAATTCATTCATCGCGTATTTTCATTTTTAATGTATATTACGGTCAATTTTAAACATTTTTTCAAAGCTCACATTTTTATTACCTATACCCGTAAACATTTTATGCTGATCTATATACATTTAAATTGAACGAAAACATTTTTTTTTTTTTTTTTTATTCGTACTTACTCACATATTTAACGTTTGGAAATTTTTTACGAACTATTTAAACTTAACATAAAAATACAGCTAAATTCTACAAAAAACATTTAACACGGTATTTTTTTCAAATCGGTTAATACGTCAAAATCAAAACGAAAACTATACAACGCTGGAAAAAAAATTCTTATCCACATTTTCATAGCCGAAGGTGATTACAATGTTTAAAACCCTCACCCAACTGATTTATTTACTCAATTATTAATTTACTAAATTAATAATTATATATTTTAACATTTTAATCAGAAGATATGTTATTATTATGAAATATTTTTTGGTGTGATGACTTATGTTTAATATGTATTGTTATTTTATAAAGTATTAAAAAAAAATGGGAAATCATGATTATACACTTGTACACATTAATACTCATACTTAAGCAAAAAATATTAGAAGCTTTGCGAAAATAAACATGCCCTTAGGAATGCTTATTTAAGTATGAATATAAACAGGATGATTAAGGGCATGAATATTTCATCAAATTGAATGTCCTATACCGTTCAAATATACTCCCTCAAAATAATTCAAGATAAGTCCAACAGTTATCACATTACACGTACCTACTCTATAATATCCTAAACTTAATAGATAGTGTGAAATGCTGTGAAATAGAAATATTCTCAAAAGAATCGGTCTATTCGTCTATTATATCATAGAATTTCAGTATAGAAATTGTCTAAATTTATTTATTAATCTATTTGAAAGCGTGATTTTAAAGAACGAGGGTCTATATTAAAATAAAATCAGTTTCATATCCAAACAACGGTAATTTGACATCACAGTTAAACTCATATACGTATAAATCTTTAGATTAGCCAATAACACTGTGTTAAATTCAAAGCTATATTTTATTAAATGCTAATACGTCAATTGCGATTAAACTAAAAAAAAAACCTAATTGTATATTCGTACATGAAGAACAAAAACATAAAAGCTTACATACCTATATATATATATATAAACATATTTAAAAACATAATACTATATTACATATACTTTATATAATATAATGTCGAGATTTAATGTCAAGAAAATGACAATGACAATGGTTTGAGTTGCTGAGACTTCACAAGAACACGCGTGAATCATATTTTATATAAATATATATACAGTTAGACGACACAATTTGTAAAAAAGTTTTCAACAAAACATTTTTCAGTTGTATTATATATGGATACATTTTAATAATATGTGTGCGCGTGATGATTGAATCAAAAGATCGAATAAGGAGAATGAATTTAATTAACCTCGTCTACGTTTCTATACGTTTATATTATAACTTACGAGTCTACAATAAAATGTTCCATAACCGATGTATCGATGCTAATTAGTTGCTTTTGACGTATTAAAAATATTAATCACTACGAAATATATAAATATTTGATATCTATCATCATGAAAAATACATTTAAACGTGTTTGAATAAATAATTACGCAACATATGTGTAAACGAAAGTACATAATGTCGAAGTGACTAACTTATAAAAGTATAAAGAAGCTCATCTAAAATCTGTTAAAAATCTCGAGAAAATATCGATATTGTTACTCAGTTAAAATATAAATTAAAAACCTTTCTAATTCTCGTGATAAGTATTGTCACTTAACTGAATTTCCAATCGCTTATAGGTGTTCTTAGTCGTATATTAGTTCTCGTAAAAGTAACCAATATCAAATCAAACTTCGTCTTTCTCTACAAATTTTAAACGTTATATTTGCACCTTGTAACTATGAATGTATGTATGTAAAGTAATATAAAAGAAGAACATTTTAATGATTCGACACATATTAATCATAATGATGGTGACGTCGTTAATGTATCATTCTCGAAAAATCTAGATTGTACACAAATTACATCGAAAATATTTATCTTTTTCTAAGACCATTGGGAATCGCCCTCACGTTTTACCATGTAGACATGATCGACTATAAAATATTGAGATTTTATTGTAAACCGAAGAAAACCTCTAGAATCTAGACCAAGGTATACATTTTTAAAGATGCATTAAATCCCCTTTAAAACAACCCCTTTTATACCCACGTGCCTACAAATATAGTATAGCACGCATTATAGTGACTTTAATAATATAATAATATTATACGTCAATCTCGATTGAACTAATTTATTATGATTGAAAGTATGTGAATGTTATCACTAGCGAGTCATATAATTATAAGCTATACCTCATAAGTACTCTTGGGAAAAATGCTAAATCCGCTGATAACAGTGGCGTAGTTATAGTGATGTTGATGGACCCCCCCCCAACGCTTTTTTTTTAATGTTTAATGCATTGACATATAAAATATAATATATTATAATTATGAATATAATCAACCATGTCCTTATTATCTTAGCTCTCAAATTAAATCTTTCGCCCATCATATTATCATACATTCATATGATCATACGCGAAAAGCAATACCATAGATCAACCAAGTGTGTTTTCTACAAATTTTTATTTATAGACATAGAATTTTTTTCCGTGTGGAAACTGACGTACCGGTATAATTTTTTTCATGGATGAACTTACATAGGTATGTAGTATGTACCGTCTTACCTGCTATATTTCGTATGGGAACTTACTAAACCCCCTTTTTGTTTATCCAATTAATTAAATCTGCCCCCCTCCAGAACCAAATCATAACTACGCCACTGACTGGTACTGACCCCCCCTCCCAATGACCAGTACATCACGAATTCTTACGTGATGAGTCATAATAATATGATAATATAATGGTCGTGAAATTATAACGTTTACGAATATACTGACCTCCGCAAGCGGACTTGAAGTCGACGCAACAGTCGCCCAGCTTGAGGCACGCGTGATCGCAGTAGCACGGCTTGTCCGTGGGATCCTCGATGATGGCGTTGATGGGCGTCTTCTGGACGACGCACGCCGAGTCGCGGCCGGGACAGCAGAGCTTGGCTTCCAGGCAGCTTCCCGCGTGGACGGCTGGTAGTACGGCCATCACGGCCACCGTCAAGAATACGGCGGCGGCGGCGGCGTTGGCGCGATATCGTGAGGTGGTAATGGTGGTGTACACGCGCGACATGACGATCGGGCGAACAATCGAATAATAGTGATACGTTGCGACAGTGATAGATACTGCACCGACGACGTTACTATTTATTATATACGTCGTTCACGTTGTGTGTCGTGTGTCGCGTGATCCGCGGACCGCGATCGCGTGCAGCTGGTGGCAGAGCGGTTGAATGTGACGTTTCGCGGATCCTGTGGCAGCAGCGCACGCTATAAGGTACGTACGTGCACGCGGTTGTCGAGGGTAAGTAGATAGGTACACGTACCTCTGGTTTTTTATTTAAATGCAACAACAATATAATATTGTATAAAATACAATATGTTGAAATATTATTTTATAATATTATTACGGTAATACCGTGAAAAACAATCCGGTCGGTGGGTAGAAATGTGTACGCCGCGGTGGCGTTTAAACACGCGTATAAATCTCCGGGTAGGCGAGGGCCGCGGTGCACGTCGTTTGCACGCGCTGGGTTGACCACGTGTGGCGGCCAGACGTCGGGTTTGGTGTTGCAGAGACGACTACGTGAGTGTACGCTGTTGTATTACGTTCGTGCACCGGCGTTTATCGTGGCCGACAGGTGGACAGGAACTGGCGCCGCCGACGGTCCGTTACGCCGCCGCCGCCGCTTCGTACGACGGCGCGGGTGGACGGACAGGTCCGACGACGACGACGACGACGTCAGCGGTGGTGGCGGCGGCGACTGCGAAGAGGAAGAGTGCGGAAAAAGGGATTCAGTGCGAGTCAGTGCTGCCAGTAGTGAGCGCGTCCTGCGTGGTGTCTATATACGACGGTACAAAAAGTACAATAAATATTATTATAAATTATAAGATATATAGATATTGTATATATTGCGCACATCACAAATGCAAACAATAATATTCCTAGAAAGTCCTTTTTTTTGTTTATTTTTCTTTACATTTTTTTAGTCCTCTTTATAGTACTTAATATATTATATGACTTTTATATTTTTACACACTAAGCAGGATTAGGTCGAATTACGGTAAAAATAAATTACGATGAAAATACTGTCAAAACCGAGAATAGTATTTCAGATATTATATCTATAAACAGGACCTACACACATACGATATCCGCCTTTCTTTATTTAAAACACAAAGTACACGCACATTAAGACGTGTCTAAGTATGATTATGACAAAACATATAGATAAGACGATAAATGGAAGTACAATATCGCGTATTGAACTGAAATCACCATAAAACGATTAATACTGCAACCAGAAATGTTCATACCTAAAACAGAGACTTCCATCATTCAGGCTTTACTGTACTGTAAAGTCATCTAATAACATTATAATATACTATAATACACGACGAGCGCGTATACGTAGTTGTATTATAATATACATAACAATATAATATCGTCGTATATATGTGTAAGGTGTAACGCGTATATTATATTTTGCCCCGTTGACATTTTTCAAATATTCTGTTTTTTAACTTTACAACAGGCCAAATGTTCCTATAGAAGTTTTGATGTACATCATCTAAACACAATGTTTAAACATTATTATTTATTAATTTATTATATTATAATAATAAACATAATAATATGATAATAGAACATGATGCGTTTATACGCTTGACGCTTCGTATGGTTTTATTAAGTGTGCTACCTATTCATATTGTTATTATTATTTGTATAAAAATATGTCCTTGCGAGTTGCGATTATCGAGTAATTCAATATTATTTTTTACCCCGTTTCGTATGCACGTCAAATAATACGAGTTTTGTTCGACATTCTCTCTTCGCCTACGACTCCGCATCTCCGCACAAACCGTTCCAGCATCCAATCCCCATTATATTACATAATATACGTAAATAGCACGTGAGACGGGCTGAGTTCGTATATTGTACGCAAATATAATAATATATGTTATATAGTATATATAATGCATGTGTATTTCGCGTTGAACCTATAAACAGGAACTGCATAGAGAAGAACGTGTACACGAATCCTGCACACGACAGTTTATTATTAGAGCTAGAACGTTCAGATATATGAACATTTTTTTTTACTGTTTTAGACAATGCTTTTCCCACTAAAAATATGTTTGCATAGCATACAAATGTAAATGACAAATTTTTATTTTGCATTTTGATTTTAATTTTTATTTTTCAGAATATTTCAAAGTTATTCAGCCGATTTTAATAATAATAATTTTATAATTGTCTACTAATTGTTATGAATAATCCCGTTTGCTGGTGTCAACTAAAATATCAATAATTGCTAATTATCACGCAGATTATAGTTAATCTAAATTAAGATTTTCAGTCTTTTAAAATTAAATTCATAATTTAATCTGGTTAACTTAATAATCCGTTTCATAATCCGTGTTGAAATTAAAAAAAATGTATGTCATCGTATTTATAAGTTTAAAGACATCGCATTTATATTTTAAAATATATTTATAAAA
This sequence comes from Chaitophorus viminalis, assembly GCA_025469195.1. Lineage (NCBI taxonomy): Eukaryota > Metazoa > Arthropoda > Insecta > Hemiptera > Aphididae > Chaitophorus > Chaitophorus viminalis. Next base: position 205,879 of record JAIPRK010000139.1, on the reverse strand, counting down.
TAACCTTTTTATGTTGCATAGGTCATATACATTTTTAAGGACATTTTGGTATGTTTCTTATAATATCCGGAACTCATATTATTATTTCTGTAGAAATATATTAAGTGTTAGGTTTTATAAATTTCCAATTACCATGCAACATAGCTACATAGCGTTATATTATATAATTATATTTATCATTGGAAAACCACCACGGTAGTTTTTTCGGCCAACCCTTTCATCCATCAAACAAACGTGCGTGGAGTTTTTTTACACCCTTAAAAAAAAAATATTAAACAAATATAAATAAGTTATTAATGAATAATAGCAGATATGAAGATTATAAAAACACATGTCCCGCTATTGTGTCATCTTATTCAAGCTTTTTGTTATTTATTGTACGTATACCGTTATATTTTTTACGGATTAGAAAAATATACAAACTAAATAGTTTTAAATCATCCCCTTCCTTTGTATGCTTTCTAAAAATCTACTTTCGCAGTTAAAAAAAATATAATTCACATTTCACATGTAAATAAAATACTTCTGAATCATAGAACCCTACGCACACGACTATAAACATTCAAAATAGGCACGTGCCTGTTTAATGTTTAATCGTTTAATGTGACACTATGGTTGCGATGTATAATAAAATAATAAATAATATATAAAACAATTATCCTTAAAAAAGTATTTAACTCGGATCGAGTATCCTATAGTAATATTATAATATATATTGTACATTAATATATGGAGTTAAGAAGATATTTCAATTATTTTGATTTGCATTTTTGTTGAAATGTTGGTTATACAAATCAACAAATCTTTGTGAAACAATCGCTATAGATCGACGGTTAAAATGATAAATGAAAATTATTCGAAAAGGAAAAGAATATTCATGATCTACACTGGTTTTCACTGGTGCTGTGATTTTCTTTCAGATCTATTGTACTTCTGAGTAATAAACATTGTTTATTATAAGATATTAATACAAGGTAAAATACAGTGAAATAATTTTATTTTTAAATCGTGTTTTGAGTAAAAAATATATTACCTAATGATAAACTTGTTATGTCCATTGTACTGAACGAATTTTAAATTTACATAATACAATGCGTACAATATGGCAATAAGTTATGTATGTACATATAGGTATCATTAAGTTTTTCCAATAAAATTCACACCAAAGTATTAACTTACAAACTTACTGTTATATATTACGCTGTATCTCAATTATATAATCAAGTGTATACATTACACCCGGCTTAAAACCGACTAACGGTATCAACGATTTGATTAAATTTTCGATTAATCATATAATATATATTTTACTTCAATTATATTTGTCGTTTGATATTTATTTTAAATGTTTAACATTTTAAGCACAAGCTCTCTGATTTAATGTTTTTTCTTTATACAGAAAATATTTACCTAAGTATAAATAAAAAAAAAACTAATAATATAATTCCCCGAATTTGCTTTTTATTCTTTAAGATTTGTATCATTCGCTCGAACAAATCTATTTTAAACTAATAAATGAATATAACGTAGTGCATATATTTTTTATATTTATGAATAAATAATAAGAATGAATATGACTATTATTCATCATTCAAATACTTAATACCATTTCATTATCTTCAAAAAATACGACACATAAAAATTTAAAGTGACTAAAATTGTAATGTCATATAAACATTATAAACAATGTGAATTCATAAGTCCGATCCGAAGTAAATCTGGTGCGAAAGGCAAGATTCAACATGATTCGACTCATATGAACATGGATTTTTTAATATAGGCGGCTGTATGAACGCAGTCGTTTGGACGTGTACTATAGTGCTAAATGGACATAGAAGCATTTGAAAGTTAAAAAACGAAACAACTAGTCTAAAAGTCATAGATAGTGTCTTATTGCTTGCTTCGTACTACGTTTATAATAAACTTGCTTAACATAAGCGGATAGCTTATCCTGTTTTCCAATGATTATCGTTTGCGTACCATACTACCCGGCGTAATATATGAGTGGATAGCGTAGTGAAATAACCTTGAAAATCAAATTCGCATCAAGTGAATCCGTTTTTATTATGAATACATTTTTTCATAAAATTTCTATTCTGCCAAATATAAAAATTGTAATCACTCAAAATGAGATTTGTCAGGGTCTATTTAAAAGCACATTAGTTCATCAAAAACAATTATTTAAGTTACGATGACACGAGAAAACTACTTATATATCAGATTCAATTTAAACCCAATTTAAAAACTTTCACTTGAATTTACATATTTCTAAAGTACTCAACCACTGTTAACCCGGCATCAAATAAAAAACAAGAGCCATACAAAAGCTTCCTAAAACTTCTAAGTCTGAAACAAATATTAACAAGATTAAACCTAAGACTAAAAATACATAGATGAATATCTATTTTGTATTTAATGTAACGCTTTAAAATAAAATATCTCATAAATAAAAGAATAACATATAAAACTAAAATAAAAATTAGTAATTTATATTTTATAATATCTATATAACTTTATAATATATATTTAATAGCTACATATTAAGTACAAAGTATTTTAAATTAAAAAAAAACTTTTCATTATATTATATCATACATAAATGCAATGTAGCAAACATTTATTTACCTCATGATGTATCTTTTCTATAGAATATTTAAACAATAATTGTTAAACATAATATCTTGTTTATTATGATTATTATAATTAATTAAAAACTATAAATATTCTGCATGAAAAACATCATAATATTACTCGAAATTAAAATTATTTATTCTATCCTTCATTAACAGTTTATAATTTACAAAAGTTACTTGGCATTTTGTTCGGTAATTGAAAATGATGTAAAATTTTAATAGTAGTATATTATATAATATACCAGACAGCACATGTTCTATGTATAATATATCAACATATATTTGTATAATACCCCATCAATCATAATTGAAAAAGTTGTATTCCACTATGATATAACTGCAGAATCAACATAATAATCATAATGGTTCCTCCCTCTATTCAATTCCTTGAGGAAATATACTATATAAAGTCGACTATGTTCAATTTTATTTCCATATAACCAATTCGTCTGGATAAAATTTTTTATGTAAACATCTAAAGCCCAAGAAGATCAATATCCCTCAATTTAATATGATGTAGTTTTTTGTGTTTTCCAAAAATAAGGGTTGTATTCAAGGAGAATTTCAATTAGAATACACTCCATTGCTTTAGATATTGCACGGGTTTATTCAGATCTAATCGAAATAAAGGCATCTCTATACATTTTATTTTTTAGAGTAATTTTTATTTTTTGGACCATTCTTTTTTTTTTTGTACGAAACAAAAAACTGAGATTAAATACGAACCGCTGCTATAACGCGAACGATGCAAGTACCGCACAATATATCGAAAAATTAAAGTAGTTTCAAGTATAACTATTCTCCATGCATTCGTTGACTTATCATCGCGTACGTGATAATGTTTATCATTACAATAATAAGTAATTATATGACAGATACCACTCAGAATCAACATATAGGTATACATCTCAAAAATTGTTTAATTATTCATTAATATCCATATAACGTATTCATATTTATGTTTTAGTGAGTACAGTGTTTCAGGATGATTTATAAACGCAATAACTCTTTTTTCATTCATTGTTTTCACTATTTTTTTTTTTTGCGTTTTAAAGTTTAAACATCAATGATAAAATTAAATACTGGATAAGCTACGAGAGTTTATTATATTGAAATGAACATTAAAAAAATGTAGGTTATTTATATCTATTATCATTATAAATATGATTACTAATAATCCAAACTCTTGGAAGAGTGAGAACGGCAAACGAAAGCAGTCTGTCTCTTCCCCATTCCAACAGTCGACTTTTATACCAATATTATTATCCATGGTTTTTACTGAATCGTATAATTTTAGATTCTGAACGGAGTGATGGAATCTATTGATTTTAAAATAATGTGTGTGTTTTTTTTTTTTTTGTCTGACGACAATTTTTATGGCAGTACAAATGCTTCGATTTTCTTAAACAGCAACTTTTATGAAAGGAAAGTGAATGTAGATGGTACTTCGACGAGTCAAAAATTCAACTTTTTTAATACTTTTTTAAAAAATCGAAAAAACGATAAAAAAATTACGAAAAAAAACGGGAAATTTTACGCAAAATCACATTTTTACAAAATACATTTTTTTTAAATGCTCTAACTCAAAAACTAAAAACCGCAACAACTTGAAATTTTGACCAAATCTTTATATTGGCGTTTTCTATACATGGTTAAGTTTTCAAAGTATTTTGACATATTTTGACTTATTTATAGACAATTTAAATTTCCAAATTTCATAGGTTTTTTTTAAAAAAACCTATGAAATTTAATTGGCTAGCCAAAAACTCTCGAAAATTTAATACAAGGTTTAAAATAAGCTTAACTTATCTTCACTAGAAAATATCGGAGATCGTTTAACTCAAATTTTTTTTAAAAGCTCATAAAGCTCAAATTTGTATAAAATGTGTCAAAATCACGATAATTTGCAAGTTATTTTGTAGATAAAAATTCATAAAATTTATTCTGTTCATACTGAAGGTTTAAAAATTTAACAATAGGTTATCCATAAGCTACTCTTCAAAATTCTTTAAATAAATTTAAACCAAATTTAGAGGAAAAAATTTTATGACTCTTTGAAATTTAAAATTTAACGAAATTGCATACTATTGCATTATATTTCAATTTAAATATAAAATACTATATTATTATATAACCATTTTAGACCAACATATTAACTCCTTTCAGAATCATTATTCGTATACAATGATATCTATCATTGCATCCAAATTTAACAAATCCATTGTAATAATGACCTATCCTATAAACGAGGTGCACTCCACCCACAACTGTACAGCAGAGCGAGACCCATCCTGTTCTTTTTTTTTTTACTTTTGGAACTTAAATTTCAAAAGATATATTTTTGACTTGCCCAAGTACCATCTACATTCACTTTTCTATCAGAAAATTTGCTTTTTGAGAAAATTGAAGCATTTTTACTGCCAAAAAAGGTGTCGTCAGACACAAAAAAAAATAAATAAAAGAATAATAAAAAAAAAGAACAGGTGGGCATCGCTTTGCTGTACAGTTGGGGGTGTAGTGTACCTCGTTTATAGGATAGGTCATCATTACAATGGATTTGTTAAATTTGGATGCAATGATAGATATCATTGTATACGAATAACGATTCTGAACGGAGTTAATATGTTTGTCTAAAATGTATATATAATAATATAGTAGTTTATATTTAAATTGAATTATAAAGCAATTTCGTAAAAATTTAAAATTAAAACAGTCATAAAATTTTTTTTTTAAGTCTGGTAGAAATTATTTTATATATTTTTAAAGGTAAGCTTATGGACAACCTAGTGTTCAAATTTTGAACCTTAAGCATAAACAGAAATAATTTTATGAATTTTCAACTACAAAATAACTTGCAAATTATCGCGATTTTAACATATTTTATACAAATTTGAGTGAAACGATCTCCAATATTTTCTAGTGAGGATAAGTTAAGCTTATAATAAACCTTGTATTAAATTTTTGAGAGTTTTCGGCCAGCCAATTAAATTTTATAGGTGTTTAAAAAAAAAAATTTTACAAAAATCTAAAATTCAAATTGTCTATAAATAAGTCAAAATATGTCAAAATACTTTGAAAACTTAACCATGTATAGAAAACACCAATATAAAAATTTAGTGAAAATTTCAAGTTGTTGCGGTTTTTCGTTTTTGAGTTAGAGTATTTTAAAAAAATGTAGTTAGTAAAAACGTGATTTTGCGTAAAATTTCTTGTGTTTTTGTAATTTTTTTATCGTTTTCTTCGATTTTTTTAAAAAGTATTGAAAAAGTTGGATTTTTGACATGCCCAAGTACCATCTACATTCACTTTCCTTTGATAAAAGTTGCTGTTTAAGAAAATCGAAGCATTTTTACTACCAAAAAAGATATCGTCAGACACAAAAAAAAATATAAAAAAAAAAAACACACATCATTGTAAAATCAATAGATTCCATCGCCCCTTCAGAATCTAAAATCTAAAATTTTATTTTAATATTAAAAAAAAAGAAATTAGAACAATATTTTTTAATAAAAAAATGTAAGATAATGAATAGGACAAAAGTTATTGCATTAGTCGAGTCATCTCGAACATATAACCCTGTAAATATAAATCATCTTTATTAAGACTTAATCAGACTTTAAATTAGTAGTTATACATTATCGTAAATTTAAGAAATAATATTTTTTTAAGACATTCAATCAATAATATTAGACTACAGTTATTCTGATCTGTTAAAAGGTTGTCAAGTGAACTATTTTTAAATTATAAATGTGCTAAAATTCAATATTATAAATATTGTAATTTCGAAGTTATTTAGTTATTAAATTATATCGAAACCCATGGGCACTCGGTGTTAAGGCATCGATTAAACGGTCCAGTAAACAAAAAATTATATCTATTAACAATAAATATATCTGAAAAAATAAACTTGTTTCTGTTGATAACCGTATTTATAATTTTTGAATTCCAACAAAAATGTTTTAAACTTATTCATTAAAAACATTTAAATGTTCACTTAAGTTATAAAGACTTTTGGTATAAATATTTAATAAATTACTGATTTAAAAAATACTATAAAATTTAAATGCTAATATTATTATTTCTACCTTCTACATAATTATTTACATTAATCTTATTACTTAGTACACAGATTTAATCATATTGAACGTCATTCAATGTGTTGTTTTGTTTATGTATGACGGTATACCATTAGAATATTACATTCTGCCCTTTTAGGATAACACACATTAAAATAATTAGTTTAATTATTTTGCAAACTAATGTTCCGGCTCAAAGAATAAGATCGATATACAACAAGAGCTGAGAGGACTTTTCGTGGACATCAAAACATCTTCTCATTATTGCATTATAACCATTTTCATGATTTATTTCCAGTGTAATTATACATTTTATTGTTAACATTATGTATTGATTATGTTGTCAAATCCCTAATTCATATTATAATAATTCCTAATTATGTAGATATTGCTAGAATCAGAACCATTTTTACGAGAATAACGACGAGAAACCGATACTCCGATCCACTCGTACAAAAATAAATAACCTGTTTGTTTGTATACTAGGTAGATAATACTACGACAGTTACTGGAAAAAAAAACCTGGAATATTTATAAATAATGAAGAAAAAAATAATAGAAATTGAACAACTAGTAGAACAAATATTTTACAGTTAAACATTTATAATCAAATAAACATGTATTATTCATAATTTTTACCATCTATATTCTATACCTTTCTTTTGTACCTTTTAGAAACTTTTTCTATTTAAAACAGGAATTTTGTAGGGGGGTAAGTACTTAGCCAAATTTCATACCTATAACTTTAGTGGTTTCATGGTATTTTTTCAGTTTGTTTTTGTGATATCGTTTTATAATGCAAATTAATTATCTTAAATATGTGTCAATCAATTTTATATGCATAAAGTGTGCAAAATATATAATTAATTTAGTATTATTCATTCTTACTGCAATTTGTATATTATCGTTATGTAATCAAATTTTTTTCAGATGGTGTCGAGTTAGGAAAATATTTAACATTATTGATAAAAATTATAAATCTAAGTGGTTTTTAATAAAATATGCATTTGGCAGAAAAAGCAGTAATCATTCTCATACTAAAATTTATTTATTAAAGATTGACCGCAAATTATTTTAACAGAGAATACAGAACAGACTTAACATATAGAGTCTCTTTACAGTTTTTATACTAAAATAGTAATGTGCAAGTTATTTTTTCATCTCAGAACGCTATAATCGCTAATCCATACGCTGGTAAATAGTGTAAGATCTTACGTGGTAAGTCCGTTTCACACAGAACTTAAAACACTATTTAACACATTTATTTATTGTGTCAGACAAAATTATTCGTAGACCATACAGACGTATGTCATATAGTATCGGATGAAAAACACACTACAATGCATAACGAAAAGGTAATAAAAAAAAAAAGATTGACTAATAATTGTTATTAATTTATGTATCATGTATATAATTTTTACTATCGTAAATTTTATAAGTACATAGGCTCAGCTATTATAACTATACTTCATATACATGAAGTCATAGCCATACAGCCTATATATATATCCAATAATAACATAATCGTATAAAATTTATGACATTGTATATAATACCGTATTTCAACGATTCCTTTGATCCTCGCAGTCCGCAGACGTGTCTATAAATAATAAAATGTGTGTGTATAAATATATATATGCTCATTACTGGTAAACGAACAAACTGGTTCAATGGAATATTAAAAGAAAAGTAAACAGCGCGGCATAAAAAATGTATTCGATCGTTTTAATTTACCATAAACTATGCTATCCTGTTGCGAGATTAAAAAAAAGTATAAATAGGTATTAGTAGTAGGCAGTATTTTATAAACTTTATATTATATACGCATTATTATAGTATAATATATATAGGTATCTATTAAACAGTATATACATTACGGTATTTATACATAGTACATATACATACACCACGACCCCGTACGGCAGTATATTTATATTATAATATGCTCCGTGAGAAAATACGCTATATTACGGCATTGATCGTTTATCCTTTATACATAATACACACAACGGTATGATATCATGTTTAATGAATAATATTATAGATTGTATCTGGCGTGTTTCTCATCTCGGACGTACAGGCAATTAAAACGGAGACTAATAACAAAACTAGCAGGCCGGTGCGCGGCGCTACGAACTATTTTAAATAACCTAACACAGAAAACCTATTTTTAATATATTTTAATTCAATATCACAATAAAGCTATGCGCCGATCCAGTTTTCCTAAACTTCAATTAGACGAGCAATGTCAATAACAAATATATTTTAATGACGTTTCTCATCATTAAAATGCATTTATAATATTAAAACTTTTTGAAGTACCCATTTGTACCCATTCAATAAACTTTTCATAACGTTTTAATTAATATATGTATAAAGTGGAAGATATAGTTCATAAATTTAATGACGAAATCCTTTTGGAGAATTGATGTATTTTTAAACAATATGAAAACGGTTTATGATAAACCAGATGAAAAACTGAGGTAAAAAGAGCGTTTGTGTTATCCCTATTAACTAAAAAAAAAATATTCTTAAAAGCAGAAAATAATTGTTCGGTTATGATTTTATTATAAAACTACCTAAAACTGATCCTCGCTTATCGATAATACTTATAGAAACATAAGTTGAAGTGTAGACAAAAATGGACTCGTAATAAGACAATTTTGTATAAAAATCGCAACTGGACGTACTTAAATACTTTTCCAATGTAAATAATGTTTAACAGCCGAGTATAGGCATACACGCAGATATTAAATAGAAAAGTATTAAAAACAAACTTTAGTGCTCGGGCTAGAGAACTTAGTCTTAATAAGTAGACATGGTAAATGTCATGGTTGTTGAAAAATTAAAATTCGTATTGATACATTCGAAAAGTCATATAGAAAAATAAACGGTTCTATGGCGATGGTGAATAGTAACTATTATAGACAAACCAGAACAAGTAATCCACCCTAAGAAAACGGGGAAATATTTTTTCAGTACATCTCTTACAACAGTTATATCTACATTCTACATGGTAGATTAATAATATGAATATAGGTAGGTACTTTAAAATATGTTATTATTTCTGAACTGTTTAGTAATTCTCATCACCATAGAAAAGTTAGATGATATTTGATCTATGCACCAATGCATGACACTTTTGTGTATACATAATGTTAAGGAAGTCTGTCTTCTATTCAAAAGTGTCTACATTTCCGTCATTCATCGTAGATATATATTCTATAGACGGATGTACTAGTAATACATATATATAAAAGAACAAAGGGGTGGAGAAAGGCAGAACATTGAATGAGTGTGTGTGTGTGTGTGTGTATGAAAGAGAGAGAGAGAGAGAGAGAGAGAGAGAGAGAGCAGGATAGAGAAGAAAGCCTGATTCCCCTTTAACCATTAAATCGTAAAATGTTAATCTTATGGTTATGTGTATCGCATGATTCTAATCCATATTATATTGTGGAAACTAGTCACGATTATTTCTTCCACTTCTGTAGCAAGATTACAATAATTTGCCATTGATTTAAAAGTACAACCTCGACGAAATCTATATATAATTTTAACGTTCAATCTAATTGTTTTTATTTATTTTTATTTTTCGTAGTCTAATAACTAGTGGAAAATAATAAATAGGTAATCAATAATCTAGTCGTACATATCACATCTTAACAAAAAAAAAAAACAAACGAATCAAAAAAGATTTGTTTTCGAAAACTTTACATAAATTACTTTTATACCCATTATACATTAACACATGATTTTTTAATACATAACTAAGCTTTGTGCTAACTAGGATAATATTGCGTAGAATGGTATATTTAATATTCTAATGTGTCACCTACCTATACAGACTACACAATAAATTCAATTATCATGATTTATTAGTGAATAAACCAAAATATAATGCATATAGAATAAAAGCTTACTCACCTTTACGGTGAACATATTATTGTATAATAATGAATTATTTATTCCTTAAGGATCAATTAGTGTACCTACATAATTAATATGGATCCGTTCGGGAAATAACCTACACTTTTTAATGGTTGTGAATGTTGGGATATTGTTGTAATTTTATATTTTGTTATTATTTTTTTGACTGCTTCTTTTGTCCCCATTTTTAAACAACTAACCGTCCACCCCGCATGATTCCATTTATAAACAGTTTGTTTTTGTTATAAAAAAATATTAATTCGGCTATCATCGAAATTTATGACCAGCCGTGTTACCACAATAATACGTGTTTAATTAAACGTTTTAAGACTCCGTAATACCCAAGAGTTTAAAAAATCAAATGTTAAATGAAAAAAAAAAATTGAAAACTTTTATAAAAGATCTATAAAATTATATTATATAAATACCACCTGGTATATTAGATTAAAGCTATTGATATTTTAAGACTATGACCATAATTTCTATAACATCGTTCATTCGTAATTCGTTGAAAAACGTGAGTAAGACTTGTTCCTTCAAGCTTTAAGTTTATTTTTATACATTTTTTCGTAATTAATAATTATTATTGAGTTTTACTAACATTTAAAATTTAAACGCAGCTAAAAAACAATTTTACTAATGATTTTCCAAAATACTTTTACACTAGTAACAACAATATAATATATTACATATGATTTCTCCGATTTCGTTTGTTGTTCTTAATTATGAAATTCATATAGAGATCTCCCAGACGCACGTGTAAGTACTAAACAAAATTTTATTTCAAATAAAACCGTTGATGATCGGTGAGCTAAATTATAGGACCAAAAAAAACATCCCAACGCTATCGGTTCTCGTGGGGAAGGGGTGCTAGGAAAATATACGCGATGATCGGAGCAATCCTTCACGAAATCATGTGAACTGGTAGGAAAAAATAAAATAAAACTTCATGGTTAGATCAATACATTCCTCACTCTGCTCAACATCTAAAACGTATAAGTGTAAACTATAAATACAGGTACCAACTAACTATATTTACTATTGTGTACGATTTTACCTGCTGTATCTTTAAAAATTTAAATGTGGGTAAAATACAAATAAACTTATTATATTTTCTTTAATTCGTTGTATAGTATACCTATTCGCAAAGATACAAATCAAAACCCCGACAGTACAGTGTAGTGTACACATTAGTTATATATCATCGCTAAAATAACATACGAGTTTAATATTACAATGCACACAGATGTTATTAAGCACTATATACCTAGCACAAATAGTTTCGATTTTTTTTTTATTTGTTATGCTTTGGCCTGTATTATTATTTATAAAAAGACAATATTTATTATATGAGTATATTTAATATATCATTATTTGGCAATTTGCGCATTAGCCAACAATACATACGATTAATACGTAATAAGTATAAAGTTAAATTAAGTAAAAAAAATTCCAGTTAAAATATTGCCAAACATATCCTGTATACCTATATATGACTATATCCCATCCTATTATTACATCAATGGACGCCTTCAAAGAGATGCCGAAACGATATTGTTAATAAGTTGTACACGTCGCTTTGTGGTTTGGATATTTTTGATCGTCTATCGCGTAATGGAATAAAAAAAAAGTCCATTTCGAGCGGTTGCTCGAACACTGTTATTGTTATAACTACATATCGACGATGTTATTAATAACATGCTCCCTCAAAAGTTTGAGCCGCTTGCGATTTACTTAAGAATACGCTGACAATTTAAGTCAACGCCACACGCGCACCGCGACGCTTAACATACTTATTAAAAAGTTTCATTACGCTCGCACTCGAATAAATACCTAACGAGCGTACACGGGTAACGCGAGTCCAAATTAATATCTCCGTTGTACTACATATTATTATTGCGTATTATTATAAAGTTGTACCCTGTATGAATGACGTTAAAATTCATGTCCGCGTAATATATAATACATGCGCAGGCTGTAGACACTATAATATGTAGGATACGTCATTAATTTAAGGCGTAGATGTTGTTACATTTGCAACTTTTCTTTTGCTGCTCCAATTTATTGCTAAGTAAGTTTTAAATTCGTTGGATGGTAAGCACGAATTCAAGTTTTTTTTTTTTTAAATGCAATTTTTCGGAGTTTTGTCGATTTGATTGCAATTTCGTTGATTTTACTTGTTTATAAAACAATTTAAACTGTTTTACACATTTTTCATGTAATTTCAATTTTTTCTAAATACCTTTAAAATGGTTTAAAAAAAATGCCATGAAATATTCTTAAAGTATACACTTATAGTGCAATGCAATAGCCAATAGAGGTAATAATGTTCAGGTCATCTAGATTAAGATTTGTTTTAAATTTTTTTTTTATATATACTCGTACCTAATTAAACATTTTATAACTTGTAATTAATGAAAGACAAAAATAAATGTAACTTTATAAATTGTTACAGAACATTATTATTTTTTACTTTTTAGGAAGAGTTTAAATTTTTTAAGCGCAATACTGCAATAAATTCGACTACTTTTTTACTACTAAACATTGGTGCCATAGCAGCTAGCACTCATTTTTATTGTTTCTTCAGGCGTACATATACCTACACACACGCGTGTTCGGCGATTGCGGACGGTTGCAGCCGTACAAAAATTGACCCCCGGGGCTCGAACGTTTTTAAGAGGAAAATCAAATGACATTAACGCGCCACTTATAAATATTATGTATAATAAGATACATATTATATTGTACGGTAGCTAAGATGACTCAATGGCAGACACGATGATGTGTACTACTACGTTTTTATTGTAATATTATTGTCGACGCACCGTCGCGAAGCTATCAAAACCCACGGATCTTAAGCTGGCCGCGCAGCACTTTACATTCGTGCGCATCTGTGAGTGAAGCTAATAAATGGTTTTCAAGAGGATAGGGACCTTAAGTCTAAGAGTAACAATTACAAAATTACAGTACGAATGTTATTTGTATTATGCACAATGGGCATATTACACAACGTACAAACCCGGGCATCATAACCATGCAAGTTGCGGACCTATGTTGTCTACACCGCGCAGACCGGCGTATACAATACATACACAATATGTAGATATGTACAATATAATATATGATATATGATATAATATAAAAACCAAAAAAATGGAAAATTACTGAATTTTAATTCTTTTTTATACAAGAAAGAAAGAGAAAACGAAAATAAAATTATTTGGAAGTGCGTAGAGTATAATGCAAAGAAATATCGCGGTCGATTACATTCATCTGGACAAAGTGTAGTTCATACTACTGAACATAACCATTTGGCCGATATTGCAAAAGTTGAAGCTAAAGAAGCAATGGCAACACTTAAAAATATTGCAAAAACTACTCAACTTAGTACCCATTCTATTAGTATAGTATTAGGAACACTAACATTACAGGTATATAGTTTATAAACATAATATAAAATTTTCAAATAATTATTTTTAGTTTATGATTTTAGACCACTTCCAACATAGCTGGACAATTTCCGAGTACAACAGGATTAAAACGAACAATTCAACAAGTTAAAAAAATAGAAAGATCAGCTCCTCCTGATCCAAAATCAGTAACTGAACTCAAAATACCAGATAATTACACAAAAACTTCAACCGGTGAGCTTTTTTTAAAATATGATAGCATTGATTACGAAAATAACTTAGACCAGGTTTTAATTTTTACTACCGACAACAATTTACAATTGATAGAATAATGTGAACATTGGTTATGCAATGGTACATTTTCTTGCGTACCTAGTATTTTCCACCAACTCTATACTATTCTTGGAATAAATTATTCAAAAGTTGTACCAGCTATTTATATACTTCTTCCTAATAAAAAAGAAGATACTTATAAACAGGGCCGGATTTAAGCATAGGCTATATAGGCTGTAGCCTATGGGCCCACACCACAACAGGGCCCTCACCACACCATCATACAACTAAAAAAAAAAAAAGCTCCGTCTTTCAGTTTTCTGAAATTGGTGTTGTGTAATAAAATATACTTTATAGTGTGTAGACTGTAGTAATATTAATAAAGAGCGTTGAATACCTTTTTAACTACTCTGTGGTAATTGAATCCTCACTTTAATATACTATATTTTAAATGTTATTATTTTCGGTCAAATAACTAGAAGTTAGAAAGTTGCACTACTCTCGATTTTGGGTAGAAAATTATTTGAAAATGTTTTAAAGATGGCTTAGTTTATCTATTTGTGTGTATGCCCTTTCTATTTTCTAAAAACTTTCTGTTGGGGCCCACACCACAATTGAGCTTAGGGGCCTACAAATTCTAAATCCGGCCCTACTTACAAACGTATATTTTTAGCATTAAAATTTTTAAAACCACAGCTTAATCCAAAATCAATAATGTTTGATTTTGAAAAAGCTGCTATGAACGCTTCAAAATATGTTTTTCCATCAATTAACATTAAAGGGTGTTTTTTTCTATTTAACACAATCTATTTGGCGACATGTACAATCAAATGGGCTACAAGTTAGGTATACAAACGATTCAAATTTTGCACTCGAATTAAGAAAAGTAGCAGCCTTATCTTATGTACCTGAAAATAATGTAATTTAAGCATTTGAATCTCTGTTGGATTTCGAGTTTTATAGAGAAAATGAAGAGAGTCTATCAGGTTTAATCAACTATTTTGAAGACACATGGATCGGAAGACCCTGCCGGAGAGCGAGAAGAGCCCCTTTATTTTCTATAAATGTATAGAATCGTTATGCATTATTAAAGTATAATATTCCACGAACTAACAATTCAGTCGAAGATTGGCATAATTGTTTTAGTTCAATGTTAAGTTCTCGTCATCCATCTATTTGAATTTTTATCGATTCACTGAAAAATGAAAAAGCTTAAACCGTCTAAAAGTTGAACAGTATATTGCTGGCATCAAACCTCCGAAAAAGAAAAAATACAAATATTCTGCAATTCGACTTAAAACCATATGTGATGATTATGAAAATCAATCAATTAGCGACTACCTGCGTGGAATTTCGTATAACTTCCAATATCAATTGACATAAAAATACAATTTATCATTTTATTTATTACAACATTTTTAATTATTATTATTTTTTTGTGTACTCTGTACCATGGCTAAATAACATTTATTATTTATTATTTATTTTATTTATTTATTATTTATTTATTATTTATTTATTATTTATTTTTTGTTATTTAGCCATGCTCTGTACATTATAAAATTATTCGATATATAGATTATTTCTGGACACAATTTTATCGGCTGAAATACCAGATATCTTATCATAATATCATTGTAACTAATTTTAAAATATCAATATAAAATATAATTGCGATAATGAACACTGCGACAAGCAGTTTGTAATCTGTGTTCGTTTTACGTATAATAGGTATGTGTATTGTGTAGTACTACTCTATAGTCTATAAAATCAATTTTTGGCAACATATTTTTGCATATAAATCCGAACCCTAATTATAATATATTAGTATTATATTAATCATATTTTTGACATCGCGATATTTTTGTATTCGCAACATTATTGTGTTCGCGACATTTTTACAACGACATTATGACGTGTATCAGATGCAATCAAAGCCCGCTAAAGGTTCTCACACACTACGATACCGTATCGCGTACCGCAGCAGTATGTGAGAACCATTATGCTACCTATAACGCCGATAACGGTCGGGCACAAACAATATAATAATAATAATAATAATAATATTAATAATAATAATAATAATAATAATAATAATAATAATAATAATAATAATAATAATAATAATAATATAGCACTCTGTTTTTGAATCATGTTTTTGTACGCGCGCGCGCGCACTGCAGATATTCGCATTCCGTTTTTGACATTTTCCAGGAACGAATGCGACTTTGCGATTGAGTGTAAGCCACGTAAATACGAATGTATACAATATGTAAGTAACACATGTATCTATTCGCTCAGACACGAATTGAAAAAATTTATAATAAAATAAATAAATACAACAAGAAAAATGTTGCAATGATTTGCAAAGATCAAAAGAAAAAAAATTCAACGAAGACGCCCTTTATACCATTAACAATACAAATGGGAAAATATCATTCGGCTTAGTATAAGTATCTTAAAGAAGGCTCGGAAAGAAAACTTCCAAATGTGTTTTTCTCGTTTTTTTTTTATGATAGAACTTTATACTTATGTATATTTATATTTTCTCTAACCCATCATCCCCTCAAGAATCATACAACAAATTATTGTTTTTTAATGCAAATTGATGTGTACTGAGAAAAGTATAATGCATCGAAAGCTATTTATCCATTGCAGTGCATTATAATATAACAACTTTAGTCTTTAATCTTCCAAGACTCTAAAAATGACTTGGACGCATGCGCTCACAAATTGCCGTCACATAAAGTTTTCAACTGTCAATCGATTTTCAGCTTTCATTTCAATTAAATTTATGTCTCTTTAACTTCTTATTTTTATTTATTATCTCTTTAATAGAAATAGTATTATTAATTAACTTAAGTTTTAAATCCAATACCTTCCATTAATTAATACATTATTATTAAACAATTAAAGCTTCAAATTTTAATGGCATTTCCCATTATTAAATTCAATTTGAATTATATTTATTTTTGTTACTAAATAACTTTTAGATTGAACTTCAAACTTAACATACCCCCTCACGTTGTCATCAAGTATTCAACACATCCTCTTCTGCAGACTCATCATGTTATGCCGCCAGCATAACAGCCGCTCAACAACCAACGTCCAATACTTCCGATTTAATGTCTAGGACTCTGAATGAATTCAAAACCTTATTAAACCCTTTAATCCCTCTACTGGCCGTCCTATTAAATAAATTCACAACAAACTTCTCAAAATAGTCATGCATTTCAATATCAAATATTGTATTTACAATCTTTCCCATAATTACTATTTTAAAGATCAATATTAACTTGCCCTGGCTATAATTATATATTTTCTAATAACTGAAGTATATTGTAATTCGCCCTTGTCCATAGTATTACACATTTCATTTACACATCATATAAATATAATTACATAATTTTTTTTTTTCTTTTTATCTATTTTCGACGAATATCGGCCCATTAGCCCGTTATTAATATTATAATTATTATTATTATTATTATTAATTAATATTTCTCAAATAACTATACTATGCTATAGTAACAGATTAAATTTGAATATCAACTACAAACATAATTATTTCCTCAATTTGATATTTTCTTTTTAATATATTACTAATTTACATTTTACTTGTCTGAAACTAGCAATAATAAAATATTTTTTCTCATCTAAATACAATTTTTAACTAACTTGAATTGCATGATTGGTTTTCCGATTAATTGAGAAAAACAGTATAAAACTGCAAAAAAATTAGACAACGATTATAATTATGTGATTGTTATTTTGGTTGTCGATTTAGAATTCCTCATTCCTCGTCCTCGATATTCTAAATTTCTTAAAGCGTAACACTACCCTTATTCACATCTCCGAATCATTCGCGTGTCTCCATACTCTCTACTTTAGTTTAGTGCGATCAATTTAAACAAGTACCTAGTTGCCTACACGTCAGAAACCCCTAACTAGCTTGCCTGTGACTAGTTACGCATTGAGTAGGTACAAAATCGGTCTCTTTCATATGCAGCTTTATTGCTGAAAATCCAACACCCACTACAAGTTTATACACCCATTCTTACAATTCCCTATACACCTCTCGTCGTATTTCTGCAGACCATTATAACATACATTTTTCCTCTCAGATGGTATTCACGATGCCCACGACTTGTTAGCATCAGCTGCCTCTTTCCATGTTCCAATTGCACGCTCTGCAAGAAACCACTGTCCATTTTCTACACCGATCCATCTTCACCTCTTACTGCAATAATTACTCCCCACTCGACTACTCTATCACATAACCACATGATGTTACGCCATCTTGACCAATTTTAGCCCTGAACCTGTTAAAATATTATTAATTTTACTAAAAGTGTATATTTTAAAATTAAAAATGATAACATATTATTATTAATTTATTTGTATGCATATAATATTATAATTTAAGGGGTGGCAAATTTAAGTATCGCACCGAGTGCAGAAAAAATACCTAAGATCGGCTTATGGATGTAGGTTACCATTCAGGTTACTGGTTAGATACTGTATAGTATTATTTTAGCCACAGGTTTCTGCTTATCTTATAATTCTGCAAATGCAAACTCGAAACGCACATACGCAAAACAATCAATATAATATTGTATAGTTGTAGTTGAATCCTTAAACGACGTCGTTAGAGGACGGCTGGATTGTATCGAATACCTAGAAATCGAATACATCAAAATGTTATAACTTATAACTGTACTTAACATTTCACCCGTGTCCATCTCGCACTGATGAATTAAGTGCATTAATTATTATTGCACTCGATCCGTCGCGTACAATTATTTATCCGGAAAATCCAGATATGTTTTTGTTTCGTTTCAATCCACGTCAACGCACGCATTGAATCAATATCGTTTTTCATTGCGGCAAAGTAAAATTCCCTATTTTTTTACAATTAAAAAATCCCTGTGTTCAATGCGCATCGCTCCGCCGGGACATTTTACGGATTTCAAACCGCTCGCCCCTCGTGACTGGTCAGTGTAAGGTAACTTACTCACACCGGCGTCGCAATCAATTACACGTGGGGTTATGCATCGATTCATCAACGTTCGTTATGTCCTATCCTATGTATACAAATAGTATAATCTTTTCCCTGCCCGTATATGATATAAAATATCCACCGACGTAAAATGTCTAACCATCTTTTGTTTTATGCATATACATTATTCATGTAGGCCTACTGCACCAGTGGCTCCCAAACATTTTTTTGTCCTATAGACCACAAACTGATTTTTTCAGTTTTTCTTAGATCCCCTCAGTGGCGAACGCAGGGGGGTGTTTTGGGTGTTTAAACCCTCCCTGAAATATCAAGAACAACAAGTATATTACCTGACCTATAAATGTATTACAAATACATAACGGCCAAAGTACCAAGACGTATTGATATTATTTTATAATGTAAATAATTGTAATAATCAATTAATACATATGTGTATATACTATAAGTATCTAAAATAAAGATTTATACAGTAAAAATAAATAGTATGATATTTATGAACATTCTAGTTTTTCACCCCCCCCCCTCCGAAATATTTTCCTACGTTCACCCCTGGATCCCCTATATAGTATATACATTTTTTTATAAATTCATTGACATGTTTTTGAAAAACGACACGGAGCTATATACCGCACTACTGCACTAGTATATAGAGTTTACTAAGAAGTGAAAAATTGTTCTTATCCGTGCCTTTATTGACTAAATTTGAATTATTTATTGTATTTTTAACTTACAAAACGACGAAAAAGAAGACTAAACGTGTTAAATATAAAATAAAATAAATTTATAAAAATAAATACTTTTAATGACAAAAATAAGCCTGATGCTTTGGTCTTTGACATTATTTTTTCAATGACATTGACCACTATAGCGAGTCAGAATCAACACCTGAGGGTCGATACAGACCACTTTGGAAACCTCTGATGTATGCACTTGCTTACACACATACACACACACACACACACACACATATATATATATATACAAGCTGAGTTACCCGGTGTTTCCCGAGGAAATAATTGTGAATATTCAACTCATTTTGGGATTAAATCGCTGTGGAATTTTGAAATTTTGGTTCATTTTATGTACATACAGTCATGATTTAGAATTTAATTACAATTTATTTTGGTTATAAGAATTATAAACACGTAGCTGAATTACCTGGCGTTGCCCAGAAACAAATTCATGACAAATAAGATAACGCCATGTATTACCATATTTTACCATTTTAAATTCATAATTATCGATAAGACATAAGGTTAGGATACTAAACTTAAAAAAAAACTACGTTTTTTGGAAAAGTAAGCTGATGTCAATTCCTGCAACTTTCATTGTCTGTCGTTGTGCCTTATTAATTGACTTAGCAAAACAAAGTTTAACAGGAAATTAGACACGTTTAAATTCGAAGGGGTACTCATTTGTTATCATTGGTATTCTTGGGATATACACAATTTGACCACTCGCTGAGTCGGTAAGAATTTCAGCTTCAATAAGGTTCTTTTTCAAAGATAATATTTTTAATCTCGTTCCATTGTACAATTTGGCAGCATTTAAATTTCGCATGAGAATAATAAGCGCACCGATTTTTAAATCAAGTTTGTGTGGTGGGAGACCTAATGGATTTAATGAGTTAAGAAATTCAGTCGGGATATCTATAGCTTCATCTTGATTAGTAAGTGTATCTATGGACATTTTTTTTTATTAGTATTATTTTTTAAATGCAATCTACAATCTATACCACTTTGGAACAATAAGTAGATGTGAAACAGAATAGTTATATACAAATAATTAGAAAAAAATTCATCATATCCTTAATAACATTTATACATAATACGTGACATTTTTGAGAAAAGCAGCCACCCATTAGTAACACTTTCATTTGCTATTTTATTATTATTTTTTTTTTATATATATATTTTCAGTTTTTTTTCAATTAATATTAAAATTAGGTGCCAAAAGATTACGACACCATTTCCGTTTTAACCGTCTCTGAGAGTTATGCTCGTTCATGTTCATGCGACGTTCACCCTTAAACTCACCCTTTGCCCTGATGTCTTTATTTATAACACTCTAATTTCCAGTGCTTTTAATGTTAAATATCTTGGTTTGACCCTTAATAAAAGACTGACCTGGGCCCAGCATATTAAATCCAAAAAAATTAATCTAAATTTACGCCTACGTCTACTAAAAAACCTCATCAACAATAATAAATATTTTCACATCAATACCAAATTACTCATTTATAAATCACTACTAAAGCCTGCTTGGACATATGTTTTACAGGTTTGGGGAAACGCAAAAAAAAACTATCATTAATAAAATCCAAACATTTCAAAACATCGCACTTCGCAAATTATTAAATGCGCCTTCCTATGTCTCTAACTACACTATACATACAGACCTTAAAATACCTTCAGTTTCAGAAGAAGCTAAAGCATATTATAAACGTTTCTATTTCCGCACTTTAACTCATCTCAATCCTCTTATCAGAAATCTTGTTAATACTACAATCCTTATGGAAATATAGTTTTTTTTATCAGCTTCGAGCCTTCGAACATGGAAAGAACTTTTTCGTTTATGATGTTGACGGTGTCGTTTTTAGGGGCCAAAATTGCACGTTCACGGAGTCATTCATTAGATTTACTGGAAAGATGAGAAATTTCAGGATAAACTTTGTTGATAAAGTTATTTTGATTAAGAACCGAAATTGCAAATGTAGAATGTATATGTATCCTCATCATTCTGAAAAGTTCCGTCACCAATTTTCAAAAGATGTTGTGAGAAGAGCTCGGCATTATTATCACCACCAAGGTGTACACGCATATTTTTTGTTAATCTCAAAGATGTTATGTAAGTTCAAAAATATGATGACTTTAGACAAGCGTTGATTTCATCGCTTTTAGTGCCTTTAGGCACAACTGGCAATATTTGTCTAAAGTCACCAGCAAAAACAATACGCGGTGGGTCAAAGTTTTCCATTAGCAACGAATAACGATATGAATTATAGATATGAACTAACATGTCACGCAACGGTGATATGGAAGGAGAAGTTTGGACGGTCACGTCTAGCCGCCGTCCGTTGCCGTACCGCGAACCTCACCCACTAAGTCTACGTAACAGGTCATTATTTATGATAATTGATAACTCCTTTGTTTTTAAAGTTAGATAATCAATCAAATGCCATAAACCTTCTTCGCAATGAGCTCTTCAATTTAAAAAAAAAATCATAACAATCGGTTCTGTAGTTTCCGAGAACATATCACTCAAAGGTTTTCATTTTCACATTTATATTATACTAGAAAGATATACGGTTACCTACCTATGTGCAATTTTAATGTATACCGTTTTCACAGTTCACAGCCAGCGCATATGTATGCATATATTCATGTATGTACAGAGACTTCTGTAAGCTAAATTCACTCGGAAAACCATTTGCTTGAATAAAATATAATAAGCGCACCTAGGACCTATCTATAGGCTATAATTCGCGTTCACGTTCGCTTTCGTCCGCCCACGTAATATTCCGAGACCCTCGTTCAGTGCCGACGGCAAATACATGTATGTGAATGGATTATTGTCAATTATATCTCAAAAACTTACCCAAGTTCTGTGTGAAAAAAAGAACAGCTTTAAAATTTGTGATATCTACAAATTTAATAGCCGAATTTAATGAAAAACTACTGGTTAAAACTCCTGTAAGCCCCCATGGCAACCCTCTGCTATAACGAACTGCAACGGCAAAACATTCACCCTAATATGGAATGGCATAAAATTCTGTGACCTAGCCTACACCATTGGATAATCAGACTTTGACTTACCTAGGAAAATATGCAGGATGACACTGAATCGCCAGCGAACATATCGTTATTGAAGGTGCAAATACTTGATATACCTACACGAATAGAAACTATAGAAGGCCTTTTTCTGCTTGTGACTACGATAACAATGACAAACAATCTCCAAAAATTCAGTGTTACATGATCGAATTTAATATCGATAAATACATGTTATAGTTTTGTGCAAACATGTCCTATTTTATATATATATATATATATATATAGGGTGATTTTTTTAGGATGCTCACACAGTCACACCCATTCTTGGTCGTAAAAATGCTAAAATTTGGTTTTTTTTTAAAAAAAAAAAATATTTAAGTTAACAAAAAAACTATGTTTTCCAATATTTTTGTTTATTTATGGACTCCCAGGTATGTCCTGTGGCGATACAAACTTCGTTTTTTCAAAGGAGAATCCCATATTTTCTACGCGAAATAATATTTTTCTGGAATTTCTGGTGTAACGTACCAGCTAGTCAAATTTTGAACCAGTATTTTCGGAATTATTCAAATTTTAAATTGTGTGTAAAGGTGTTAGCTCAATTAGATACCCTATGAATTATGATTAACTTTACTTATGTAGCTTCAACACTACGCAGATAAAAACTAAAGCAAAACTTATGGTAAGTACTTACTACGTATATCTATACATAAGTCACAAATACACTATGACGATATATGTGTACCTATAGATAAAAGTAATATCGATAAATACCACTCAAAGTTCGGTTTTTGGCTACTCAATAATTAATAATATACGTATACATATTAATTCTTATCATCAAACAATTACTAATTAGTGCTTATATTCAATTTGCAATCTTAAATCAGTAGAAAATGGCGCTGACAAATTATATTACAACGGAACTAGTATAGGAATGTTTAAATTAAAATAACTCAAAAACTACTCGTTCGAATTTTGATTTTGGTACATCAAAATTCACAGAAAAATAATCCCAATAGTATACTGCAGTGAAAAAAGGGTATTCCCATTTGAAAAACGAAAGTTTGTATCGCCACAGGCCATACTTAGGGAGGGGAGGGTATAGAAAAAAATAGTGAACAACATAGTTTTTGTGGTAATTTGAAGATTAAAAAAAAAAAAAAATTCAAATTTAGACATTTTTACGACCAAAAATGGAGGTGAGTATCCTAAACAAATTACCCAGTATATAGGTATATCCGTCAGAAATTATTTAAAATTTCATTTAATGCGGAAAAGGCGATATTTTTCCAAACATATTATAATATTTATTGTTTTTTCCTCAAACATTTTTTGAAACCGGGACATGGCGTGCCCTCTCGCAGATTTCGCGATTCAGTCGTATAGTTAGTTACTGCAGTCCGCAGCGCCTAACCAATATATCTGTGGTGTTCCCGTAGAGTATTGAGTATCTATGTCATCAATGATACTACATATACTCTTAACATTATTATGAAAATTTACGGGTACACTACTTATACTCTCAAGCAGATGGTGAAGAAATATAAATTATATAATTATACAATATTATAACAATTGAATATTGTTTTAACAATCGTTTATCATTTAAAACTTTGGACTATTTTTGTAATGGCTATTACTTTATTCCTTCATATTACGATCCATTTTTTATTATTTAAATTGTTTTGTTGACATTTACTTTACGGTTTAAATCCATACATCCCTTCAATGCCATCACCGTAATAATGATAAATATTGATAGGCTCTTTGGCGTAGTATAGTGCAGTACTCTCAACAACAAAATTGATGGGAACATAACTGCTAACTAATATACCAAACTAATACCTCACGAGGCACTATGTTTGCCATACCGTTCTGTCGTCATATAGTAATACCTACGATTTGTGAATACTTTCCGAGATGATCCCGGCGAAAAAAACAACATTCACAATCGTTGTAACTGCACAATACGCCGTAAACACACATTACACCACCACATTAAACCTACCAAACAACTACTATAAAAACCTAACACAACGGAATCAAAACACCGCCATTCAATCGCACTACATACTGTATGATATTATATACACACAGCAACTAGCAAGGATTATTTTTTTGTCGCCTTACGATCAACAAGCACCTATAGGTATACCTACCCGCAAATTAGACACATTTGATTCACATCTTAAGGTGACTGCCCATCCATCAGTGATAATCGGAATAAAATCGATTCAGCCGAGAAAATCATGCACAGACTAACCGGTATAAACGAGGACTTGGTTCCGTGGCACGTGTTGTAAACCATAAAACACGTATTTATAGTTATGTTACAGACTCGACGTAGTGGTCAAAATATCCACAGCAATCGTACATTGTACATGATCTGAAAATTTTTTTATTCTCAATTCTGTTACTCGAATTTAAGATTTCTAAACGCACAAGTGTAAGTAGTAGTATGTATTTAATTTCTCTCAGTTAGAATTCCAAATTTCCAAAGATTATGTCCTAATCTAATCCTTACGAAATCCCTTCTGTTGTTGCACTTTCGTCGATCTTGACCAAACATTGATCTCTGCTCGACCTTGTTCAATATTTGTGAAAACATTTAGAAACATTTAACTATACTCAGGACCGGCTCTAGCTTTTTCAGCGACCAGTGTAAGAATTATTTCGGCACCCTTTGCCCTCTTTTTAAACATTAAACAGGAAAAATTAGGGTATTAGTCAAATTCAAAAAAATATACTTTCTTAGTTTTATTATTATTTATTATTGTATAGTAATTATCAATATAAAATATTCTTTATTATTATTAAAAAACTTTGTTACAGAGGTACTAAATATATTATACAAAAAAATCTAATGAAAGTTCACTTTTCTCGCTTTTTTATCTGCAAATAGGTACTTTAATTTGTTCTGAGAACTCCAAATTTTGAGCAATAGCATTTTCAATACTTAGTGTAGCTATAGGGATGTGAATGTGGCTTGTGAAATAGGCGACGACTAGATTAGAAATTGCCTAGTACCGCCACCACGGTCTGCAAACCGTACGCCCGTACCGTATCGTGTGGCGATATGAGACGATTTGGCATACGGTTACGGCCGTGCGGGCCAGTGCTTGAGGGTGTTCTAATTTCAACGCCTCTTGCGCGCCCCTGTGTCGTCGCACACGTCGATCGTATCTAAAACCGGCCCTGACTGTACTCTTTACTTCTTTACAATAAGTCATAAACATTTATTTTTCATTTCACCAAGAAAGCCTATGCCCATGTTCTACGCATTACCATGCCAGAGAGTAAAAAATAGTTCAATTACTTTAATCAACTTACAACATTTAAATGTTTTCTTCTTCTTTCCAATCAAATATCAAGCCGACATAAACAAAATATTTGCCAAGTATTAAATAACTATTTTTATATCAAATGAATTTCAAGAAAGATAGATAACTTGTATTGTTCATTTGTTCCATTTAATGTTAAATTAGTCAATTATATGGTATGACTTAAAAAGATGTTCATAGACTCATAGTAGAAATAATTGATTTTACATGGGCAAAAAAATTGTAATCTGGTACACACACACCAAGTTCAGCAATGAAAATTTGACATTTAATAGGCAATTAATAAAAAAAAAAAAAAATTGATTACAGATGAGTCATCCTATTATGCCAGTGATAGACCTTATTCATTGAGTGCCAAAAATTATAACTTTATTAGACATTTAGAAATAATTGCTATTTTCATTATCTTCAAACTTCAGCAAATTAACACAACACTTGTTGTTATTATGTTATTTAACTTGCGTATTATAATTTAAAACAGATATATAATAAAATTATGCATTGTTCGAGTATAGGGAACGCCAACAACAAACAGTTGTTGATTTAATGTAAACACATTTAAAATTGGAAAAATAATTATTATTCTGTCCTAACTCGTTTATTAAGTCATACATTTTGTTTAAGCGACATTATTATGATAATCAATTCTAGTATAAACATAATTTACGAGTTTGTTAGGTTTTACGTAATTATATACGTATATAATATGTACATTATGCACAAAAAATAGATAAAGAAAAAAATACCTCAACAAAACAATTATTATAAATAGAAAAAAATTTACAAAAACTAACACAATATATAATAATAAAAATAATTATAAATGTGTATGTATATAATATTAAATACATAGTTTTTTTTCATTTTAAACATCTCATGTTCATGATAAACATATAAACAGTTCTATGAATTAGAATTGTGATACCCTGTTTAATTTCACAGAGGATATTGCTCTGAAATCAATTCAAGTTTGTCAAGGCTATTACAAATTTGACAAACCGAATTATAGCACCCATAAAAAAATATAACAATTATAAAGGCGTGATTCATTGAAACCATAATTTGGTCACTGATTCATAACTTATAGTCACAGCCAATAATTTAAAATATTGAATTTGTATTTTCCATCAAAAAAATGTATTCTTTTTTATGTACAAGTATAAAAAAACTAATTTGAAACCACACAAATGGTTACAACGGAAAAAATATATAAAACTAATTATCAGATCTAAAATTGGTTTCATTTTATGTACATAATTAATAATAAAAATAACAATAAATTATGGCAATTTTCAATGTTTAAATAATTACACTTAAATCTACCTATTTAAAATATACATAATTAAGGCACATACAAAATATTATTCTTTGTTCTTTTAAACATTTTAACAATATTAATAATAATAATAATAATAATAATAATAATAATATAATAAGAAAATAACAATAAATAAAATTTATCTAAAAAAATAAAAACAATAATGTAACATTGAATATATTACACAAAATGTAATACATCAAAACATTTTTAAATTCTTTTCGTTTTATTTATTTTATATACAAATCATAGTCTTTGAATAACGGCAGGTGGGATTTTTTTTGTGTTGGTTTACTCGTACTAAATAAAACTAAACCTCTACTCCGTATACCCTATCTACAGTATATTGATAACGTGTTTCTGTAGATTTAAGGTCTTGAGAAGATTTGGTTGGGGGAACAGGTACTGAAATTCCTGGCCGAGTAAAAAAAGCCATTTTTTCTCTATAAATAACAATAGTATTAACATTAGAAACAACCAACCTCATGTGATTGGAAATTAAAGTAACAATAAAGGTAATCATAGTGAAAATATAAATATTTTTATCTTTACTTGAAAGAAATTATGTCAGGTTTTCCTTGGCCAGCTTTACTTTTTCTTAAATTGTATAACTTTTGTGACGCTCTCTTTAATCGTCGTTCGACTTTCTTTTCGTCAAGAGTCTTATCTCCAGCCTAATAAAAATATATCAAATTAGTAAATCAATGATAACAATATCATCAACATATTATTAATTAATATAAGTATATAAGTACCTCCTTAACAAGATTTTGGAATTCTTCATCTTCCAAAACCCAAGCGGCTACATCAGTATCACCTGTTTCTTTGGCTATTTCAAGTGTATTTTTCAGTTGTCTAAGCCGAGATATTTCATCATTCAATGACAATAACCTTGCATGTTGTGCCTGTCTATCCAGCTCCAGGTCAATAGATGTTCTTGGTGGACGACACCAAGAAGTACTACATACAGTTGGCACACCTTTACTAGGGGATGTACCTGGGGCTCGCCCCAGTCTTAATGACCGACGTTCCAAGCAATTTCGACGGAATGAAGCTATATCTGCATTACTACCTCCAATGCCTTTCATACTAGCACTGGATGATATGTGTCGTCTGTACAAGTTCATGGCACTGTCACTATCACTGCGATTTAGCTATAAATAAAAACATAGTTTTATAAAATAGATAATATCATATATTATAAAATAAAAATACTTTTTTTGTTGAAACTTACTTTACAAATATACTGGTTTTTGGCAGTAGGTGAAAATGTCTGTGATCTTTTAATGATTATTGAAGGTACTCTATTATTTTCTCCATTACTACTACTAAAGGCGCTATCTGTGTTAGTTTCTTTGTCCTCTGTATCATTTTCTTTAATCTACAAATTCAATTGTTTAATATAACTATTTATTTTTTAATGGTTGTTTCATTAAAAATAATAACATTTAAGACACAAATAACTAAAAATGTATATTTTTATAATTTATTTATTCAAAAATTTCAAGGTTAAATTCCAACATTATTATTTATGCAATGAAAGAATGAATATTAAGCTATCATAAAATCAAAATCAAATTATATATTACTTACAGGAATTTCCAATACTTGTTCTAATTCTTTCTTTTCATCCCCCAGTTGATACACTTCAATATCATCATCATCATCACTAACACTATCATCTGAATCACCATCATCATATTCGACTTTATTCTCATTTAAATTATCAACATTGATGAATTTTGCATCATTTTCTTCACAACAGCCTAAAACATATATAAATATAAATAATCATAATACTAATAAGAATACCAAGATTAAAGAACAATAAGTGATAATACACATAACTAAATGAATATGTAAATACAAAATCTACCTTGATTACGTGTAAGAGTCGATGTTTGAGATGATATTATGGTAGAGTCATCAGAACCACCACCATCATCCTTTAGCAAGATGGAAGGTAGAGAACCACCATTGTGCATGAATTTCAAACTCAACAAGTTGTACCATTTGCACCAAGAGTTGTTCTCAGTCTCATTAAATTCAGCTAAACTCACTTGAGCACATGCCTAAGAAAAAATATTATTAAATCATTAGTAAAAATTTATTAAGGTACACAAATTATAATAATTACCAAACACTCGGTAACGTCTTCTGGACCTAATCCCCAGACATTGACCTGTAGAGTTTTTGTACATAATTTGTTAGATGACAAACTAAATGCAAAATTATCACCAAATCTAGGTTTTGATAGATCTGATATTGACTTTGTACAACCACTTAATGCGGGATTGGAACCACTTGGCAATAGTACAATTTTTACATACCTAAACAAAAGTAACATAGTAAAAATAAAATAAATTAAATATTAAAATGTTATTATTATTTACAATTGCCATGATTCTGCTATGGATAATGCAACTACATTTCGCAACCTTTCAATACAAACATGTAACATTTGCTCTGCTATTGAGTACCTAAAAAATGAAAATATTAATATTGATAAAAATATATTTTGGACTTTTAAGTTGTATTCAAATGTACCTCAATCTGATTTGAACTTGGGAAGTCTCTGCGCTGAAGTTTGATTTATGGCTAGCCTCAAATACACCTGAATCACCAGCAACTGACTCATCACTGACCGCAGCTGATACACTCCTAGGAGGTGTCTCAGATATGGGTGAAAGTGGAGGACTAGTTGGTCGACAACTTCTGGAGTATGGCACACTACCCACATTAGGTACAGCACTAGATAATTCTCCCATGTTTTCATAAGCTGGTGGTTGGATATCATCACGCAAAAGCCTTTCAACTCTGTTCATATACAAAAAAAATGTAATATTAACATAAATTAAACAGAAATAATCTAAATTTAATTAACCTTTTATGTAAATCAGCCATATCAACAGGCCTATCATATGTAGCTGGAGCCAAACATTGAGGTCCACCATATATATCGGTAAAACTAAGACCACTGCTCAGTGAACCCTTACTACTAGTTGTAGACAAGGAGCCCAAACTTGAACTTGAACTGACTGATAAGGTAGATGCTGACAATGTTTTTAACTGTGATTCTAATTGTGTCATAGATCGTAATGCTTCCTTAAGCTGTTGCAACAACAATTGTTTTTCTTCATGCAATCTTAATCTACAAACAGTAAAAATAATAATATTCAATAACTTATAATTAAAAATTTGAAAATGCCTATTGTACCTGTCTGCAATAGCTCTATTAGACATTTCCAATGCATTGTTCAAATCTTGTTCAAGTTTCTTGATCTCCCCTTGAATATCATTCATCTCTCGATGACTTCTAGAACGAGGTGTTATGCTTCGGAGTTCTCTCAAGAGTTGTTCTTTTTCTTGAAACAATAATAATCTATCTTTATCGGATTCTTCCTGGCCAGGCGTAACTTTTTCTTCAAGGTCAGCCAATTGCTGTTGTATATTTTGAATACGCTTACGTGCCTCGTCATACTCTAAGCGCATACGTGCCATTTCAGCAAGTCTAGTACCCATAGGCATTAACTAAAACAAAATAACCAAAAATTATTTATTTTGGAATAATCAAAGAAATAAGTTAGGTAAGGTTAAGCGGTGGTTCAGTCTATATTTTTCAAAACAAGTTTACTAAAATAATATTTTTATATAATTGAGAAAAAAAAAATCTATGCTGCTACAATATCTAGTAAAAAAGTTTAGGTTTAAAATTTTAACAAGATCATCCAATGGTCTTGAGTAACAGTAATTATAACATTAAATTCAATATCAACATCAATAACCTAATTGTTATATGAAACAGTAATTGTTCAACAACTTATTTGTTACACAATTTCCAAATTACAAATAAAAAAATGTCTAAGCCCCTACTCTCCCCTCAAAAAAATTGCATGATTACATAAAATATTAATATAAACAATTTAAGCACTAGTCTTAAAGGTTGTACTCATACCTCGCCAGATAAGTCCGTCTGAGAAGCTGTACTGAGTTTGTCACTGAGCTGGGTGGACGAAGAATGCTGGGTTTGTAGATCGGGATCGTCGGTAGCTGAACACAATTGGAGTCGCGTCAAATCATCTTTTAACTTAGCAAGCGAATGCATCAGGCCGGTACGTTCCCGCTGCCCAGAACTTAATGATTGTTGGATCTCTCGCAACTCGGTAACGATTGCTTGAGCTTCAACAACATTATAACAACTGCCATCGTTTGAAAGTTTTTGCTCCACACTATCATTCAAAAAATAATATTATATAAACTTGTTTTTTTATTAAAAAAAAGTTATTCGCTCTCTGAAAAAATTTATGAGTGATCATACTTTGAAAGAGTCTCAACTCCACGTCGCGTACAAGACATTTCCACACCGATCTGTTCCAATTCGCGCTTCAACCGGGTAACCCTTTCCCTAGCATGAGCAACATCGGACTTAAGCAAATCAGGATCATATTTTGTACTGATGTTACTAGAACTCGAACAAACTACGCGCAAGTAACAAATTGAAATTAATATCATATCATCATAAATCGTCATTCAATTTGTGTACACAGTAAAACTGTGTGAAAACTCGAAATGTTTATAAATTTACTTACGGCTGCTTCTAGATGTGTTTAAAGTCGACAAAGCATTGTTCAGGTGGTTGTACTCGTCTTGAGCTAAATACAGTCTTTGTTGTTTTATATCGTAAATTTCCTTTTTCGCCTAAAAACAAAACAAATTAGTTAGCAAATTAGGTGTAAGAGATCATCATATTTTTTTGGTTATATCATTTATTTATACCAAAATATTCACGTTTAATATAATATATTTAAATCGTATTAGTATAATTTAGCACTATACATTAGGTTGAGGGTTAATTAGGTCATTTATATAAGGTGATAGCTGAGTTGATAATTTTTAGACGAGTATAATAATTAATTTGCAAACTAATGAATTAATATGCATTTAAATACGATAATTACAACATTAATAGAACTACTATTAGACAAATTAATATGAATATCGTAACCATATGTTTGAAAACATCGATCGAAAATAGAAAAAAAATTAGGTAAAATATTTTCATATACCTTGTTATAACTTTTTTTGGAATATGGTATTTCTTATACTAAATACATATGGCATTATGCAATAGACGGTTTCATTTGCTATTCGTTTGAAAATAAATATAAGCTAATTATAAGATTAAAAACAAAATATATAGAGTTAAATGATATGAACAAAATATTATTTCCCTTGAATATAATTAAAAGTACTCGGTAAACAAAACAAAAAAAATACTCGATAAACGCATTAATATAATAATAAAAAAAATGTACAAATCGGTTTAGAAACACGTTTTAAAATAACTATAACGGAGAAATTATTCACAACATGAGTTTGATTGTTTGCATTAACTTAATATAGTATGTAAATATACAATTCTGACAGTAAATAACTATTTAATAATAATTCATTAGTTTAAAAGTAGATTTCGGTTGTAACGTAGTCGAAAGGAGGAAAATGTATTTCTTCTTTCTAAATAATGGTATTGATGAAAATTATATAACGCGATTTTTAATTGTTATACCACGCCGGGATCTCTCCGTGGTCATACAATATGCTTGCCACACACTCAACTTACATACCCAAATAAAAATATTATATTTCAGTAGCTTGGTCATTTCTTATTATAATCGTTTTTCAAATAAGAAATCACATAGGTAGCAAGTATTATCTTTCAAAACTTGTAATAATTTTATTATGGTCGAGGTTCTTAAGTGCTTTTAAAATCCTCAAAAAATGTATCAAATGACACTATTTAATAGTCTTACTAAATAACATTTGAGGTGAGATTGATCCCTATGGCCCAACATTTAAATACTAAATAATTACGTTTTCAGTATTCATTTTCCTTTAAATAAATATGATTTTTCAAAACCGTTACAACGCGCACATACACTAAGCGATGAACACTCGGATAATTATAAGTAAATATACCATGATAACATAAATAATAACTATTGTATTTACAATTTACTATGATCACACAGAATAAATGTATGTATATATATAAAGTAATGTAGTGCTGTGTAAGGCAGAATGCAGAACTTTGCTCTTTATATCCTAACTCCTTAAATAGTATTCTAATTTGACCTTTGTTTTACCAAATACCATAAGACAGTATAGAAAATATGGTACGAGTAAACTAACAAATGATAATGATTAATGGAGTTGAATCATTCATAAGACTTATAAATTCTATGTTGGGTGACGACTCTGTTGTTTCTGCCCCGTATTGTTGAATAGTATAATATTATATTATAACACGCGTATGATGGGTATTGGAAAACGATAAAACATTTCTACGTGCACGCAACACGCATAGAAGTCAAGGTTGACATTGTTATTCAATTTTCGACCGGTTCGTATGATAGTCGGGAGGGCATTGCGGAACGGATGTACAACACAAGTATGCGGAGAGGGGAAACGAAATTTCGAACGGATTATTTTCCGTCGAAAACCCAACACACACGAGCAACGCTAGCAGGAGGTGGTCCTTACGTAAACGTAGTAGAGGCGTCCATCGGTGTCCCGGTAGTACTGGATGTCCAGTTGATCGTAGTAGGACGAGTAATCGCAATGAGGAGGCCAAGTGTCACAACAGTAATGCGAAAACATTGTGCGTGTGCGCATCACACGGTCCGTTGACAAGCGAGGCGACCGCGACGGGCGGTTGATGGCAGGACGGCAAGTCGCACGGAAAACCGTCGGCCGACTCCGCTGCCGGCGCAACGCTATAAACGCGGGCGTACAACGACGACGATTGTTGTTTCGAGTAAATATTTATTATTATATCTCTCGGCGACGACTTGATGCCGGTAACAACGCACACGGCATGTAGTATGTATATACGTACAACACGATGCGCGCGAACTGCAGCAGAATAACGGGGGACGATTCTCAAATAATAACCAAGACCGGGCACGCGCGGTGTCTAGGGAAAAGAAAAGTTGCCGGGCCGAAAAGATACGATGACGGATATAAATATACACACACGCACGAAAAAGAAGCAAAACGCGCACGCACAAAAACAAGCGCGCGAGACACGACGCGGGACTCGCGAGCCGCAGGAAGAGACTGAGGTCATAATGCGCGCACAGAATCCCGGGACCGGAATTTGACCCAAGGGGTTAGTTTTTCGGTTGCCCATCCGCCGCCGGAGCCGGCGGCTGCGGCTGCTGGTGGGGCAAGCGCGCGCGGGCACGGTCGGCGGACGAGAGAGGAGTGGGAGGAGACGATGCGAGGACGGGTGTCTACCTTGGAGGAATTCGGCCTTGCGCGCTCAGGAATCTCAACTATTCGGTACGACGTGTGATGGCGGTGGCGGTGGACGTGGCGGTCGCGGTACGGGAACGACGAGGCGGCGACGGCCGTACAACGTTATACAGTACACTTATGCACGCACAGCGGGATCATCACGACATGTACACGCACAAACATAATTTTTTTTTTGTGCGCGTGCGTGCGTGCCGAAGACGGAAAACAACGCGTTCATAACAATCACCAACGGGGCGGCGGTGGCGGCGACGATGGTGGTGCGATTAGGCCCGTGTTCGTTTCGCAGCCCTCCGCGCACGCACACACGTATCGCCACCAACGGAATAATCAACAGTCATCACCAGATAATTTACATTAATAATAATATTATAGTATTGCTCCAAATATAGTTTTCATCTTTAAAATCCCGTCCGGCGTGCGAATACGACACAGGTCCACTGCCAAATACACCGATTTCAAAAAAACATAATATTCATTTATACCGTACACGTAAAGATTACCTACGTCTAATTTGCGAAACGGTTTGCGTATGTAAATAAATATATAAATGAGTGTGTGTATAAATAATAATAACTTATACAGTAACGTATAATCTATATCGAGACGGTCACTACCAAAATGTAATAATAAAGTTCATATATCATCACTAAGAAATATTTATATTTCAAATCGTTTAGTCGACGTAAACATGAACTAAACAATAATCGAAATACTCCTATGAAAAGTAAACGTTCGATTTGTTATATAATAATATTATACGATACACCTTTAACACGCGACACACGTATAAGCTCGCGATTAAATACATTTCTGGAAACTGTTTAATAGAGCGTTTAAATAAATATATATGTTTATACAAGTCGGAAAACTTGTTATAAAAAACTAAAGTTTAACAGTAGTAAACTTAAACAACTCGAAGGACAAAAATACTTTTAAAACTTTTAACTTTAAATGTTCGCATCACTTACCATAATAATGAAACTAATGTCTGAAAAATATATCGCATGGATAATATCACAAAAATGTCATAACTGTGTGTGGGTCTATATGAAAATAAAACATAGTAGAATATAATTTACCGTGTATTATTAGTTATAACTATGTGCAAAACTAACACGTTTTCTCGTAATTATTTTGACACTAGCAATATATATAAAGAATTGTTTAAATTTTAAATTATGAAATTATAATTTATAAATAATACTTGCGGAATTAATATAATATCTCAGGATAAGTCATAATACATAAAATATTATCTATGTTATTTAAAGCAACCACGCCAATAGTGTGTATGACATTGTAAAATCAACAAATCATAATTAACATTTCGGTAATAACGAATCTTAGATAAAAATATATAGCTAACATTATAATGATTATTGATTAATTATGTCTGAAAGTACCTAATGATAATATACAAAATATATTATATTAGAAAATCAAATTTTACTTGTTTAGGCTTAATTTGATTAATTACGGAATAGGAATAAAATGCATTAAAGCAATAGGTTTATTATATAATTACACACACGTAAACAGAAATATACTAATAAAGTAATAAAGAATACTAATATGAATATACTATTTTGATTCAGTTCGAAAACTATTTATCTAGTTAAAATACTGAGATAAGTACAATTTACAAATGTGTACAGGTGGAATAACAATTGTTGATATAAATAATTTTTTGGAATTTTGATTTTGGTGTGCTAGTGTACCTTACCTAGTAAATTGACATAATAATATATGTATATGAATAAGAAAATTTGGAACAATACGATATTATGCTGTCATATACACAGCAATACAAAAATCAAAAACTATTCCAATTGATTAAAAAACAATTCATATGTGATCTGTATTATATATAGTTATATACATATATATAATTATATATATATACAATTATTAATTTTTAAGACAATCTATATATAGTTTTAGTACAATGGGTCAACGGGAGGGACACGTATTAGATGTTTTAGTTCTTAACATGAATATCATGATTTAAGAAGACACCCATGGGTAATACCTCACATAGTTCATAACATTTGATGGTCTAGGTGTAAAAGAATGACTACCTAAATTATATTTCTATTTTATAATTTATCTATATAAGTCACGATTCAAATTTCTTTTTAGTCTACGAGATGGTTCGTTAGTAATATGATTGGTGAACATGGATTGAATCAGGGGGTAGTAATATGATTAGTTATAAGAACAAACAACCTAATTATTTTCGTTACTTCCAAATTAAAATGACTAATATTTAACTACATTTAAAATATAACAAAACTATAACACTGACATTAATTTGTCTTTGAATAATGCATATAATTTAAATTATAATGCGTATATACAACATGATACCAAAAATTTTTAATACGTAGTCCATGAAAATTATAACAAATAATAATTTATAAAATCAATATTCATAAGTTATTCAAAATAACCGAGAATTGTCATGTATTATACAAGTATAATATATGTAAAATAATACATGAATAAAATAAAAAAACTAAACAAAAATATTTAATCTTTGTATCTGAAAAAACCTGTCGAATACAATTGGGCTACCTAATCAATTTATGGAATTTTTATTTTGAAACTAACACATTCTTCGAAATCCTTTATGGGTAATATATCTTATGTATACGGTAATATTATTTTATGTGTTAAATTCTGAATTATGTCAATTTTTTTTTTTGCAATTCTGTAGAATCGACCTTGATCAAAATTACTAAAATTCTAATTTTCAACGGCACTTAAGTGAGCATACTACACACATTATATATATATTCCAAACGGTACAAATCATTTCACCGCAGCAAGCAGATGGTTCATTGTCTTCGATTATTTTTATATATATTTTTTTTCAGTCCAGAAAACAATCCAATCGAGTTGTGCTCGTAACACTAGTAGCCGCCGGTTGCGGCGTTGCCATGGTATTTTTTCTCTCATTTGTTTTACTTTTATTTTATTTTCTTCGCTCTTCAATCGTTTTACAATGAGCCACCGCCGCCGCCGTCAAGACCCGTTCGCAGAGACCCGGCGAGTGTAACACAGGTAGCACACAAAGTAACCGGTGGAACCACACCGCCACGGAGGATTTTTATTTTTATTTTTTTTACATGTCCGCACAATAGCTTACGCTCAACCCGATAGTCAATTGATAATGACGATTTCATTTCGTCGTATCGTTCAAAATAAACCGACCTGACTGAATTCCGTAGTTTTTTTTTTTTTTGTAACGTCGGTTTTGTAAAGAAAAATAATTACAGAACATAATAAAATCCATTATACTCCACTCAACGTATTTATCGTGGACATCTGCGATAGATATCGTTTGACATTTTGTCATCACTACTACCCACATAATAAAATTTATTAAAAAGATCTCGGAAACAATGACATATTATTGTATACTCTACACGGTACAATATCTAAATAATTACTGAAATTTCATTGATCATACTTAAATATTTCTAAGTAACAATATAACATAGTATTTATAGGTGAAGAATAATATTATGAAAATTTGACCTAATTTTCTATTATTGTCTTGAAACAAAACAAAAAAACTATTTTAAAGAGATTTAATTTGCGAGTTTGTCGAAGTGAATGTTTGTGTGAACTGTTGGAATAACATAATAATAATATCATTATGTTTCCATCAATAGCGATAAAAAATGGGTCGATTGTTATGACATTTCATTGCTTAAAAGTATATATAATCATTTTCATACGTATTTCGACTGGTATACTCTCCTATATGTTTCGATAAAACCCAAAGCTCGATAATTTACTTCCTATCCGTGTACTGAACCTATATTATTCATGATCACACGATAAAAAAAAAAAAACTTTAAAAATACAATGGATGGAATAGTCAATAGAGCAATCAAAGCAATAATACGAAAGAAAAAAAAGTTATTCGTGTTATAATGAGATATATATTGGTCGATCGGCGGGCGTCGAGTACGTGTTGGTAACAGTGCGGTGCGGCTCGTGCGTTGTGCATTTCACATTCCACATTCTAAGGCGCACGGCCGACGGCCGACGACTCGGCAACACCGCAGAGGACCGCATTCTTTTCGTATCAAACGTCGTCGTCGTCGTCGTCGCTGCCGCCGCCGATCGGTCGGTCGGATGCGAGAGCCCCGCAGCGCCCACAGAACACGTACTTGTGCCCTAGGCGAAATATCTCTCCCCCCTCGCACCACTGCCACCACCCTCCGTCACATACCAATCACTATCAATCACCCGCCCACCCTCGGGCAGTACATGGCGTCACGATAAACCGGCTCCAAGGGGATACATATAAAAAGAAAAAAAAACACGCGACTGCATTGCGCGTAATGCGTACACACTACATTCGTAGAATGTTATATGCGCGAAGGAAGGGGAGCCTATAATCTATGATAAGATACTACATTTTTTATTTGAGAAGTACGTGTACGGTGTACCCCGGGGTAGCGTTTATGAATAACAACGATAATAATATATACTTGTGGCGTGTGTCTTCCTATATGTAACGTACCTTGTATTCGTGTACCTACAGAGCAATTGGTTTCAAATTTTCCAGTGCAAGTACCAACTTGTATTATAGTACGGAATCGGATGCGATGCACTATTTCAGAAATCTAATTATCGGGCCTCAACTATATACTTATCATTAGGTCATGAATATGATCGATGAATCAATTCATCATTGGCTTGGTGTTTTTTTTTTAGATATACCAATAGTGGTGTGAATAAGAATGCACTGTCGAAGTTTGAATAGCTCAAAACTATTTCTATATTAATTCCTACATCATTCTGAACGCCCCACTATCGCCGACATACCAATGTAATATAATATAATATTAATGATTTTACGATTTTGTAATAAATAATAATATATACATGTATGATAAATATACATAAACAAATATTCAACTGAGAAATATTTTTCTCCACAAAGACCACATAGGACGTAAATATATGTACAATGTATATACATACAATGAAAGACACCCTGTATAATCATTGTGGAATTCTTAAAATTACGTATAGGTAATGCAGTGTTAACATTTTATGGCTAGTCAGGTTAGTCCGGTGGAATTTGTCATTGAACTAAAAGTGGGGCACAACTATCACTAAATAATGAATAGACTACTAGTATGAAAAGTAACTGCATACCATATCCATAAAATATTTATTTCTTTTTCTCTCACAATATCAATAAATTACTATTTAATGTCATCTATCATTTTATTTTTTAGGATTATTTTTATAATAGCAAACTCTTAACAATACAAATCTATTAAACATATTAATCTACATTTTAATATCACAATCATATTCAAATGATTAATTTGATTCTTTCATTGTTTTATCAATACAAAAATATTAGTACGATCAAAATATATTTTAACTCCGTGACACAATATTTTTAGTGTATCTTCAAAAAAATTAAACAACAACGTAAATGTACTTACTTCTAAGACATCTTGGGCTGTATTAAGGTAATCTCTTAGCATAGCTTCCTGGATAGCTCTCCATTCCAACCTTGGGTCTTCCAATTGGGTACATTCTGAAACATACATAGTAAAATTATTTTGTTAAATTACAAATTATGTTGTTTCGTAGTATTAATATTGAAATGACTTACGGTTAAAATGGTTGATATAATAGACCCCAATAACTGGATCGATAGCCTCTTCCCATCCAAGAGGCAATTCATTGCCGATACAATCAGCAAATGATTGAGGTTTGGTATACCTAATAAAAAATGAAAATAATTTAATAAAAAGAACAACTGTGTAATCTTTTATAAATTAATTCAACATTTTTTCAAAACTAAAAATATACTTATAGAAAGTATGTACCTATACTAGATAATATTATTTTCATTCAAATATATTTTAATTGAATACTGTAAAAGATACTTTATTATTAAGTAGTTGAAAATTTAAAAATATCGAACTATAACTTTTAAATAAAAATTATAATTTCTAAAAATTGATAGACGGCAATCTAAGTTCATTGAACTTAAAAATTCATACTTTACAGTCGTATTACATACTAAATAATATATCGATTTAAAAAAAATGTTTTATACTTATAAATTGTTAATTTATATTAATAAAATCTATTAAAAATATAAATATTTTTAAGATTTCTCGAGCCTCTTTCGTTTTCAATACAACCAAAAACTTCCCGTTCACAAACTTAAATATAATTGTGGATAACTTCTTACAGCTGTTATGATTTATGACTCATGTACAACAAACGATTGTCAGCGATAATGTTGTTGTTAACATTAAAATAATACTATTTTTCAATACTATTACAAATACACAATAGAAACACACATAACTAACAGATGTTGAGTGACAAATGTTTATGTCTACACCCAATTTACACAATATCGGATATATTTAGGTAGTGGAATTTCATTTAAGATATATTAATGTTTAATTAAATTATTTGTGCTGAATCACGAGTTGACTTTTTTTAAACTGTTAATTAAGTAATTTTTACGCAACCAGACATAACAAAATATATATTTATACCTATCTCAAAACGCACTCGACAGCAAAATTAGATGTTTAAGACTTGAATAATACTATAAGACGATTATTTATACACACGGAAATTAAAAATTTATGATTATAATTACTACCTACTAATTCGAAAAATAATCAAAATAAACTATACTTAGTACAATTTAATTATTTTCAATCTAAATCAGTCATAATTAGCTAATTGTATGGGTAATCTGCTTAAAACAAAATGCTCAATCAATGTCTACATCCACTGTATTAACTATTATTAACTTTTAATTATTAATTAAATTTATTTTGTGCCAACCAATAAAATAATATATAGTAGAGGAAAAACATAGATTTTAAATACAAAATATTAAAAAACAATTATTATACAACAAAATATTGACCATATTTCAAGTTCAGTTTACAAATTAATGAGAACGAAAAACAGGGCAGAAATATTGTATTGATCAGGTATACACAACGATCAATACATAGGACGATAGGGAATATGAATAAATGGTTGGTTCTTAAGAACATAATATTTAATTTTCAGTATAATATCAATAACGGTTTCGAACTTCCAACAAATTATGAAAAAACAGTGAAAATTACGACACAGTCACTTACATATGTTAGTTATTTTATTCTAGTTCATAAAATAACTATATCTACCTAAACTATAACAAGCCTTCCATCGACTGTTTATTTTATAAACAAGATATGAGTGTTATAAATAGTAACCAAATAATATTTTTTTTAGCTCTAAACCCAATAATACGACGATCTCGATTAAATTCTAAAAAACATGTTTCAATTTTAAAATGAACTCCTGAATTTGAAGACCAGAAAATCGAGATTAAATATAATGCTATATAAATAACATGGAAAATTCGAAAACATGGTTTTTGGTTTTGGCGAAATTTTGTATAGATGCTCAGGGCCTAAGAGGCTTTATTTACCTAACAATGAAAAAAATATCTTTTAATAACAGCAATATTTACGCCAACATTAATTAACAGAATTTTTGATAAAATAAATTGTTTTGACTTGAAGATTTAAAATATTTTAATATACAATTATTTTTATCAAATTTTATAAAACGTCTTATAATTAAATAACAATATAGATATGCTATAATAAATATTTACATTTTGAAACATAGTGAATTATTTGAGTTTCAATACTGTTATTTACAAATACTTTTTAATAGATATGTTTATTTTGATTATTTTAACTTGAAATTTTAACACAAGATTAATTTAACTTATAGTTAAATACCAGAAATATTTTGCAAGCCATATCAAACTATTTATTGTCACCGCATTAATTAATATTAAGAAACTTGGATTGTTTCAGATGATTCAAAACATAGGAATTTCTTAAATCCACTATTCTTTAGTTACATTTCATAAATAAAATTTCAACCAGATGACAAATCTTGTGTTGGTTTTTTTTTACATTAAATTATTATTTTTTGAGAAGCTGAATAGCCATTAATCCACTTGATTTTAAATTAGATAAATAAAAACCAATTATAAAATGATATATTGTCAAGTGATTTCAAATAAATCACGAAATTATGTCCATCACACATTAAAAAATAATTTGTGAATTTATTATTACTTTTGTCTAAAACAACCATCGCACTTACTGGCATTATAAAATTGTCATATCAGTATTATACCTACATATCTATTCAAATAAATGATGTGCATGTAGAAGAAAAAAATTATTCCTTACAACCATTAGAATTTAAATGTTAAAATTACGCATATATTAACCAAATTTAATATTAAAAAGTTAAATTT
Organism: Chaitophorus viminalis; assembly: GCA_025469195.1. Classification (NCBI taxonomy): domain Eukaryota; kingdom Metazoa; phylum Arthropoda; class Insecta; order Hemiptera; family Aphididae; genus Chaitophorus; species Chaitophorus viminalis. The sequence goes on along the minus strand of JAIPRK010000139.1, from coordinate 162,447 downwards.
TTAAATAATTTCAAAATAAACCATACTCAAACACATTTTATTGCACAACATTGAAATAGCCATAAGGAGGTTATCGGAATTTATGTTAATTAAATCGCCTTCATTTCTAAACACTGTGTAGGTATCCCATTTAAACAAATAACTACATTTCATAAACTTTTAGAACTAATGTTTACAACATAATGATACAAAATATTGAATTTTAATTCAAATAGAACCAAAATTTCACTTTTATAATTGGCAAAAACGAATTGTACTTTCAATTTACTGACATCAATATAGTGATTTGGGAGGAAATATAATTAAAATAATTAAGACATTATAAATTCGGAAGTCGGCCGTTTTATAGACAGCATGGCGACACAAGTCCAAGAAGGTGTGGCTACTATAAGATGTTTATTTTTAACACAACATTACAATATTATATCAACATACACTCATGTATCATATATTCATATGTGAGTGACTCTGAACGAAATTAAATATAATGAGTTAAAACAAAAAATAAATAAAGCATTATTAAAATACAATTGTGAATTGAATAAATAAAACAAATTTCACCTAAAATCTTTAAATAATTGTGGGAAAATACGAAAATATTATTAACTCTCAACCGTTTAAGAATTAGATACATTTTATTATGTAAGCGATCAGTTCTTCAAGATTGTCAAAAATACTTCTGAAAAATAAAATTTTATTTTATATTTTAAACTAGGTATCAAGGTAAAAAATTAATATTTTTAAAATAATCTAATAATAATACCTGCTTTAATAGCGAGTCAGTCACAAAGTAACTAATTAGACATTTAATTAGGTAGCTGTTTGAAAACATTTATTTCCCTACTAGAATTATTTTATTTTAGAACCATTTTAAAGTTAAATCATTAAATACCTATAATTAGACAGACAGCAATTCTCATTTTTTTTTGTAACACTTATGTCGTAATCTTATACGGAGATCGGGAGCGGGATTTTCCAAGCTCTATCAAAATTTGTCTGTTTACATCAAAAGTATGATGTAAACAGAGTTAAACTAAACTAATGAAAATTGAAGCCTCCTCGGAGAGTGGATTATTTACCAACTATATCGTGATTATTTTTTATCTTTATAAGATCTATGACCTCTAACCTAAAGGATTACATATTTAAGTAAAAACAAACCTATAATATCAGAGAATGTACTGAGACTTATAGCTTATCGATGTTTATGTTATATTATATATCATAGGGAAAAATAAAATACGCATTGTACTTCACGAATTATCAATACAATTGAATTTTTTTATTTATATCTAGTCTACATTATAGTTAGGTACAAGAAGTAAGAGTATAAAAATTATAAAATACATACTTTATAATTTTATTAACATTGAATATAAAACCTAAATAGCAACGACTAGTGACAAGTTACAATAACTTTAAACATTAAGATAGAACAAAATTATACGCTTTATAAAATATGAAAAATATGTTTATTTTATCAAAAAAAAAATAATAATTATTTTCATTCATAAGATGTTTAACTGGGTATTAAACTACGACGAAAATAAACTTACTTCCCATAAATTGAATACCTAATAAGAAAGAAAAATCTTAGATCACTATGTCTAAAATGTTCCATATAATTATTTATGAATTTATGATGTATTATAAACTTATAACTTAAAACACTGTTATTTTTATAACCTACTGCCGAAAACATTTGTAAAACACTGGTTTAAGTGTTTAGTAAGTTAAAAAGAGATTCATTAATTTAAAGATTACTCAAGATTACAAACAAAATGAAACGACTATGACGTGATATTAATAATACAAATATTCTTTGCAATAACAGTTTGTTTACAATTTGATTCAGATGGTAAAATACATGGGATACGATCACATGTAATATACAGCCATCATCCCTCAATAATTGTCATTATGATAATTGAAATAAAACTAAATATATATTATATGTACATAAGATTACATCGGCGGCTGGGAGGGGTCCAAACCCATGGACTCCCCCCCTAAATCCGCCACTGTATAATACTAATAATATAAAAACACTATACTAATAACTCTATCAAACTCAATGAAAGTCGTGTACATCATAAAGTGAAGGATTCTTTTAAAAATTAAATACTAACGTAACAGTGTACATACCTACAATGTGTAAATACCAAGACAATAATAATCAGCATAATAAGAAAACAACGAACAAACATTTAGTTCGAATTAGATAGTTACGAATGTCAGTAGAAAAAATCGTACCTATATATCTAATGCATTATATATTATATGAAAAACGCTTCTGACCCCCATGACCTGGATATAGATCAAAACTGGTAATATATATATAAGATTCATAGGCAGGGTTCCTGTGAAATATTGGGGAGACTTAGGTATTTGGTGACAAACTAGCCCGTGAGGCCTTACTCAAAATATTCAACACTTAATACACAAAAATACGTAGTATTTTTTATCAAGTTTTGGTAATTAAGTTATTTTTTATTTCCGATGAATATAATTTAAAATTAAAATTGGAAAATGAAAAAATGATTAATAAGATTTCTTATTTTTCAGTAAGTACTATAATATATAATTTATTTGAATATACAAAATACGAAATACAATTTTTTTTTTTTGGAGGGGAGGGGCTTTAAACTCGAGTATATTTGTTTGGGTTAACTAAGCCTTCCATGACCGCACCACCTATCATCAACTATAATATCAATAATAATATTATTAGTCTAACGTGGTCGAAAATAAACGACTTAAATTTATAAAATATAAGTATAGAAATAACATTTTAAATATAATATGTATAAACGTGCGTTAAATATTAATTATTTTCATTACAATATTATGTGTTACAGAATGTAGAACGTATACACACACAAAAGTTGTTTGGATAAATTCGTATTCACCGAACTCTGAATGAGCAACATGGGAACGAGAGGGTCGACGCGCGGGGCGCAGGGAGACGGCGGCGGTGGATAGGAGTTTGGCATATTTCAATATAGATGGCACTGACGACAGTTTAAAAAAACCTGTGATGTTCCAGCCGGATTTCTGTCTAAGGAATGTGAGTGTGTAATGTACCTATGTGTGTGTATATGTGTGTGTGTGTACATTTCACAATTTAAACGAGTTGGGTACATACATATACATTATACCCGCCGTGCTCGCACACGCACGCACTAAGAGCAGTGGATGCGTTCTAGGCCCGATTAAAATAATAAATATTATAATATGTAAAACAAAATTTAATCAATTTAACGGAGATCGTTCGTTTCTTTCATTACCTGTCTCTAGGATCGATCCAAGTGGTCTTCTTGTTGATGTGGTCGATGAAATACACTTTTCCATCGTAATCTCTAGCGAAATCCCAACCGTCGGGCAACGGTATCTCTCCGTTCCGTCGTCTAGGCATTGTATTGTATCCATCAAAGTCAATATCACAAAATCGAATCCATTAGCGAACAACGTCACAACATGTTTGTGTGTGTATAATAATACGTAAATATTATATATAATTTATATTTTTTTGTTATTTAATATTATATTGATAGGTAAATAACTATAATAATAAATGATAAATATTACAATAATAGGTATAGTGTAAATAATAACGACGATGTATTGCTGTTAAATACGACAAACGTTTGAATATTATAATTTGCACGAATAATAAAGGTCGAAAAACGAAAAAAATTTGTTAACGATACACCGGTTACGAGGTAAATAAAATAAAAAGTGTTCACTACAGCGGACGGACCGACGACGACAGATATCACGCGCACTTCGCCATCTTGGAAATGGTCGGACTGAACGTAGCGCAGCCCCCCCGTCACAAGAAAAACGAGTATACAGAGCGTTCGCGGGCGCTCGCGCGCGCGCCAGCGGCCGGTTCTATTATCAATCGCATGACATCACCGAAACGGTAGCCAATCAGACCACGGATTCTCTGGAATGCGGCTATTACCATAACACGGCTAGAGTCTTGTTGTGTGCGTGTACGTGTGTATGTGTGTGTGTATGTGTGTGTGTGTGTGTGTGTGTGTGTGTGTGTGTGTGTGTGTGTATGTGTGTGTGTGTGTGTGTGTGTGTGTGTGTGTGTATGTGTAAGTATGCTCGCGCACGCGCATGTATGCGTGCAAGCCAGTTTTTATTTGTCTCTCATTATTCGATGCGGACGAAATAATGGAATTCCTGCCCTAGGTTTTTAGATTGTTGTACCCTTCGCCGCCGTATAGACATATAGTGACACCGCCGCCACACAACAGTCCGTTAAACAATGAACCGCCGCGTGTATACGACAAAGCACATTTGTTTTTTTATTTTATCCATACACACGCACACACACATTCGATATAATAACGTCTATGATGTTATTGTTGTTGTTGTTGTTGTTGTTGTTTTTGTTGTTGTTATACCTATCGTCCATCGCACCATTCATCACACGCTGCACGCGACTCTTTTTATGATACCCCGTTTAGTGTATGTAATATACTAATGTGTATACTAACTTTCGTTACCCGGCGTTGGCCCACGGAGTTTAATTTACCAGTAAATAATATGATTAAATGAATCAGGTTGAAATTTGTAACTTATAATAATTATAATCAATATAAGCTGTAGAATAATAGTGGTTCTCTAGAGTCTAGTCTACAATTCTACTTTATAAAACGAAACTACTGGCCAAAATTCATATCCATAGTTTCAATGGATCTCGGCTAGGTCATTTTTTCATTTTTATCCTTTACCATTTTTAACCCCTGTATAGGTTGAGTTTTGGAAAATTTTAAATTTTTGTTTTTACTTATTTTCAGTATATCAATTTACATACATACTATCTCAATCGATAGTAATAAAATCAACATAACATTTTACCCATGGGTTAATAATATAACTAGACACAGTTTCCTACCAGAAAAGTACCAAGTTGTATAAATCCTTCTGGTAGGAATCGTGTGCATAGACACGAAAAAATTTAAAAAACACTTCATAATAAAACCAATACATTCCTAGTTTTTCTCGGAATCTAAAAATCATCGAGAATCACCGCAGTAGTAGATCATAATAATGATACATAAGCATAGGCGGTACTAGACTTCCGTGACTGTGGGAGGAGCAAATATATTGTCACCCTCTCAAATCCATCACTGCTTAAATTATAGGCTTATAATATTTGACCCAATCGAATTGGTCTGCAGTTACACCATTAATTGACTAAATCTAAATGTATGGAAGATAAAAAAGACTACCACCAGTATTTTAAATCTTTAAGGATCGCAAGGATTCGTAGGAGGCCAGCTACAGTTTCAAAGTACCATTTACACACATTAAATACCACCTACAATGATTATGGTTTGTATTATTTAACCCTGCGTAATTGTAGGACATTTTTGACTCAGCACACGTGTGCAGCACTAATACAACATTAATTTAATAATATCTATTCAAATTGTACAAGCACGTGTCATGAAGTATTACATGTAAAGCTATTTATTAAAATATATAGATAGTGTCATCAGTCACACTTTTTTTTTCCTTTTTCCACCGAGAGACTCTGCAGGAACTGTTTTCACATAACTACAGCTCAATTTCCCATCGTTTATATTTTAGGCCGGGTAGCAAACGGGACATGCCCCGCCGACCTTAACCCTTACAGTTCAATTCAATACTTTTTCTTGGAATTCTTGGACCGGAGTCCCAGCTCCCGCCGTCCTGAGTGCCCTGTGCTTCCGTCCCATTCACGGGCCGGTGACAGCGCACCCGTCGCCCATGTGGTCGCATTCGACATTATGGCGACTGGTTGAGCCGGGCTTCGGCCTCTCTTCTTCTCTCGTCGTCCTCTTTTTCGGACAGGATCGCTTCTACCATCTGGTAGAAAGCGTCTCTCACTCGCCTGGATTAGTATTATCCTGTCGTGCAAGTTTGGATTATCTTCCCTGCTTGGGAGATTCTCCGGTCCACACATGAGGTCAGCGATGTCACTGGTTCTCGGATCTCTGCCGCCGATGTACTCCGTGAGCCTTCATCGGTGTGGGCCCTAGTGAGGACACAGGAAGAGCGTGTGATCTACTATACCTTGTGGGTGTCCACAATGGAGCCCTGTATCGAGGGCTCGGCCCATCTTGTGTAGGTAATGCCTGAAGCAGCCGTGCCCCAACAGGGCCTGCGTCATGATGTGGAATGACAGGCCCTTGTGTGGTCTGTAAATCCATCTCCGGAGTGCCATCACACAATCATATATTAGCAAAATAATGAGATTGTGTATATCTCATATTATAATAAAAATATAATAATATTAATAAATTTACATAATATAACTAATTTTGCAGCTCCTTATAATATTCTAGACAGCAATACAACGTACACCTATACCAAAGTGATTTACATAGACGTAGAACCAAGCGCGCCATTTGGAGGGAGGGGCAGGGTGTGCACTTACACGCTTGCAATTTCAATTCTAACTGGCCTATGTGGCTATGTGTCACTCAAACACAAAAAAGTTGAAAAATTTATTTGTACATTTTTGAAATTTCGATTTTTACGCAATATGTTTTTATTTATAAGTGTACCATCCAATTAAGCTGTACTTATATTTTATATTTAAACACAGTCCATTGGGTGTATTTTACTATTTGAAGTCTACACAATTTCATTGATCTTCCACTATATACTAACTAGCTATAATTCTTTATGACCTTTATATGCTTAGCTGTAAAATCAGCATGAATACATTTTTTAAATTTTGCAATTTCTTTAATATCCTAGATTAAAATTCCCACGCCATACTTAGTTGTTATATATTTTTAATTGTATTAAAAATATAATCTCTTTTGTGTTTTACATATTATTATATCTTAGTACTGTACAAAAATGATTGCTTAATGTATCTAATTAATTACTATACTACATAAAAATCATATTTTAGATAATAAAGATTTGATATAACATTAAGTCGAGAAATAATTAGGTAACAATTCTTGAGATATTTATATACACAATTTGAAGAAACTAAAAATAAATATTTACCTAAACTTTTAGAAATTAATTATTTATCTACGTATTTGATAAGTGAGGATCTTCTTGAGGGCTTTCTTTTGGTCCCTAAAAATTGTGTACGCACAAAAAGTTGAAATGGAGCCCTTGGGTTTATAAGTATATTGATATAAGTACAAATTTCTGATTTATATTATTAGGACTTTAAATTAGAGTCAGGAGTCTTTAATATTGACGCATACATTCCCAATTAGACCTAAGTAAGAAAATTATACGATCTATAAACCACGAATAAACACATCCTTGACAATGCTCTTATAAATAATTTTTTAATCAAAAAAAAAAAAAGTACAAATAATTCTGTAAATATTCTGTTAGTATTTGAATTCGGCTTATGCTATTAATGATAGAAACACGTTTTAACCATCGTCTTAATCATTGCTAATAAAGTAATAAATATTTGAGCCTTAGACATTACACTCTTAAATTAGTAGGTATGAATCAACATAGTATTATTGAAAATTAGGTTAAATACTTTCAAAGGGCTTTTATAGGCGATTCTATAGCAACATACAAAATAAATTATAGTAACATAACAGTTCAATGTATTTTCATTACAATTTATTAATTATTAGTGATTTCATTTTTCTACCGCTATTCATTGATTAATACTATTACAGACTAAAGTACTGCGTAATCAGTGATTACTCATAATTCATAAATGATTCACAAGATCTGTTCATTAATATAATACGATTTAAAAATGTAATAGTTAAATCTTTAACTGAATGTAACTTTACTGTCAATCGATATTCTACTAAAAAGATATGTTATGTGCTTAAAAAATATTCTCTCTTTAAATTTTATGATATGAATTTAGATTCTAAATGGAACATAACACCTCAGCTTATGTTTTAAGAAGCGTGCTTTTGATATGCTGTTTTTTGGTTCAAACATGAACTGACATATTCTTAAGCTTAATAAACATTTTAATACTTCAGAAATATTTAACATTTCTCGCTTACATTTTAACACGAGTCATGGCATATAGTTTATTAATAACAAGTTACATAAGTATACTATAATAATTTACCAAGTCCAAAAACACACAGTTTATTATAAATTAATGCACGAGAGAGATAATAGCTGCTTATTACAATATATAATTTGGTACTTGACCTTCTAATATGAATTATTAATTAATTTTTTATTCATATAATATAGGTAATAATTTATATGTACTTATAAAGTAATAACAATTTTAATACTCACGATGAGCCACACAATTTTTGCCAGGAAATAATTTAATTTGTGATACATTTAGTATTTTGTTATCTGGCATTGAAACATTTAAAACTATTATATCAAAAATTGTAATATAACTTGTTACTAATAAATCACTGTAAATTAACTGTATCAGGTTTTAATATTTAGGTTAAAATTTATTTAATAAAAAATTGTTAAAATTATTTATATAATAATACGAAATTACTATATAATACAAATAATTCATCAACTTGCCCAAATGTATATAACATAATATGCATCACACACATACACACACATATATGTATATATTATAATATTTATTTAAATATTTTTCGAATTTTGTAAATACATATTAATATTGTTTCCAGCAGATGTCTACTTTCGGCGTTCACCGAAGACAATAAAAAGGAAATTTAGTTCTTCTTTATAATCATAAAAACTATAGAATTAATATTATTAATAAACAACTATAATCGATGAGTGGTAATTATATAATTCGATCATAAACGTTTCCAGACCTGGTGGTCGGAGAGGCAGAAGACATTTTTAAATCAGCCAGTGACGTATTTACGGGGGGGGCAAGGGGGCAACTGCCCCCTCAACCTCATCTTCAGGGATTTTTTTTTTATTTTAGTGCTGTTTAAATTATTTAAAACAAAATTAGTTATAAAGCTGTGATCCCACGGCGCGTAGTACGGTCCTCTTATGTACCATCCAAACCGCGCTTGTACGTATATGTGGGAATGAGTTGTAAAATGTGAGGTACCTATGTATTATCTTCCGACAACCGACGGAAACTGATGTGCTGAAAAATTATCACGTTACACGATCTCACGACACATGAAAGTGTAGGTACTGCCCTCTACGCGCTGACACTAGTAAAGCTTCTCCATTCAAGTTATCAGGCTTGCATAATGTATATTTTTTTTCTTATCAATGAAAAATAGAAAAAAAACCATTTTGAAAAATTGAAAGTTCGAACTTTGATGATTTTGTATTCTTTTATTTTTATTCAAATTTATCAATGTGCACCATTTTTCATCATCTTTTATAATATACACTTTATTTCATTTTTAATTATATTTTGTCTTACAATTTTACAAATTAATTCAATTACCCAAAAATTAAGTTAATAATTACATTTGATTAAAAATTAATACATTTAAAAAAAATATAATAAAATTGTATTGAATAAGTATAATAAATTTTGTTATTGCATATTATATTATTTTCAGAACTGTAGTTGTCACCCTAAAGATTAAAGGGAAAAATGTATCTTCAATATTATCATGTACCATGAAAGAATAGTAATCTTTTCTATTAATTATAGTATGTATTTTTTATAATTAGACATATACATACTTTTTAAATTTCTATATTATATTAAATTGTACATTTTTGTTGAGATAACATGGAAATCAGTAAACTACACCACATTTTAACTTTTGATGTATCGCAAAAAATGTTTTAATATTTAAAGATTTATTGATCATTTCCCCCCCCCTCAACCCTAAAATCCTGGCTACGCCACTGAAATCAGCAATACCTTTTTTTAGTTAGAAACGTTTTATATACATATAAGATTTTTTTATAACTTAAATTACGACAAAACTCTTATTGATTTTAAAAAACAAATAATTTTTATAAATAATAAAATGTACCGATCTAGTGACCTTTTTTTCTCATGCCGTGATTTTTTGCTGGGCACAATCAGCCGGGAGGTGCACTCCCCTCCCACAGTCTCACCCCCGTTAACACGCTTATGAATCTAATAATAATAACTAAGTATATAGAGCCCGAAAAACAAATAAATCAAAATTATAAAAATAAAAATCAATAAAATCATTCTGAAGCCGTCTAAGTTTTAGATATGAATTAGAAAATTACCATATGATTAAAGTTTTATTTAAAAATTGTTCTGGTTTTAAAAGTGATTGACATTTGATTGAACCAAAAAATTGTAATTGGGAGGGTGTGGCTTTTATAGAGAATTTCGATAAGGCCATTTGGAGCCATTCCAACACTGACCAGCAGAACACTACTTAAGTTAACCACATAATTTTAGTCTATATGTGACTTCAATGGAAAAATAATTATGCTGCTATTCAATTAAATTATCTCATCCAGACAATTATATATTTAATTTTTAGATAATTTTTTTCTTAAAAACGAACAAAATACACACACAGAAACCAACTAATAATGTACGGATTACGTAGATACACTAAAAGGGGAATATAATAATCATATAAAATTATATTTTGGAATTATAATGTGCGTACTAGGTACCCGTAACCCGTTATAAGATGATAAAAAGAAATACTTTGCAGGTATATTCTGTGGCATGGCAAAGGCTGATTAGGGAGGCAATTTCCTCTGTTATTTTTGAGGTAGGTAAGTCGTAGCTCGTGGTGTACATAGTACATGTATAAACTATAACTTTTTGTCTTATACAAAACAAAATGTAATAACCATGATATAGGAAAAATTATAATATATGATCGGAGTTTTTGGTTGATGAGTGGGTGGTGGGTGGGTGTCAATAAAATTTTAATTGCCTCTCAGTAATAAAGTATGAGTTCACCACGCCAATGTGCCCAAGTAGGTATTTCGTAGATAAAATAAACGTAGAATAATTATCATTCATATCTTACTGTTCAGAACAATCAAAAATTCAAAACACGTTGGTATATCCAGTTGAATTAATCTTAGTATAGGTAATATATTATCTTAGATTTTAAATTAATCTTAATTCTATATGATCATGCCTTTTTAAGTTTTAAATATAATAATACAGAAATACAGAATAACTCTTTTATGAGTAGGATTACTAGGATATGATTAGGACTTCTCTTTATTTATTTGATTTTTAAATCCATACCTATTATTTCAAAACTCATGAATAAACCTAAACCGGCTTATCAGTAACAAATATTCCTAGAATGTATAAATAACAATTTAATACACGTTAAATTGGTTAAATATATTATTCAAAATGATCTTTAAAATAAAATAATATTTTAAAAAAATTGAGTTTTCATTGATATCCCAATCATATTTATTATGACTTATGATTTATATGATCTAAGGCAGTAAGGCCTAGAGGTATTTTAGGAGTAAAAAAAATTTGCAAGATGTTATCGTTCAATATAATCATTAACATTAATATTATAAAACGAGATAACAGATTCATAGACATCAAATAAAATCAAAAATATTTTTGAATTCTTATGTAAAAAATAATTGAATATTGTTGAAAAAGTAACGTTACCCTCTTATAGTCATATTTTTCTCAGATTCTTCACTGGGGTATAACAATTTATTTGAAATGATACTATATAGGACTCATGTAGTCAGGTGTTATAGCAGGTAGATAGGTACCGAACTTATCATCTTTTAATAACAATAAAACAAACATAAATCCTACTTATTAAAAATAAAAATAATTATAATTAATAATAATCACAATTTTAGATTCTGATCAGTTATCAATATATTGATTTCACAATCATGTGTTTTTTTTTTATGTGTCTGAAGAGACAAAACGTTCTGGAGCAGTAAAAATGCTTCAATTTTCTTATTCAGAAACTTCTCTGAAAGGAAAGTGAATCTAAATGGTACTTTGGGGTATAAAAGTAAAAAATGATCAATAGTATTAAAAAATGTCATAAAAAAAAACCCAAAAATTTAACGAAAAACGGGCATTTTTACGCAAAAACACTTTTTGATAAAATACATTATTTGATTTTGCTTTTACTCTAAAACGAATAATTGTAATAATTTTTAATGTTCACCAAATGTTTATGTAAACGTTGACTGTACATGATGGTTAAGTTTTCAAAGTATTTAGACTTTTTTTAACCTATTGATAAACAATTGAAATTTTCGATTTCTAAGTATTTTTAGATTCTGGACGGAGTAATGGAATCTATTGGTTTTACAATGATGTGTGTGTTTTTTTTTTTGTGTCTGAGGACACGATTTTTGGTAGTAAAAATGCTTTGATTTTCTTAAACAGCAATTTTTCTGAAAGAAAAGTGAATGTAGATGGTACGTGGGCAAGTCAAAAATACAAATTTTTCAATACTTTTTTAAAAAATCGAAAAAACGATAAAAAAATTACGAAAAAAACGGGAAATTTTACGCAAAATCACGTTTTTACAAAATACATTTTTTTTAAATGCTCTAACTCAAAAACAAAAAACCACAAGAATATGAAATTTTCATCAACTATTTATATTAGTGTTCTCTATACATGGATAAGTTTTCAAAGTATTTTGACATATTTTGAATTATTTATAGACAATTTAAATTTTCGATTTTTGTAAGTTTTTTTTTTTGAAATATCTATAAAATTTATTTTGCTATCCAAAAACTCTTGAAAATTTATTAAAGGATTAATTATAAGTTACACTAATTGTAACTAAAAAATATCGGAGATGGTTTCACTCGAATTTTTTTTATAAGCCCATAAAGTTCAAATTTGTATAAAATATGTTAAAATCGCGATAATTTGCAAGTTGTTTTGTGGTTGAAAATTTATAAAATTTTTTCTGCTTATACTTAAGGTTCAAAATTTTAACACTAGGTTGTCCATAAGCTTACCTTCAAAAATATATAAAAAAAATTTTACCAGACTTAAAAGAAAAATTTTATGACTGTTTTAAATTTAAATTTTTACAAAATTGCATTAAAATTCAATTTAAATATAAAATACTATATTATTATATACACATTTTAGACAAACATATTAACTCCGTTCAGAATCGTTATTCGTATACAATGATATCTATCATTGCATTCAAATTTAACAAATCCATTGTGATAATGATCTATCCTATAAACGAGGTACACCCCACCCCTAACTGTACAGCAAAGCGAGGCCCACCCGTTCTATTTTTTTGAAATACCAATAAAAAAAAATTTCGCTCCAAAAAATCTTGAAAATTTAACAAGTTTTACCTATCGCAATTAAGAAAAATCGAAAATCATTGGTCACAATTTTTTTTTATTGTCGAGTTTAAATTTTTATGTCAAAATCACGATAATTTGAAGTAAAAGATATTATAGCATAATTAACTTATATTACTTATTATACATTTTCCACCCTCCCTCCCCCACGAATAAAAAAGTTATAAATACAGCACTGTGAAATATATGTAAATAGTATATACCTATTATGTTCTGTCGCCTGAGTAAGTAGTATTAAGTTATTATCAAGTACAGATTAATCTATTCTGTGGTACAGCCCAGACACAGAATGTACTATAGAAAAAAAATAAATAAAACACGGAGGCGGTACATTGATTTAATTTAGCGGTAATGGTAAATAAAGTACACCGAGTAGTAGGTAGTAAATACCAATCGGCAATCACCATCATTAAAATAAGTTATATCATTATTAATACACATTTTTATACATTTAAATAATTTCACATGTATATCGTATTGGCTACACTGATCAGGAAGATGATGGATTTTACGGCAACTGGTTAAGGTGGGGATTAAAGATAGAAGAGATGTGCGAAATTGTTTTTGTGGTTTTGATCTTAAATAATTTAGTATTAAAATATTAAAGCGTGCCGTTTCGTTATTGTATATTATTTATTACATAAGTCATAGTATTAAATTTAATTGAACTGTATTATCACCATTGATGAAAAATGGTTGTAGTAAATTTCATTGATTATTTCATTTTAGTTGGTTTTCATTATGACAAAAGCTTGTGATAAGGTAAGACGTTTTGATCAAACTTGACTAATATTAGAATATTACATCGTTATTGTTAAATCGAGTGGGCTGTGTGCATTATATTTTTAATTTCAATGCTAAAAGTGCCAGTTACTCCACTTAAAAATAACGTTGAATTCTATTTGTTTCTCTATTTGTTGTTTTTGTTCTGAGGGGTTTTATATTGTGTAAGGAGGTAGTCTCCATAATTAATTGTCATTAAACTAAAAGAATAACATTTTTATCTTGTAATTTGTTTTTTTCTATGAAGGTTGCATTTATGGTCTTCTAAATTATTAGCACTCATCAATAATGGACGAAAAGCTTTTAAATGATTTACTTGAGTGTTCAGTATGCTTGGAACGACTGGATACATCAAGCAAAGTATTGTCTTGTCAGCATACATTTTGCAAAAAATGTCTTGATGAAATTGTAGCTACTCATAAAGAGCTACGATGTCCAGAATGCCGAACACTAGTTGAGTGTCGTGTGGATGAATTGCCGCCTAATGTATTACTCATGCGGATATTAGAAGGTATGAAGAGTAAAAGTACAACAATATCACCACCCAAAAAACCTTTATCTATTGAGTCCTCGGATCAAAAACCACATAAAACTCCTAAACAGGTGAATATGTTTTTAAGTTCTTACTATAAACTTCAATGAATTAGATAAAACATATTTTCATTAATTAAATATCCTTAATATTATAATTTTTTTATATCTATTACTTAATTTTAATAAACCTTTTATTTGTTTACACTTTAATAGTAATATTAAGTTTTAACTGTATTTATATAATTTTAAATTTTATATAATGAGAACTTAACTCAGTTATTAGTTAGTTGATGGTTATGAAAATATAGTTAATAAGTTAGATGTATTTATTTATAATAATAGTTCTAAATATTTTAATTTTATCAACTAAATAATTTAAATTAAATTTTTATTCACCTTAAAATATGTATACAATATATTATTTATAATCTATTATTCAAAAATTCTATTTATTTTTCAGGTACCGTATCAACGCAATATGTTTGCAAGAGCATTGTATGATTATTCTTCTAAAGAACCTGGGTAAATATTAATTGTATTTAATGTCAAATTATGAAATTATATAGTATAATTAAATTTGTATACATTTATAACTCAGTTATATTCTACATATTATGTATATATATATTAAATAGATAATAATGTATTTGTATATTTATTCTAGAGATCTAAGTTTTAAAAAAGGAGATATGATCATATTACGCCAAAAAGTCGATTCTAATTGGTATCAGGGAGAAGCTAATGGAGTAATTGGTATATTCCCTTTATCATATGTACAGGTTAGTTTTTTCAAATTGTTCATAATCTAAGTTATTTAATTATAATTACATGTTATCATATTTGTATAGCATTGGTTTTTGATAAAATCTAAGTGATGAACATCTGACCTTTTAATATCATACTTTGTGAACAATTTATATTGGTATAAGTTTCAAGTTTAAAACGACCAATTCAATAATATCTTTTACTGTCTCCTATATTTCACACAGCCATGGATTCTCATCCAGCCTAGAAGTCTTGTCTATTCTTATTATTTATACATATCAGGAATTATATTGTATGATTTTCATAGTATTTTTCTTTTTTAATTATTGATTAAGTCTCTACAAGTATAAGCCATTGGTTGGCTGTGGTGATTTTTTTGGTAAAGTAATAGTATACTAGTTTTTGGAACATGTGACTTGAGGATATGGCTTAAAACCTGGGTGTTATTGCAGCACTTATCAATAACTGCAGCTAACTGTAGTGCCACATTACATGTCCTTTCTTACTTTTAATATCAATTTTTACATTAAAGATTAATACATGATTTTTATATTAGGTATTTCCAACTTCACTTCCCAGTCATATACCGCAATGTAAAGCATTGTATGATTTTAAAATGAACAAAGAAGATGATGAAGGATGCTTATCTTTTTCAAAAGTAATATGATCATATAATACTTTTAAGAATATTTCTATAATTAATGCAGTATTTGAAAAAAAAAATGTTGTAGGCCATTTGAAAAGCAATGAACAATATCTTTCTTTTACTATACATCTTTTTTTTTTTAGATTCAATTAAAATTTTTTTATCATAATTTTATTTAGTTATTGAAAAATATATAAGTGACATAATTATTAATATAATGTGATTACTAATTTTCAAATGACAATAGATATTTTTCATTTTGTTTCCCTATGTTTAAATTACCTATATTAATTTTTAATTCTTTTTATGCTGTAACCTAGATATTAGAATTCAATAAGAAACATTTTAAATTAATTATACTAATATAATATTATACTATATTATAATAATTAATATCCATTCTAGTCCGTATAGTTTTGTTTTTTTATATCTATTTATTATTTTTTTAGGGTGAAATAATTACAGTTTTAAGAAGAATCGATCAAAATTGGGCTGAAGGAAAAATTGCTTCTCGAATTGGGATATTTCCTTTATCGTTTGTCGACTTAAATCAAATAGCTCGAGCTTTAATGAAACTCTCTGTTACGTATGTATTTTCTACATTGTTAATTTTAAATAAATTATTTTTATTATTTTTTACTAGTTCACAACCTACTCAAAGTAAAATTGCTCCTCCAACTCCTGAAGAAGCTTCTCCTTTATTACCAGTTGAACTGTCTGCTGCTTGTCTATCAACAAATATAAAAAATAATGTAACAGATGAAGCCAAACATGTATTAGATAATGCTAAGGTTACATCTGAAAATACTTCATCGTCATCTTCTTCTACAACTACTACATCACCCAATACTACTTCTCCATCTGATACCTCTAGTTCTCCAACACATTCACCTTCCCATGCTCCATTTGTTGATGTTGCAACAAATCGTTCTTTACAAACATCAAATCCTGATCCACCGAAACGACATAGTTTCACAAATGGAATTGGACCTCTTTCGTTAGGTCCTCATTTATCATCAGAAAATAATAAAAGGTTAGTGTTAAAATTAAAAACAAACAATCTAATAGAACTTATTTATAAAGATTGATTTTTATTCTAATATTAAATTAAATTTATAAAATTATATTATGTACCACAAAAATATGATAATTTTACCTTAAAATGTTATTGGAAAATACCATCCTCCTTGATACACTTTGTATAATGGTTATTAAATGATCATCTCTTTTATATCCTCAATAAGTATAGCAATTTCAATAATTAAGTTTTTAATTTTATAATTTTTAGAGTATTAACCATAACTTATTGTGTCATAGAATAACAAATATTTTGTCATTAATTTTGACCTCCAATATTTTACATTAAACTTTCATAATATTATATATGGTAATATAATAGGATTTTTTAATATTAATTATTAAATTATCTTTATATTTTTTATTGAAACACTTTCTTTATCTTGAAAAGGCTATTGTATTTCGACTCTTAATTTTTAAATTCAATTACATATTAAGTGTAGTCATTTAGGTGCATGCCACACTGGATCCCCAAAGTACTTGGATGATAATCCATCTAATTATTAGTAATAACGGTTTAATAAAAGCTGTCCTATATATAAATAATCAACTATTCTTGCACGCGGTGTCCCTTTTGAAAAACTATAAAAATTAAAATACTATATTCATTCAGTGCAATAATAACCAAATAAAATTCTTAAGTTAAAAAAAATAAGTTTTGTACTCTTTCTTACCCTTTTACTTTTTTAATTGTATTCAGACAACGCCAAAGATCCTTATCAATGCTCATAGTTGAGTAGTCTCGTATGAAAGCATTTGATATTTTATCCAATTTAGCCCAAGGATAGTAGCTGTGTGTAATGTATTGTTCTGTGGCGTTAATTGAACAAATGACTTATATGTTATATTTAAAATAAGCATACCATTATATCGAATTTGGTAAATAGCAGATTTAATTTAGTTAAAATAAGTAATTAAAATAATCAAAGAAACAAATAATTTTTAATTTATATCTTTGTATATTAATTTTTTTTTTTTTATTTAGACATTCAGCTGAGATTTTATCACAAGATGATATTGCTGTATTCTCCACTCCAAATACTAATTTAGAAAATAAATCAAGTCAGGTAAATTCAATGATATTAATTAATAATTATGAAAATTATGAATTATTAGTATTGTGTATTTATTATTTTTTTTTTTTTGAAGTGATTTTTTTAAAATAATGTTATAAATTATTTAATTTACTATCAATAACTTTTTAGAAATTAACTTAAGAAATTACACTCAAATATTATTGCAACTTAGTTTTATTTAGCTACCTACCTCAAAATTGTATTTACGAATAAAATAATCAGCTAGTCATTAATAGTTATATCTAATCTGTACATTTTTTAAGATAATATTAAAATATTGATTATTAATTAATATGGTTGACTTAATAATTAGTATTTAATTGTATTTTTCTGATAAGTGATCTTTTCTTTATAAGATAATATTGGTATGGAAAAATTACAACTATTTCAATATTTGTTTATTTAAAATTATTAAAAGAAAAAAAATATTCCAGATATAGATATCTGGCTTAGGTACTACAGAGTGCCTTGCTTATGAATCTTTCATAAAAAAAAAGTGGATAGTTATAGTAAACTTTTATAACTGATTGTGCAAGTGTTCTTAGATTTGGTTTTTAATAGATCTCATTTTTGTAGTTACTTGCATAGTGAAGAGTATATTAAGATATTTGTTTTGGAGGGCTTTGTAATCTCTCTAAAGTAAATTCCCCAATTCAACCTATTAAAAACAAAAATAAGAAATTTAATACACAATTTTAATTTTTGTTACAGTTTTAACTGTTTTACAAAATGAATAATTAGTATATTTTATAATAATAATAATGATATTAAAACAAATTTTATTAAATTTAAATTTCTTTGTCGCTGTTGACAAATTTGTAACAAATAAATAACATTTCGTTGTATATGTTAATGTCTTGATAATTTGTTAAAAATGCAAGTTTCACTTGTCTAGATTCTGAAGTGGTATTTCTTAAATTAGTTTTGAGTCTTTTTAATGTAAAAAATTGCATTACGTTATAACAGTAGTTACTGGTTTAGCTATTATTTTTATTAACTCACAATTGTTTAGGTACATTAATTTATCATACACTCTTAAATCCTGCTCCAATTGCAGGTCTTAAGTTGTCTTAGATATTTTTCCATTTATCTTGCCAAATCTCATCCTTTGATTCTATAATGTCATTTAGCTCAGGTAAATCATTTTCATTAAATTCAATGAATTTTTTTTAAATACTAACTATAATATATGGTAAAACATATTGTAATGTAGTTGTAATTTCATTGTGAGGTATAAACTATAAATTTTTCATATAATGCCATCATTAAATCATTCAAGTATGTTATAAAAATAGATGTTTTGTAATTTTCTTCAATGTGATTAGATGATATAAATCAAGTCATTTTTAGTTTAATATTAACTTAACAGCATTATCTTTGGCTTTTTTATAAATATTATTAAATTTTTATTTTTCGAAATATTTTTAGTTTGCACAATTAGTGCGCACTGATGGAGGTATATGTAATTTAATCAATTTTGAGGACAACAAATCAAAATTACATACTAGGTATATAAATAACTTGTTACCAATAATATTTAATACAATTGTATTAAACTTTAACAATTTACATTTAATAAAACATAGGCAAACTTAAAAATATTTCTTAGAATTTCATGGGGGAGGGGCTGCAGCCTCCACAGCCATTCCTCATAATAAATAACTGAACCTATTTATTTACTATTAAAATATATTTATGTCTAATATATTATATTACAATTTATCAGCTTATATTATAATGTATATACTTAATGTAAAATAATACATATACATTTTTAGGCATTAAATGGTTTGAAAGATTCTAAATTTCATCGCCATGGAAGTCTTAGAAGTCATTCTAGACCAATAGTTACCCAGAGTTTAAGATCTAAAGTACCTGTTCAACTACCAGCAAAGTATGTTTTTTTTATGTAGATATTTAGTATTAAGTATAAGTTGTCAGAAATTTATATTAATTATTATTCTAGTATATAAATATATATCACATACATATTTTATGGTTGTAATACAGTTTATTGTAACTATTAATTTATTATTTTTATATGGTTATAAATGTTATGATTATTATTGTTAACATGTTCATATTAAAAAAAAAAAAAAAAAAAACAGGAACTCGCTCTGCTGTATAGTAAGGGTGGAATGAACCTTAGAAATGAAGTATTCGAATCATTATTTAGCCAAATTCATCGTTAGAAGTATCTGAACATTGAATTAATTTTTTAATCATATTTTAGTAATCAGCTATAACTTATAGCCTATTTTATACAATCTCGATTTTAATAATACTTAAGTGTTTTGACATTCGACATACATAATATTTAATTAAATTTATTTTATGAACTTCGAAAATGAGTACTTAAAAAATATATTTAATTAAGGCAATAAGTAGTATTGAGACAATTTCCACACAATTCAGGAATGTATTATTCTAATACTCAATTATTAAGTAATAATTTTCTTTTAGAGGAATTATTAAATACTAAATTGGTTATTTAAGATTACATCTAAATTAATTTTTAAATTTGTTTTGATATAAATTTAAATTAAAAATATTAATGAATTAGATTGTTTATATACTTTATATTAAATGTATGGTGTTTATAAATCTTAATTTTCTTTTTTATTGAAGGCATGTTGCATTGTACCCTTATAAACCTCAAAAAACTGATGAAATTGAGTTAAAACGTGGTCAGTTATACATGGTTACTGAATGCTGTCAGGATGGTTGGTATAAAGGAACTTCATTAAAAACTAATTGTTCCGGTGTATTTCCAGGAAACTATGTAACACCTGCAAAGTAACTAATTATTTTGAATGTATTGAATTTGAATAAAATATCTAACGGTTTTTATTATATTTAATCATTAGGATATCTATGCGTCTACTTAGTGGTAAATCAAATCCTAATTCATCTTCAGTTCTTGAACAAAAAGATCAATCGTCATCAAATGTTCAATCAAATGGTAACAATTGTTTTAATAGAATTTTTTATTTACTTAATTATCATTTACATTAGGCAATCTATTATTTAGTCATTATATCTATTATTTATTTATTTTCATATATAATTTTTTTTAAATAATTTAAACAACTATTAATTTTTTTTCTTATATTAAAAATTTTTATTTCTATTTTAGATTTTGAACAAAACAAGAATTTTGTTGGATTTACAGTATATAATTTTTCTTATTCTTGTTTTTATCTTAATGTATTTATGCTAATAATCTGTACCAAATGTTTCATGCATGTATTAAGTTAGGTTCTAAATTTTTATTTTAAAAACAGACAATTTATTAGTTATTGTAGTCATTTTTTCCAAAAATTAATTAATTAAAATAGGTAATTATATGATTTTCTGGTTGATCGTTTTGTAAAACCTTAAATTTAAATAAATTAATTTAATAATTCAAAGGATTTAATTAAGCCAACTGATTTTTCAATGTTTGAAATACAAACTGTATTACTGATTAATATTAATATTTTTTTTTTATTTTTATAAAGTACTAGTGTACTTTAGTAATGTCACATTTGAGTACAATCATTTAAAATTATTTCATATTTAACTATAGTTATCTAACTATACATATTATTATATTGTATAATTAATTATATTGTTATACTATGTATATTATACATATACATATTCAATGAATCTATATAATATTACACAGACTTAATTCAGTATTTTGTGTGGGTTTGTACAAATAATTAATAAATACAATAATATGAAATAGAACTGTACCATGCCTTTCTATAAGTCTTTTGACAATATCGTTTTACAATTTTTACTTCATTACCACTGTTTTAAATATTATAACATTATACTTTTAGAATTCTTATTTAGCTTACCATAGATTATATTAATTTATTTTATTTTTTTAAAAAATTATTTAAAAAAACTGTTAGTAATAGAAAAAACAATAAATATTCATTGTACAGTTTTATTGACAATACGCAAGAAAAAAAGGGTGGTTTACTGTTTAAAATGTTAAAACATTATATTCTTAAAATCATTACATTACTTAAATATTATTCCTTTTTATTGTATTTTACAATAAATTGACTAATTTACATACAGAAAAATATGAAAGATTTACAGTTTGTTGTATAACTATATTTTAAGAAAAAATTATAGTATTTAATTAAATTCCCAACCACCTATTAGTTTAAAAAAATATATAATACTACCAGCCACATTTTCCAGCTTCATTAATTTTATTGTTTTAATTGTTGATTTGTACCTTTTTTAATATATATTATTGATATTTAACTTTTAAATATATATATACTTTTAGATTGTAATTTTCAAAGTGATATAGATGATAATTTACCTTTATATCCACCACCTGAACTACCACCTCGTAGCAGTAGTCCTTCTGTACATAACCGTGTATCATGTTGGTTATCTGAAATGCCATCAACATCTTCTCGTGTACGATCAGCACCTTCTCACAACATAAAGTCTGTGTATTGTAAATCAGGTATTATATTTCAAGTTTCCTTAAAATATTTTTATTTTAATTAATTACAATTGTTCATTGTTAGCATCACCAGATTCAAATAAACCTATAACTACAGCACTTGATAAAGATTCAACTACTGTTGGGGGTATTAATACTGGTGCTGGTACTCCATCCACTGCTTCTCCGTCCCATTCTTTGAGCCCAGACAATGTAACTACTATTAAAGCCATACTCAATTATCAATCAATTAATATTTTATTATTTATTTTAGTTGGCTCAAAAACGTGTTAGAAAAAAATGTTCTCTTACTAACTCAGTTATGCGTAGTTTTTCGAACATGAAAATTAGAAAATCTCCTCCTCCAATGTACTCAATGGATAACCCAGTTTTTGATGATAATTCATCTAATAATGCTGTTGTCGCACTATCTCAACCAGTTCATACTAGGTAAGGTGATTTTGATGTACTATAATAATATTATATTTGTGTTGTGTATTTGTGTATTGTGTATATGGCAGACTGTCACGCTTTATTATTGTTTTGTGTACATAGCACTTACTTGAGGTTTTTTTTTTTATTATTGCTTTTGCATGATTCATTAAAGATCTGATTCTTGTCCATCAAAATTATTGAACGTAGATGCAATACCAAGGACTCTTGAACAACTTCCATTAAAAGTCAGAGGAAACCATAATTTTAAAAGGTAAAGAAACCCATTTGATTCTCAGTTTTGGTAAAATTATTTATATAATAACCAAGTTGTCTTAGTTAAATCCATTACATGTATATTTTTATAAAATACTATAAAATTATCAGCAGTCGCCGGTGGGGAGTGTTGAATTACATAATTACCTTTATGAATATTTTAATTCCTATTGATAATTTAATAAAATATTAAATTTAAAAAAATATATTACAAATTTGAAATTGTATTTTATTATATTGCATGTAAATTCAATTATAAAGATAATATTAATTTTTATATATTTTTTTCATTCGTCTATTTTTAGGGAGGGCTCGTATACTGTGGTCATTATTCCTCCATATGGGTTGTTTTAGTTTGTAGGTTTTTTTTTTACTCTTTAGAAGAACTGCAGGGAATTAAACATGTGGGTAGTGTATGTGTGTAAGGTATGTGTGTAGGCAAGGACAATGCCTCTAGGATCGTCCGGTCACCCATCTGACTATTAGCAGCATTGGGTGGTATTTAAGGCAGTACTGAGAGTGACTATGACAGATCGTTTTTGCCAACCATGCCACAATATAAAAATACTAATATACCTAGTGAAATGGTTAAATTAAATGAGCTTAAATAATATAAACAAAAGTAACTCATGAACTGTAACTAATAGTTACTTAATGAAAGGAAAGAGATGACCAATTTTATTACTACTTTCCAAATTGGAATTGGATCTTTTTTATGATGGACATCTATTATAATAAAGTACCCACTAACTATTATTTGTAATTTAATAATATAATTAATATTAAATTTAATTCATTTCTGGACTGTGAACAATCACCATTGTATGTTGTTTAACCATTGAATAGGCATTACTAATATATATATATATATATATAATACAGTAGATATCGTTTATAACGCTTACATTGGGACCAACCCAAAGTGAGTCTTATAATCGAAGGAATCTTATAGGCAAATTATGACATTAAATTTATTTTATTACTTGTATTACAAATTAAAGCAGTATTAGTTTTTGTATTTATACAATTAATACTACTCATGGTTTATGGTTTAAAAAAAAAAAAAATGATTTTAGTTTGTTTTTTACTGTTTTCAATTATTGGTATCACAATAAAAATTTGCGATAAATTTTAAATGTAATAAAATTTGTTGCACATTCATAGTTGATACATGATTAGAAACCAGCCATAAGTAATATCCAACTTATTCAGTTCATTTTCTACTACTTTCCTTAAAAAAATTGAGACTGTCAAATTTTTTAAATATATTTGGATACGTTTGGACCGTTTTTGGTGATATTAAGTCTAATAAGCGGCTGAACCTTATATTATCTGTGAGTCTTGTATGTGATGTCTACTGTGTATAGTGTTTACTCTATAGCAGGCATGTCAAATACGCGGCCCGTGGCTTATTTTTTTGTGGCCCATGACTAAAAATATTATTGGATAAAAAAAAATGATATATCTATATATATATATTTTTGAATTTATTTGTACCGGTTATATTTGTAAAAAATAAAATTGAAATATACAATTTTTTTTTTTTTCGTTAATTGGTTACTTGCGGCCCACATATTAAACTATTTAATATATTTGGCCCAATTGATACTTTGAGTTTGACCTGCCTGCTCTATAGTAATATATAATCAATGGTATAGCCAACTCAGAATATTCTATAAAATATTTTTGCATAAATATTGATCTTTGCAAATGGTAACCTAAACTGATTTCAAACTGTTGTCACAGATATATGTATATTTAAAATTAATCTAACACATATTTTAAACCTTTTATATTTAATTAAAAAAAAAAAAATGGGCATTGATACTCATTTCAAAGATTTGTTTTTAACAAAATTTAAAAAATACTGAAATTATTGTAAAATGTAATGAAATAATGTCATTTATTTATTTGGAAACATTTTATACTTGTATGAAAGATCCCCAAAATTGTATTCAATTCAATATTAAATTAATAATATAATTTTTAAATTTCATTGATTTTCATAAAATTGGAATGATACTGAAATGTATCCATATTTAATATCTTAAAAAATAAAATCCTAAGTTATTAATTTATTCATTGTAAAAAAGAAAATATTTACTAATATCATGATCTATGTTTGAATAGGTATAATATTTATTTTTTGAGTATATTATTATAAAAGTGCACATAATAAGTAATTATTGATTCTATTATTTAAATTAATTATTATTTTAACTTTAATTTTAGCTCAATCTCTAAAAGCCTCATACATACTAGATGAATATTCACTAGGAGATAATTGAAATTATTTTAAATTAGAGCATTACTATTTAAGTGTATGATAAAATTTGTTGAAAAAAGTATACAATAGTTGTATAATCAAATTATATTCATTTTCAATTATAAATATGTTACAGTTAAAACTTGAAATTTGTCAATAATTAATTTACATACACTGTTATTGCTATTTACTTCTTGATTAGCCGATTAGGTTAGGCATACACATACATTATTCCCCAGCTGATGTGGGAGCAAGAAAAATAAAAATGTCTCTAATTAAATCAGGGATTTGTGATGCTGTGACCTTTAATGGTGACCCCTGTGCTTTATTGATGGACTTGGTAAAGCTAAACTTAATAGGAAATTGGACATATTTGAAATATTGTTAATGTTATTATTAATACTCTTATTTTCATTAATGTTATTGATATTATTTTTAGTATTTTGATCATTATTATGTGCATGATTTGATAAGCAAATTTTCATACTATTTGTCGAATGACCGACATTTGGTTTTTTCCTGTTAGTCATTTTCTGATAAATTTTTGCTACAACAATTTATTAAACACAATTGTGATAACTAAAATGTCAACAATTAACATTGAATAACCAAAAAAAAAAAATGAATTCAAGGAATTTAAAGTTGTAACCCTATTTATTTCTGTATAAAACCATAAAATAAATAATTATAAAACTTACCTGTGAGAATTTATGTTACAGGTTAACTGTGAAATAGTCAATAAACCAGCTCCGCTATGTTCTCTATAATCTAAAAAAACACGAATGATAATTGGACTAATAGCATATTAGTATATTATTGTAATAGAGATATACCAATATATAAATTCTCATTTTCTCATCGTTTTTGTGATGATTCATGAGTCTCTAGGAAATTTTCCTTGTACAAGAATTTTGAATTTTGTGTGATTCAGGATAATTTTTCTTATATAAGAATTAGAACATGTTTTTACATCAAGATGATTTTTGATTTTTCTTGATATATTTTTCCTGTATCATATTCTCCTAGTAGCATTTATAAATCTTGATAGTTTCTTACAAATCAGAATTTAATTTCATCAAACACTTTTTACAGTATTATTTCTGTTTTTTTTTTTTTTTTTTTTTTTCAAAAATGATACGTTAATAGGTTTAAACATAAAATTATTTACCGGTTGTTGGACTATCAGTTTTAAAACCCACAAAATTTATCCAATTATTCTATGAACAATTCTAGTAAACATTAACACCATACAATTTGGTTATGAATTAAAATTTATGGATCTAGTTCTTGTTTTTTGTTTTTTATTCTATTAACCAGTGATTGCATCAATGGACCTCGCTTTATTTTTGAAAAAAGATATTGTAATATCTTATTATGGTATTTGGTACTTAATAACATGTAAATAAATAGATATATTTATTTCTTTAAATTATACCATTATTGTATTTTTCTTTTATAATATTAAACTTTTGTTTAGTATTGCTTAAATAAGTACATGTCCATTTAAAAAATTGAATTAAAATATATAAGTAAAAATAAATTATAATTTTTAGTGAACCACAACCAAATGGATCATCAGTTTTAATACATCATCGTAAATCTCATAGTTTAGATACAAATAATGGAATTTCAGTAGATATCAAGCCACAAGATCGAAAAGTAAAACAAAGCTCACGTGCTCAACAAAATATGTAAGTTAAAATACAAATTATATTATATGATTCTGATAACAATTATTTTACTTTTGTATAATATTTCATTTTTCAGGTGTAGATGTATTGTTGCATATCCACCAAATAGTGAGTATGAACTAGAACTGAGAGTTGGTGATATTTTATATGTTCATAAAATTAGACAAGATGGATGGTATAGGGGGACATTATTAAGAACTGGTAAAAGTGGTTTATTTCCATCAAGCTTTGTTGAAAAAATTTAATGATTTCTTTTATTACCAAATATAGTATCTAGTTTTGTTTTAGAAATTTTAGTCTGTGTTAAATCAATTTAACTTAACTATTAGAGTATTTAATTATTTACTGATACAATGAAAAATTTATCTCATGTAATTTATATACCAAAATTGTATCAGGAACTTAATAAGCATTATTATTCTCTAATAACATCTATTACCACTTGACTAATAATATGTGACTGCTTCGGTTAAGTGTTTATACTAAAAAATCAGTAAACTAATATATATTTCATTAATTTATCATTATTTTATCTAATGTGATTTAATTTATTTTTAAAGTATATTTCAACTATATTAGTCTTATTTTATATGTTGATATATGTATTATATTTAATTTATACAAATTCTGGTTTCATAATTGTACAATTTGATTGTTTTTTAAATTTCTTTAAAAATGAATGAAATATTATTTTCTAATTTCAATGTTAAACAATTTACTTGAAGTTTTTTTTCTATACACAAATAAAATTATTAAAAAATCTCAAGTTCCAAGAAATTTTTTTTTGGTAAAGTAAGAATTAATAAATTACTATTATTACATTGTTTTAAAATTTCAATTTCATACTTGTAATAACTTGAAATTAAATTAGTATACAAATGCATAACAATTCTACTAAGGATTTAACTGTGTATTCTCTAACAAATCTACTTCTATAAATATCTAGTACCTATCTAATAATCAATTTTTAAATTAAAAATTAAATTTATATATTTATTAAAGTAAAGATGTGTTCTATGTATTCTACAGCCTGTAATCAAATTTATTGTTTTTAAATATAAAAATTTCTTTTTTTACCATTCATAATTTAATAAAGATAAGATAAGATATGCATTTAAAATTATTATACAGCTTACAAATAATTTTCCCTAATGTAATAAAGTTTCTCAAACTAATAAAATCTATTTAGGAGTTATATACTTGACTTTTAACCACACAACTGAGTTTTTTTTTTATATTCAATAAAATGGTTTTAATATAAAATATGTTTATAGTTAATTTACATCTTATTAGAATATATAAAAAATATAATAAAACGAAAAAATTTTAAAATTATTTGACATTTCACCAAAGGTATATTATTTGTGAAACATATATAATTATAAGCACAATATGAATGTAAATCAATATTACTGTATTACAATAATACTATTGAATATATATAAAAATAAAATAAAACAATTGTGTGGCTAAGTCTGTATTTAAACAAAAAGTACATGTAAAATTGTATGGTATGTTATTAATTCATTTTATCAATTACATTTTAAAATATATAACTAAACTTAGTTGTATTAAATGGTTGTGTTTAAAATAATTAATAATTTCCGTAGTTTATTACTTGAATAAGATAATGTAAATAAAAAACTCCAAGATTTGAAATTGGAGTTTGTAAGTATATTGCTCATTTAGGGCTGTTATTTTGTTATAAATTGAATAAATGTTTAATTAACATTTAATATTTTTAAAAATGTACACAATATTCACAATTTTTTTTCATTATTCAAAATATGATATTAATTAATACTAGATAAGTATTAAATTTATATAATTAAGAACAATGTATACTATGTCTAAAATAAGATCAGTACCGAGCGGCCGACTATTATGTATGAGCTTGGCTCCTATACTTTTCCTTAAAATTTGATCTGGTAAGAGACATCTGATTTGTCGCCTACAAAAACTGGTTACTGCCCGGTACTAATCTTATTTTAAACAATAGATAAACATTTATTTTATTGTGATATCTATACTATTACTTATATTGTTTAAAATTTTCATTATCTTATTTTATAATAATAATCATCAATAGTGATATACAAATAAATATTGTTATAATTTTAATTTTATTTATGTTAATTACAATTGCAATCAAATGTGTACTATATATTTAAATATATATTGAGATGAAAGTCTGCAGTTCTCAGTTAATTTCAACATACACCTAAGTGTGTGATAAATAATTAATGTTGATTGAAATTGTTTATAATATGCTGTCATACACCAGTCAACATTTACAATTGTTTAATAAGTGTTGGCAAGGGCTATCTTTCATGTAAATCTCTTAATTATCTTGGAATAATATTCCCATTGCATTTTTATGTTAAAATAAATCATTTTTATTACTCTCATAATTTATTATTACTTGTTGGCCATACTTGATTTTCATTCATACTATTTAAAATTTAATGATAAAATAGTGGAATACTTGTGAGCTCTGAAAAAGATGTTAGTGAAGGTTAGGTTAATTCAAAAAATGTCTTAGCTATAGTTATGATTATAAATAATGCCTTCTATAATGTAGGAACTTAACATAGGCCATTAATCTGCTCTATGCTCACTCTCTATTTAAAGTTTAAAAGAGAAATTATCTGTCGTAAAAGAGATGGCTAATAAAATAATTACTTCGAAACTAGCATCATCTGAACTTTTGTAGATAATTTGCAAGGGTTTATATTATGTGTATATTAAAATGTATAACTAATAAATGTAATTGTAAGAATAATGGATAACTATTTTCGCAAAATGCAATGAAAGTTTACTTGTTATAATTATAATACTTAATAATTATTTTTATGTCAATAAACACTGGTGACGTTTGACATTTTTTCATCTCGCAGACTCTCATCTTAACATATGTTTTGGAAAATGATTCAAATTTAAACATGAAATTTATAATTCAAATTTTAAATAAATAATTATTAAAAAAATGTATATCAATTGGCAATCATGAAAAAAAAGCGAATTCATGTATTTAAATTTTTTTAGAATTATACAATAATTTGAATATTTTTATTTTTTAATAATTGCTCTGTTTAATTAGAAAATGTTTTGGTGTGCTTTAAATTAGTAATTTAAAACCAGGGGTTACTATTGTTTATAAAGCAATAATAACTGACTGCTATTGATCAAATGTTTAGCTACAGAAAATTTAATTTAATTAGAATTGATATATGAATGTACTTGACTAGCATCATCTATATCCTTTGTTTTTAAAACATTATGGCTTTGA
The DNA here is from genome assembly GCA_025469195.1 of Chaitophorus viminalis. NCBI lineage: Eukaryota > Metazoa > Arthropoda > Insecta > Hemiptera > Aphididae > Chaitophorus > Chaitophorus viminalis. The sequence goes on along the minus strand of JAIPRK010000139.1, from coordinate 131,920 downwards.
AAATATTCATTATATATAATACCTTAAGGTTTGTGATTTATAATATAATATATTATGTTATAATAAAAAAAGCTGATCAAAATAATGCTGTTCAATATGACTACATTAATCAAAAAAAATTTTATTTATCCTTATTTCCTTATATATAATCTAAGCAGACTGAATATAATTCATGTATTGAGAATGTATATATTCATGTATTTGAAGATTAACTTTAAATAATCTTCCTATATTATAATTTATTCAAACATACATTTGCACAATTTTTATACATGCCTTCTTGAACTATAAATAGATCAATGGTTCCCAACCTTTGGGACATTTTTTTAGCCAACAATTTTTTATACTAATGTACCTAAATATAAATCGACCTATGTATGATGAAGACACTAGATCGATATTTTTCATTGTATTTTTATTAATGTATTAGTAATTGTGGCAATTAAGATTTCAGATAATGCTAATCTCTGTATTTATGTATTGTAAGCTAAGGTATGTTGAAATTATTATTTCACAAGCATTGAAGAGAAATTTTTCAGCATTCAAGGCACTTATTAAATTTTGAATATAAAACGAAATTCAACCAAATTCAAATGTAATTACAGTACACTTACAATCGCAGAAATCCAACATTTTTAAATATTTTTCTGAGCAAAATTTAGAGATGAAATGGATCATAAACTCGTTTGAAGAAGATCATAATATAAACAATATTCCAAAAGCTATTTTAGCAAAATAATCATTCATTGATGTTAAAAGTGGGTCTGTCCTAAAAACGGATTTCAAAATTAAGGATACAATATTTTTGCAGAAATTGAAAAAAAATACTCGATGTTGTTCACTCAAGCTCTTCAGTTTCTAATTCCTTTTGTTTCTACATATCTGTAAAAAAAAAAAACATTAGAAGCCAATTTGACACTTAATAACAGTTTGTATTTAACTTTTGGTTACTTTTTATGCATTAAATACTTATACATAGTTATGTACCTACATAGTATATATGCAGAATTTCGGGATTACGAACTGGGCTAAGCTAATCAATCGGTCCTCGTATTTATGTTTACAATATATGTATTAACTGGATATTTAGAAAAAACATTATTTGAAAATATTACATAAAAGGTTCAAAATAAATAGGTTATAGGTACCGTGATTATTTCTTAGGATATACAGTAATTGTTATTTTTATTATTTAGCTAAATTTGTCATTTGCTATTTGAAGTACCTATCAACATGAATTTTTTTTTTATATCATATTTTTGTAATCAGCTTATCAGAATATTAGCTATAACTTATTGACTAATGCCAATCCCAATTTTATAGGGTTTTGAGACAATTTTCACACAATATGGGAATTATCCTTAATACCAGTTACAGGTGCATTATATAAAAGAGTATTTTCAAAGCTTGCACATGTAAAAACTAAGCTTTCGTCTTAACATATATTTCAGGGCAATTTTATGCTTCCATATATTGAGCAAACTAACGTAAAAATATCAACATCGACGCGAAGTACTTATTTGAAACTAAAAAAATTGTTAAATACGATCATCGTCTAGTTTTCTAAAAATTCTCTTGATTTGTTAACATTTTAATATACATTGATTACGTAACAATCACATTAAAATTAGTGTAATTACTATTTTGTCTGAATTTTGGTAACCGTATATAATATGATATAAACATTTTAAATCCCCTCCAACAAAATGGTTTCTTGCGTTTATGCCTCATCGGGAATGAAGGTTAAAATCGTTTTTTTTCAAATACATTATATACCTACTTAATCATTACCTACTCAATATTATCAATTACCTATATTTAATTATTAAGGTGTATTATATATTGATGATTTTAATTGATTTATGTGATTCACTAGCAATTACGTCCTAACCTTTCGATATTTTCTGGGTACATAGGGAATTACCGGTCATTAAATTATTGATTTTTTTTTTTCTTAACTTATTATATTTTATCAGAATAACTGAATCCGTAAATAAAAATATGTTGTTATATTATGTATAGTCTGTTTCATAGACTTATAATATTACTTATTATATACATTTAACATTTAACCATTTAGGTACTATTATTTTTAGACGCCATACATTTTGACGAAAGTATAAAAAATTAAAAACCCACAGTTATCATCTGTATACATTACATTTAATATCATTATAAATTATAATCATATTATTCATATTAACATATGTTTGCAGTTTATAGTCTAGACTTGACGAGTCCTTACCGTTTTGACGTTTGAAAATATATTTCGAAACAATATTTGTAATTTGTAGTATTAGTCATAATAAAGATGACCTGCATTTTTCGTGTATAGAGAATCACCTTAATGGCACGTCAAAAACGAATGCGAGTGCACAGTTTTGAAGTATGGCAATAACAAGCAATTAAAATAATTAAAGTAAATACCATAAATTGTACAAGAACTTACAAGCATTTACAAAATTAATTTATTACCTCAGGGGCGTATTTGTAGGTAAAGGGGCTGAGGAAGCTTTTTAAAATTATTATACCTATATCCTATAAGTTCATAATCACAATTGTAGAAGTTCTATAGTCTTCATATTTTGAATATTAATTATTATGATATTAGACTATATTTTTTCAATACCTACTTAAATGCATAGGTACCAGGGCCTAATTTAGAGGGGGCAACGGTTCCGTATTGCCCCTAACGGCAATTTTTTAGTGGCAGCAAATTTTAAAACTGTTTTTAAAATCTACGTATATTATATGTAGGCATGTAGCTATATAATGTATGATATTCCTTATGGGTCGGCGGAGGCGGCTAAATTTTGTTGCTCCAGGGAGGCAAAATTCTAAATACGACCCTGATAGGTATTTGTCATAGGCCGTAACGATATATTTTTAGAACCCATTGTTGCTAAACTAGAAGAAATGCAAAATGAAAGTTTAATGATGGATTCTTCAAAAAGAACTAGGTAAGTCACTGTATTTGTAATATCTATTTGTGGGTTAATTATTAAGTTATACTTACCTATATAAAGTTATAATTTATCTTAGTATCTAAAAAGCGCTCTTAAACGAGTAATCGATTTAGTTTCTGTGTTTTATTCCATTAGGGTAAAACGTTGATTTAAAAAAGACATATATTTATTAAAAAAGCTATTGATTTGCTGAAAACAGAAAAGTTAAATATTGAACCAGATATTCCTCAAATTTACAACAGCCAAAGAAATAAAAGTAATGTTGATATGATCTAATACTTAACACTAATGAATTAAAAAAAATTATTTTTACCTCAAAATGAAACTATATAATTTCATTACAATTTATGATTAAAATACTAAAACTGTATATAGCTATATTTTTATGACGCCTGAACGCATTGAGAAGAATCAAAACATGTTTGAGAAATAATTCTTCTGAATTCAAGCTAGTGGATTAGAGATTTTAATTTTTATTAATTAATCGAGATGTTGACTTAGATAAATGACCATATATTATTAAATAAATTTTTAGGTAGTGTCATTGCGTCAGAAGGAAATCTAAATTTAAAATACCACTTATTGTTTTTAAATTTACTTGTTTCTTATTTCTTAATATACATATATTACATTTTTTTTCATTCTATATATATATTTGACAGTTATTAATTAACTCTTACTTCCTACAACTATCTGTCAATTACATAATATGTATTATTTATATTGTAATGCAATTTCACGTTAGAATAATTTTTGAAATGGTTTTGGAAATAAGAATATTGTACCTACTCTCATTTTTCATTTATCATGATAAACAATATATGCTTTTGATAAAAAAAAACATTTTATGACTTATGTATGTGATATATTAAGTATAATTATATGTGCTTTAGAGTTTAAATTAATTGGTTATTTTTATTTGTTCTAGGAATTTAATTAATTAATTTAAAATGATCATATTGCTGGTGGTTTTTTAGTCTACGCATGTTTAATCAAGTAATAAATAACATAAATGTATAATAAATGATCGTAATAAATAACTTACATTGTTGATGTCATATACCTACGATAATAATGGTAAATAAAAATTTAAAAAGATGTTCATTTTAAATTTTAATGCTTTTCTCCTGTTGTCTTATCACTATTGACCTTAATAAAATACGTATTCCGCATTCGTTATTTACAGTTCTTTATATACATTGATGATTTTAATATTATCCTCATGTTATTATATTATATAAATTATTATACTTAAGTAGTATCTATAATTTATGATAATTTATGATTAAATTATTAATAGTCGTAGCATCTGTACAGAAATGAAACAGTGCACGCAATATCATAGTATTCTGCGTAAATATGTTTTTTTCTTCACAAATAACCGTTACATAATATAATATGTAAGATTTGATTATTATTAATATATATATATATATATATATATTTTTTTTTTTAAAAAAAAATTCTAAAGATCTCAATCAAATTCGTAATAAATTTAAAAATACATCAATTGACAATAACAGATAGATTTTCTTTTTAACGTATATGGCAATTAACCAACAGTTAACTACTAACAGAGTTATTTTTAAAAATGTACATATTTGTTGACTTCTTAATTATTACTCAAATAATGTAATTGTTTTTTGTTTATTTATTTTAACAGTGTTGAACATGATGGAACACAAAGCGAAGGAGCGAGTCCGCAGAATTTTGGAAGAAGGACGTGATGTTTTAGTTGACAAAAAATTGACCAAAGACATACCAGAATGGTTTGATGAGAAATTATTTTTAAGGTAATATCTAGTATCTACCTTTAAGTTATTCACTGTTCAGATATACTTAGAATACTAGTGTTTGAAAACAAAATTAAACTTTTTCATTTCGATAGAACGTGATCAGTTTTTTGAAAATTATAAATTTATAATATATAATAACTACCCAACTTCACTACCTATTGTTGTTTTACATCGAATATTTTGAAATTATACATTCAATTAGAGGTGCCTACATTTAATATTCGGCCATCGAATATCGATTTTTCATATTTTATATTAAATTTTGTATCAACTAATAATTCAACGTACTACTAGGCACTAATAGTACCTGAACATGTTAGGTATTTACAATGTCAATATATGTTACGCTGAATTCATGAAATCAGCTTCATGAGAAACACGTAATTTCTGTAATTTGGTGTAATATAAACAATAATGGTTTAGGCTCCCTCCAAAATTACATTGAAAATATATTCTTTTCACACCTCCTCATGAAATAGTCTGATATGGGCAAAGTGGATATTCGCCCTTCATCACTCATTTTTTTTTCTAGATGATATATCGATTTATTTAAAAAATGTTAATGTATTAATAATTAAGAATAATAAATAGTAATCATTATTATATTATAATTAATGTCGTAATTACAGAATATAATTTTTGGTTGTGGAACGATTAGCACTTACCTAAGTAGTATTATTCTCTATTGACACTGCGTCATGGTTGTATTGTCTACTGCAGTCGTAGACATTTACAACCGTAACTATAAGGCATTACCCATACTCCATAGAGATATAAAAATAAATAAATGTATAGTTTCCATGTGCATAAGAATATTATTATAGGTACCCATTGATGAGGTAATCAAAATTCAACATACTTGCCAAATTGAAAAAAAAGAATTACCTATTTAATTTATTACTACTTAGGTATTTGTTAAATTAAGTTACCTATCTTGATTGATTTTTAAAAGCTAAGTCGGTTTACCTGTGATTATTCGTTATTTTATTTGCTGGATTCAGACTTCATCAAACATTTAAAATACTAATTTTCTGGTTCTTATTTATATCAGTATATAAATAAATACAATAAATACATATTTTATAAATATTTAATCCAATTTGATACTAGTATATTTTTTGTATTCACTTGAATACGCATCAGAAACATGAGCGTTATAGCTTGTAGGTAATAAACTGTAAAGCCTGTATATGAGGAAAATTGTAAATAGGTAACTAACTATCAAAATTTAGTATTTAGTTCGAAAATTGGTATTTTTATTTTTTAGAGGACAAAAATATTTCTACAACAATTTATATGCAATGTTTGTTTCGAAATTGATTGGATTAATATTGGTTTTATCAATACCAACACTACTAGAAGCATTATCATTCATAAAGAAATCTCCAGACCCATATAATGATTTTAAGAAATACATCGATACCTTTAGAAGTATACTAAAATGGTATGAATTCGACTTGAAAAATTTTAGATCAAAGTAAGTACATATAAACAGTGTTGTATTGAAAGATATACAGGGATATTTGTAAAAATACTATATAATACTATATATTCTACGCAATTGACGCAATTTCAGTATTGAACTTGGAAGGGCTTTTCAAACCACGTTTACTGTATTATGTATTTATTAAATAATTAACGAAGGATTTAAGAGTTCAATTAAAATACACATTTTAGAGAGGTTAATTTTGATATTAGAGGGACTAATCCCCTCCAAGTCTCCCCAAAATGCACCTATGTTATTAGTATACTTAATACCATTAATAATTAATACTAATATTTATAATCAATGCTTGTATATAGTATTATTTATTAAGTATAATAAATATTGTCCATATATTAAATTCGTTTTCGAAATAATAATTACTCGGGGGGTTGAATTGCTTAACACGGCCCTAAATTTATAATTTAAGTTGCATAGTTGAATTCTTGAATTGTATATATTTTAAAGTGCGTTAATAGCGACGTAAACATTTGTAATATGCTTTAAATAATAGTTAATATGTAATAAGAATGATCAATTATTATTTATTATTAAATAATTATTATTTAACTACTTAATTAGTGTTTAGGGTTATTTATTTGTAGAAAATTACGTATACCCAAGGCATTTTTACCAATACATCCCTGCATATAATTACAATTTATTAATTCTATATTATAAAAATATGTTATAAAAATATGTATTGACGATTATTTATCAATAGTCATTAAATTTATATCCATTTGAATAATTGTTAAAATGTAATAGTAAAAAATGTGTAAGGCAAGTGCAATTTTACAGTCTACTCTGTACCGAACTACGAATAATTTCAAATGTGTAACTAAATTAACTGTAATTTTTTAATGTTTATTTTAATTATTTAGATCTCAAAAGTCTGTGACAGTTATATATAGTCTTCATTGTGCCGCAAGTGGATCGTACGATAAATCTGGACTTGGTTTGCGAGTAACTCAAAAAGATATGGCATTGATACAATTCGGACTTGTTGGTATAACATTACTCAAAAAAAAAGAATTATCTATTACCGGAAATGAAGAAGATGAAAAGTCTATAGTTCATTTTTGGCGAACCATGGGGTACATGTTAGGAATTCGTGATCAGTGAGTTATTAAAATTTTAAGCTAAGAAAATTCAACAGTAGTTATAATTATTATAAACACATATCAAGATTCAAGTGACCTAAATTAGGCAACACACTGTGAAATATTCCACAAAATTAGGAATAATTTATTTAATTTAATATTTTTCTATTATATCTTAATGTTTATTAATTTAATTACACGACTTATTGAACATATTGCAATATTTTTTATAATATTAATATTATTGAAAAATAATAATTTATAATATTATTTGTGTATGAAAAATTTCGGTACCTAGTGTCTACTACCTATACTACGTAATAATATATAATACATTTATGTTATAAATTTATTTCAGGTACAACTTATGCGAAGGCACTCTGGAAGAGGTGCGAAGTAATTGTGCCTTTATTTTTGAAGACATCTATGTAGCGGCGTTAAATAAACCTCCTACTGAATATAATCACATGATAGATGCATTGATTGATGGTCTGAAGCCAATTTTACCATTACTTGATTTAAATGCTTTTCTGACGTACGCATTCGAGCTTTGCGGAATATCTAGTTCAGAACAACGAATGACCACACGATACAGCCGATGGGTGTACAGAATACAAACGTTTACACACAATGTTTTATTATCCAAACGATGGTTGGCTTTTATATTTCGTCCTTTGCTAAACTATGGTTTATTGTTTTCTTTATGGTTCAATTCAAAGTTTCCATTAAGTTTAGTTTTTAAATTGGGCACTAAAATGATATCTATGTTCTAAAATAGTTTTGAATCAAGTTTATAAATCAGTGTTATACAAAAGTTATAAAACTCATAGTTTTCATTTTATTCAACGATTCAAAAAATAAAATTAACAATTATATAATTTCTCTTTGATTGGATGTATAACATCTGCAGCTATATTGGTGTTAAGGATAAAATGAAAAATTAAATTAAATATGAAAAAAAAGAAGATTTTGTGTTATCAATACTTGCAAGTGGTGTATCTTACAAAATGTAACTTTGAAGCCTACAGGAGCTCAGATTACAAAAAAATTGTAAAATAAAAAAAAAATCGTTTCACGGATAGAATTAGATGTGATAGTGTATTGCCACTTGTCATAATACTATCAAAAGATTTTTAACACCAATAATTTGCCTTTATATTGATTTGATTAATGGCCTATTTCTGATTTCGATTGTTATAAAACAAATTTTACTCAATTGCTGTACATAATATGTATTAATTTCAATTAATCTACATTTATTTAATTTTTTCAAACTCAGAATTTTGTTATAAAATGTTAGTTTTCACTAAAATTATTTAGTCAAATATATTAATAAAATCAGCTGTTGTGTACGAAAAAACCCAACTTTATGATTATTTTTAATTATAAATATTTAACGCTATAGGTAATTTGTATATTTTTAGATGTAAATTAATTTGAATGGTTATTATTTTTCCAACTAAATTATATTTAGCTAGCTTCCGCTACCAGCATTGCCCAGAGTTTTAATATGCCAGTATTTGATTATATATGAATGCAAATTACACCAAGTTAAAAGTTATAATTAATCAAGATACACTATAATATAATATAACGTATAGAAGTGTATTTGTAGTCTCTACATTAGTGGTTCTCAAATATTTTTGATTCATGTAACTTTAACATCAAAATAATAAACATTATGTATTTTAAAAATATTCTTTTATTGAACAGAAAATACAACACACAGAAAAATAATAAGTATACACTTTATTATTTGAATTGGTTAATATATAAAGTTGAAGCCAATAACATGATTTTATTGGAAAAAATTAATTATTTTCTTATTTATTTTCCTTTTTCCGTGGAGATTTCGTGTCATCCTTGTGTGACATGTCATCCCGGTTGAGAAATAAGAATTACTGCTCTACATCATAAAAATCAAAATGTCTGACCAAATTGCATATCTTCAGCAGTTCTGGCTAGGGTTGTTTATCCATTCTACCCCGTTTACACATTTTGACCCTCTTAGATATTGTATCTTGAAATATCATCTATTTTGCTATCATGTTTTTTTTTCGTGTCTCTACACGATTTCAACCTGAAGGTTTGCTCCAATTAATACAAAGTTGTAACTTTTTTGATCGAAACTTTCATCTAATAATTAGTAGTTGGTCTATTAAGAAAATAGTTTTATTAAATTTTTCTATAGTTTTTTGAATAATAATAAAACTATTAAAAACTAGATTATGATATTAGTTATTTTATTAGTATTTTGGTTGTCATAGTGACTCGGAAAATTTACTGAGTATTTTATAATCCATCATAAGAAGATAAAAATAAAATATTAATATGTAACCAGTAAACGGAAAAAACTATATCCAGCCCTGATTTCAAAACGCCATCGACTCTTAAAAATGATTTTTCTTAATGATCGCCTATAGGCTATATTGTATAAGGAACCTCTGTACACAATTTTAAATCTCTATACCCAGTGGTTTAGAGTTAGACTGTTCGTCTATACATCAGTTTATCTTTTAATATATAAAATAATATTGATTTTCGTTTCGTAAATTAAAAAAAAAATAAGGCGAGATTCTTAGATTGGATGAAACTCCAGTACTTCACAGTCTACGGTACAGGAATGGGTGATATTGTTATATTGGTCGTTTCAATTTGAAACCAATACACCGTTGCTTTCAAAAATACGATACCTACTGTGTGAAAGATCCGTTGGACCAGTTAATATTTATAAATTTGAATAATATAGACATATATAGTAGAACAATTTTCTTAATGCAAAGGTTATCTTAAAGGTTTAACTTTTAATCGAAAATTTCAAGTGCTTAATTACATGTACTTGATAGAGCAAAAATATCATTAAAATATTTCAAAAATTATTAATTTATTAAATGCCTATAAAATGCTTAAATGTTTTGTATTGTATAACTTTTCGTTATGACAGCTAAAATAACAAATACCGAGTTCGAATCCATATATCCTCTGGTTAAATTTTTTTGAAATTTTTACCCTATTTTTATCTATAATTCGGAAAACTTTAATTATTCAAAAAAATTGTTCTCAAAGTACCAACCAAACGAAATTCCCTTTCAGAAAAATTAAAGGTTTATAAATCAGAGCAATCCTTCTGTTATTGTTGTGCATCTCCTTATATTTATATAATATTTGAAAATGTATGAACAGCAATAATGATTGCCATCAATTTGGATGTAAATATTTTAAATATGGTATGTGACATTTTTTCTAAAATAATAAACGATAGTAAAATCGTGAAAGTTGATGCAATTGTGTTGATTAATTGTTTTAGATATATAACTTGGTAGGTACAAATAAAATATATTTAAATATTGTTTATACAATTATTATACTTCAAATCTTCTGCATTAAAATAGCATAATTTTTATACTACGATATAGATAATAAATGATAATTAGTTGATATTATGCATTTAAACCGATAATGCAAATCAATTCATTATTATTTTCTTTAAATTAATGTAAGATACCTACGTATATTTATAGTTATGAGCCACTTTTCTCCCCTTCTTTCGATAAATTTCCCAATTTATTGTTTGAAATTTATAATAATTCCTAAACCATTTTCATTACTTTGTGATTCCGGCAACATGTAATATACCTATACTACAACGTTATTATTTTTTACAGCATTTCTTTCTGATTTTTACTAAATTATTTTAGTGCACGGGATATACATTTATCTAAAAGTAAGTCATTTACAATAAATATTAATTGAAAATTAAAATGCATGTTTTTCAGTAAAAAATGTTCAGTTACTTATTCGTACTTTTTCAATTTTACCATGAATAGCTTTAATATTGTTTTGTACAAAATTGCATGTTTATGTTATAAAAATAATTCATATAATATAATATTATACATGATGGTACACAATTATACCTAGATTATAGTAATTTATTCGTGAAAGTATAATTATTTTTTACTTTTCCAAATTACATGTTTTAAATTGTTAAATTTAAACATGTTAAATTCATAAAATATACCTTGGTACTTAAATTTGCATTGATGACAGACAGTTCTATACTATACTATTGTAAATACATATGTCATTTTAAACTTGTAATAAATAAACTTATAAGTTCTACACCGAAATAGAATTATATAATTCAATGATAAATTAATGAAGTTCAAAAATCCTTTTGAATTTCATAAATTTAAATCTTAAATGTATTTTCAGTATGAAATAAATGCAACAGACTTTTTAATATGAAAAATTAATATATTATAGTTATTACCTACCTAAAATTATTATAGCAAACGGTAGTTATTACTTTTTTGTTTACCGTGCTATATTGTATATTTCATTGCCAACGATATCTGTTGGCAAATTATAATGGTATAAATCTATAGACAAACTGTTTTATATAATATGAGTAATATATTATTTTTATATTTTAATAAACAATTAATGTCATTAAATTCGTTTCCTATAAATTACTACTATTACATACTACTACTACTACATACTACTATTGAAATTAACATTTACAATGATTGGCAGTTAGTACCTAAATCACAAAATGCTTATAAAAAGTAAACGCTATGGAAAATCCAGTTACTATTATTATTAAACAGTACATTATGATTTTTGAAGGCATATGAATTCATCAAAATATTTCAACCGCGGATAATTTTGTTTTCTAACTATCACATTTCTTAACACTATTAAATTAACTCAGAGTAATATTATTGATTATAAATAGTATTTATAATCAATGGCAAAATCAATAAGATTATAACTCAATCGACATCCATTAATTATCTTCGAAATTTAAGAAATATTATAAGTTTTAATAGTTTAATTAATTTTAAAAACTCTATCAAAAGTTATTGATTGTTTCAACTTTTGTCTCTTAATGAATATCGATATCATTAAAAATATAGGTATACTTATGTTTTTCGCCAGTTACTTATTATTTAGATGTGTTGATGTTTTAAGTAACATTTTTAAAAATTGCCTTTAGATACATTGGGAAGATGATGTGGAAACGTTCAGATATGTCAATTTTTTTGTTTATATTAACAATGTTAATCACAAACACAGTTTGTGTCATTAGTAAGTTGATATATATATTATGTATACACCTATAATTATTATAAATTGGTATTCTTACTTTTTAATTAGTCTTGTAGTTTATTTTGATTATAATAATATTTATGAAACCACAAGGTTGCGATTCCCAACATCTTTACGGTGTAGCGAGAATATTACGTTGCTAACCCAAAATGTTATGATAAAACATGTTTAATTAAGAAAAGTATTTTAATCTTAAATTTGCTATTGAATATTTTAAGTCATTGACAAAATAAATCTTAATCAATGTTAAATTATTAAAAGAGTTCTGTCGTTCTGTTAACTCGATACAGATAAATTCATAATGGAAATTGAAAAAATTAACAAAATATTCAAGATTTACAAGAAAACTAATAATATAAGAAACAGAACATTTTTGAGAAATGATGGTGTTTTGAAGTAATTGTTTATTTATTAAGAACGTTTTGGTTATTACTACAAGTAGTGTTTCCAGTGAAAGGGTATTTTCTAGTTTATAGAAAGATTAAAAAATGACTACTAATAAAATCATAATAAGTTCATTACAAAAAAAAAAACAAATTGGTTCATATGGTACCTAATTAATTTTGTTGTTTTTATTGAGAAAAGATAATTTATTGTATATTATATTATATATATTTGCCTATCAATATGTATAAATGTATTTAAAATACTAATATTAAAAACATATCTAATACATGCAAAATTTGTAATTCAATGACTAATTAAGGATTGATTTGTAACCTGTAGGCAATAGGGGACGGGGTGTAATATAAACCTAAATATTGTATACTAATAACTTATTTATTATTCCAGATAATAATACCTGTAACAGCAATGAATTTCATTGTTCGACCGGTGGTTGTATAAATCGTACACAACATTGTGATGGAAACAAGGACTGTGGTGACGGTACGGATGAAATTAATTGTGGTGCGTACGAGTTAGGTACTAAGAATTGCATTAAAAATGGCTGATTGTTACTTTAAACTAAAATTTAGATTTTGTTAAATGCATGAGCCCCGAGTATTTTAAATGCCCCAATAATAAATGCATTTCCATCGATTTTGTATGCGATAAGGAAAACGATTGCTTAGATTGGTCGGACGAATTCCATTGTCACGATGTACGTACGAAAACCCAAGTTTACAAAAACTTTATAATATTCAATTACAATTATTGTACTGCATTGTATAGAAATCTTTAACGAGACCATGTACAGAAGGAGAGTTCCAATGTTCCGATGGCACTTGTATACCGAATTATTGGCATTGCGATAAATCAGTCGACTGTGACGATGGTAGTGACGAAGACGTGGAAAAATGCCGAGAAAAAGTATAGTACTTTTTTTCTTATTTCTTTCTATATAATGTATATGAAATTATGAACGTGTTATTTTATTCATCTTATTATTTTGTATATTTCAGACGTCGTGTACTAATGGCTTTTTATGTTCAAATCTACATTGTATTTCAAAAATGTGGAGATGCAATGGAAAAGACGATTGCGGAGATGGCTCGGATGAAACACATTGCGGTTTAAAAAAATACATATTTTAATTTTTTTCCAGTTTTAATATTTTATTATTTTAGATTTTAATTTGATTGATCCTGAAAAATGTTTAATTGAAGATCGTAAGTTTTTGTGTCATGACCACAAAAAGTGTATTAGTGTTGAACATGTTTGCAATAATAATACTGATTGTTTGGATGCATCAGATGAAGGCGGTCTATGTAATAATGTAACAGGTTTGTATTTTAATTCAATATAAAACAGTATAAATTACATTTAAATTTTTAATAATACTTTTTAAAGTTAGGTATAAAACGGCAGTCCTCGACCCAATAACTGGGAATTAAAAAAAAAATTCTTCTTAAACACTACAATATCTATGTAATTTATTTTCATATTTATTTATCATAAAATAATGTACGTACCTAAGGCCTTCTTTCTCCTCAATATTTTATCTTTGTATTATAGAGCGACATTTTAATATAAATTTCGTTAATGAAATAGAAAAGCATCCCAAGCTATATATAATTTTCTTCGGCTTCTTTTTTTTTTTTTGTGTAGTGTTTATAATAATGATAAAAAACAATATCTTCATAGCTACTAGAATCACTTAAAAACATTATGAATACTAAAAATTATATAAACAAAACAATACTATGAAATACTGAAAACATTCATCGAAATCGTGAGCCGACTAACCGTGTGTGAGGATAACTGGAAACTTCTTGCTTAGTTGCTCAAACTCCTAGTATTTAAGTGATGAAATGACTACAGTTTCTTTTGAGTACCGTCATATGAGAAGGGCCTAAATGTATTGAGTTAACAGTATGTGATGATTAGGAATACAATTCTGATATCCCTTCGAAGTCCGAAACTATATACAACTATAGAATTACATTTCCGGACAATACTGCATTCTCGTGAATTCATAGTCAATAGTCATAGCTGTATCTTAAAAAAATATTAGGAAATATACTTTTTGAGTAGGTACCAAGTATAATAAGAGACTACTGCAACATATTTGAAGAAATTCCTGAACATTAAAAAAATGTAATTATTGATTGTGTAGGTACTGAACATTTTTATGTATTATAAAAATTATTATTGGTATTGAAAAAATTTCTGGATGTACCATTTTACCTACCCCATATTTTGAACCATTAATTATAATAACTGTAAACAGTATATACTACCTGTTACAGGATTAATATCATATAAATTTTACTTGTTTAGGTTACAAAAAAGAATGCAATGCAATTCATTGTTCTGGAATACATGAATGTTTAAGAAAACCACATGGCGTAATGTGTGTGTGTCCTAATGGAAAACGTTCTGTAAATAATACGTGTTTTGGTAAATTAATAAAAAATTAAGTATTTAATAATTAATTTCATTAAAAAAATGTTTTAACTTAGATATCAATAAATGTGAAGAGTATGGCATTTGTGATCAACATTGCCTTAATTTGTTGCATGGCAAATATGCGTGTTCTTGTGATCCAGATTACGAATTGGTAGATAACCATAGGTGTAAAATAAAAGGTACGAATATTAAATAGTATTCTATCATGTTATACTTAAAATAATATATTGTATTTGTTTAATTTTTTTTGTAATATTTTTAAATTTCTAGTAAAGTATAAGGTACTTAAATAATTATCTTAAGCCTGATCAATGTTGATTAATATGTTTTTTTGTCTATTTATTAAACAAAGTTAACATATAATGAAATATTGAATATTTAATCTAGGTGTTCAATATTAACTATTATATATAATCACATTATTTACAATAACTTATTTATTTGTGTAGGTGACAATCCGGTTTTAGCATATTCATCATTACGGCAGATAAGAACTTTAAACTTAGTGACACACAATAGTCATATTTTAATTGATAACTTACAACAGGCAACTGGATTAGCTGTAGACGAAGTAAATATATATTGGACAATCATTCACGAAGGGATTCAGGGTATTGTCAAAGCAAATAAAAATGATACCACACCCAACATTATTGTGACATCGGGTAAAAAATATATAACATTGAGTATCATGATTAACAGTTACTTATACATTTTAAAACTATTCTAAATTATTGGATACTTATTATAAATTTAAGCACAAACTAACTTTAACACATGTGCTAGCTTCATAATAATGTACTTTTTATAGGTCTTGGAACACCAGAAAATCTTGCTATAGATAGTATTACACATAATCTGTACTTCACCGATGCTAAAATGAAACATATCGGAGTGTGCGATAATAATGGCTTAGTCTGTACAGTTCTTCATAATAAGAATATAGACAAACCTAGGGCAATAGCTGTTTCGCCAATGGATGGGTATAAATAGTTATCTTATTTGAAAATAATAAAAAGCTGAGTATAAAAAATGATTAATACTAAAATATCTGTTTAGTTTAATGTATTGGACTGATTGGGGCGAAAGTCCAATGATTGCTCGGTCTGGTATGGATGGATCTCTATCAAAAAAGTTTATAACAGAAAATGTACATTGGCCAAATGGTGTTCATGTCGATTATTGTGGAAAACGAATTTACTGGGTGGATGCAAAATTAAAAATTATCGAATCAGTTAAATTAGATGCAAGTGATCGAAGGGTAAGTAAATTATCTATAAATGTTTTTGAGTATCTACTTATTATATTAATTTAATTTTCAATATTTCGGAGGTTCTATTTTAAAATTTTTATTGATGTTATAGGTCATTTTAACGCAGTCGGTGGATCATCCATTTTCAATTACTATTTTTGAGGATAAATTATTTTGGAGTGATTGGTCGGGTAGAGAAATTAAAGTATGTAATAAATTTACAGGTAAAAATCAAAAGTCATTGATCCGTGAACGTAAGAATAAAATATATGGCATGCAAATATTTCATCCTTCACTATTTAAGTCTCAGGTAATTTATTATTGCATACATTATAAAAATTATTTGTATACCTACATAATTATTGTTTTTCAGACATTTAATCCTTGCCAAAAATCAAAATGTAGTCATATCTGTTTATTAGCTCCGAAGAAAAATGAAAATTATAATGGATATACTTGTGCATGTCCTGATGATAAGCAGTTATCGCCAGAAGGATGGTTTTGCTCTGACTTGGCTGTATCTCATACCCTCATTTTAGGAACGCCAAGAAGTATTTTAAAGCTTGAAGTAAAACACTTAGGCCGCCAAAAAGTTAATGAAATACCATTAATAAATAAAATATCTAGAATATCAGCTGTTGCTTATAATTCATTATCTGGTATGTTATATACCTACCTTTTTATATTAATACATGTGATGTGCATAATATTTTAAAATTTGATTGCTTACATTATATATCTTAAGGTACCATTATCATTTATGATTCAAAATTAAAGAAACTATTCATGTACGATTTGGTTGGGATGACATTATTAGATTTAGCTATACCAGAAATTGGTTCTTTGTATTCCTTAAAATTTGACAATCATGGAAATAACCTTTACTGGTGTGATTTGTCTAGAAAAACATTAGAAGTATTGAGTCTATCGACTAATATACGAATAACTATTTTAAACGAAATTGATGGTTACATACCAATTGCAGTAGCGTTAGTTCCTGATCAAGGGTAAATATTTTATTATTTTTAAAATGCATTATGCATTATTATTATTATTTTAGTTTTAATTTATATGACTGAGATTTTTTTTAGATATATGTTTGTTGCCATGAAAGACAATTCTCGGATACATATCGATAGAATTGAAATGAATGGAAATATTAGATCTCTCGTGCACATAGTAGAATTTGGTTTAATGGAAGATGAAATTGTTTTACATTTTGATATGGACACTAGGCGGTTGTATTTTACTGACAATAAAAACAATGAAATTAATAGTGTTAGTGAAGATGGTATGTTCTTATAGATTATAAAATAATAAAAAATTTGATTTTTTTATATGCATATTTATTTCAGGTCTGGACAGAAAGCTCATAAAAAATTCAGGATTTGTAAAAGATATGGTTACAATAGACAATGAAATATTTTGGGTATCAGAAGGTTTAAATATTTTAAATTGGGTTGATAAAAATACTAATGAACGGTTTCATACAAATATAGGTAGTTTTAATAATAATATAAGCTGTATGAGCATAAATTAATATTTTAATTTTATGTTAATTATAGGAAATGTGAACAGTGATTCAATTTTAAGTTTAACCGTAGCTAATGTTATTAATAAAAATATTCAACACCCTTGTCAACAAAATAATGGAGATTGTAGTCATGTATGCCTTTTATCTGGAAAAAATAAGGTATAGACCATAGGTACTAGTGAATATTTTATTAGATATTATTTAAAATGAAAAACTTTAATTTTGCGGATAGGTTTGTAGTTGTCCAATTGGTTTGGTATTATCAGTGAATGGTCTTGAATGTTTACCACCAAAACCATGTAAATCTGATGAATATCGTTGTTTGACCGGTGAATGTATTTCAACTCGTTTCCGATGTGATTCAAAAGAAGATTGCCCTCAAGGTGATGATGAAGATGCTGTTAAATGTTTGCATTATATGCCAAATTTGTGTCCAAAATCTCAATTTTTATGTCATAACAAAACCAAGTGTATAGATAAAAAGTTATTATGCAACAATGTTAAAGACTGCAGTGACGGATCAGATGAAAAAGAATGCGGCCCAAAGCATACTTGTGATCCACGTAATAAATTTAATTAATCTACCTAGTTTTTAAATAGGTCAAATAATCAACATTACATTGTTATTCATAAATATTCATAATATCGTGATATTTTAGTTACAGAATTTGAATGTCCAACGGGGGAATGTATTCAAGTGAGCTTCCTATGTGATGGTAATTTAGACTGTATGGATGGTCAAGATGAACTGAACTGTCAGAATCATACTTGTCATCATATGGAATTTAGATGTAAATCTGGAACTTGCATTGCTGCAACTTGGGAATGTGATGGAGAAATTGATTGCATTGATGGTTCAGATGAACATGATACTTGTAGTATGATTAAAATATATATAAATACCTATAAATAAATTTATATTATTATTTCAACGATAAAATATTTATAGATACAAAAAAATGTAAAATTGATCAATTTACATGCAGCAATGGTCGATGTATATCCAATGAATTCACCTGTAATAGTGAAAATGATTGTGATGATAATTCTGATGAATACGGTTGTATACCATTTCATTCATACTTGAAGAAACCAATTAAAATATGTAATGAAGAAACGGAATTTGAATGTGAGAATATACATGGACATTGTATACCAATTGAAGCTAGATGTAATAGTACATCAGAATGCAAACACTTTGAGGACGAATTGAATTGTGGATGTCAAAAAACTGATTTTTTCGAATGTAATAATAAACGGTGTATTCCAAAAGATTGGTTGTGTGATAAAACTGATGACTGCGGCGATCAGTCTGATGAAAGTCCCAAGGCATGTAACATGACTTTTCAACATTCTTCAACTTCAATAGTATCAGCACAGGATTGTGATGGATATTTATGTAAAAACAAAGAATGCATTCCTTTAGATCAAGTATGTGATAAACATATGAATTGCAAAGACGGTTCTGATGAAGAAGGTTTCTGTGGTAATATACCTACTTATAAATCTATACTTTTATATTTTTAATGAATAATAATTATAAATAATGAGTAAAAAACATAATGAAATATTCTACTTATTTAATACATATTATTATATTCTTTTATAAAAGGTTTATCTTGTCAATTCATGAACTGTAGTCATATTTGTCAAGAAACACCAAAAGGTGGAAAATGTGTCTGCTATCATGGTTATAAAATAGCATATCATGATGGTAAAACTTGTGAAGATATCAATGAATGTGAAAACAATAATTTGTGTGCTCAATACTGTACTAATTTAGATGGGTCATATAGCTGTAATTGTTTGAATTCAGATTACATGTTACGTGCAGATAAAAGTTCTTGTAAAGCATTAGGTATGTATAAAATCCCATACTCAATAAAATAGGTACATCGAACAATTAATTATACATTTTGAAATTCTGTTGTAGGACCTCCAATGGAATTAGTTTATTCAGAAGTTGACAAAATTAGGAGTATTTCTGGGGATTTTAAAGAATCTAAATTGCTTTTTTCAAACCCAGGAGTTCAAATATCAGGTTTTGATATAGATATTAGGAGAAATCTTATTTATTGGACATCAGGTAATACAAATTTATTTTTGAATAAAGTTCACTTGATTAATATTAAATAAGCTCATATAATTAAATATAATTTTACTTCAATAATTTAAAATTGAATTTGTACTTAAAAATGAATTAAAGATGTTCAAAAAAATGACATAAAAATTATTGGAATTAATAGACTAAAAATATAAGTAACTAAAATATTTCACATTTCATATATCTATTTTATGTATTGACAATAAAATTTGTTATAAGTAAAAATTTAGTTGAACAGTATTTTTACTGTTGTATTATATTATAATACATTATTACAAAAACAAATTTATATAATTTTGTTAAATATTTAACTTTTTTTAGAAGAAGCGGGTACTCTTATTTGTATGGATATGCAACAAGACCGTAAAGTATATATGAAAGATCTGATAAGTCCTAGTTTAATTCGTATTGATTGGTTAACAAAAAATATTTACTTCATAGAAAATCATAGTGATATTGTTGTTTGTAATTTAAATGCTAAACGATGTGCTACTATTTACAAAGCTAATGTCCATTCAAGAATTAAGGCTTTTTCCATTGACCCTTTATCTGGGTAACATTAAAATATGTTTTAAATAAGATTTAAAATAATTATTTTCAAATGCACAGTGTGATGTTTTGGGCTGAAAGTATATGGGCCATATGGAGTTCTCCTACAACAATAATAAGGCGATCCGACTGCAGTGGACACAATGTGAAAACAATAATCGATGAAGACCTTCATGATGTTATTGATTTAACTGTGGATCCAATAAAACATATGGTATATTGGGTTGATATGGTGAATTCGACTATTGAAAGGGCTAATTACAATGGATCTGATAGATCATTGTTGATCTCTTCACACGTAAGAAAATTAACGGAACTTAATAATTACTTTATTTTTTTATTAATCTTTAGTTAATCATTTATAAACTATACTTCCAATTAGCAATTACCAAAAAAAATATCATTGTATGAAGATAAACTATATTGGACCAATGATGTTACTGGGTATTCTATATTTAAATGTAAAGTATTTGCTGTTAAAGATGTTCAGTGTGAATCAATTCCTGTTGAAGTGTTTACTCCAATTGATATATTCATGATCAGTCAACAGTCCAAACAAATTAATGGTATTTTTATAATTTGTAAATATATGTGTATGTGCTTACATATCTGCGATAATTACTTATCAATAATTACTTTTTAAAATATATCCTAAATTATATTTTCTAAAAGAAAACAGAATTCAAAAAGCCAGATATTGTGGGGTTGGGTGTTATGTATTTTGTCATTTTTATTTATATTTTAATGGTATTATTTATTTAAATTTGAAAATCACATTTGAAAAATGATTCTGAGTAATACTTGGTAGAATATTGTATATCACTTGTAAGTTGTAAGAATTTATATCATTATAGTAATTATCCAGGTATGTTCGTATATTTATAAGTTTTAATATCAGCTATCGACTATAGTATTGTAATTTAAATTTATTCTATGAATACGTAAATAACATAATTTAATAAGCTTGTATTAAAATCCCAAATCTATCTGAATATGTACAAAATCCCCATTTAATAATTAAAAAATAATTGCCTATAAATTATTGTTTAAAAAAAATTAATTAATTAACACTGTATTTTAGCATCAAATATTTGTAATCACGTTCATTGCGATTTCATTTGTGCTTCTGGATCAAAGGGACCTATGTGTGTTTGTGAAGATGGATCACAAGTTGAGCCAGGCTCCATTTGTGAGGTAAATTATTTTATAGTATATTAATACTATTTATAATTAATATAATTAATACTAATTATGATTATTATAATTTATAATAGTCAATTAGAACTACACACAATTTTTGATTATTTCAGGATGCTGGCCTCAGAAAATCGCCAACTTTTAAAGTCACAGATAAAAATGGTAGTAGGATTTCAATGTTTGTCGTTTTTTTTATAATCATAATTTTTGGATTGTTATTGTTTTATTATTATATCTACCATTACAAAAAGAAACCATTAAAAGCACCTTTAAGGTATGTTCTTTAAATTATATAATTACAAGAAAAATTTTAATATTTCAATTCATTATAAGCAATAATAATTACCTAGACTTACAAATTATAATTATTACATAGATTTCATTTTAAAAATCCAGTGTCAAACACTAAGAAAAAAATTATTCAGCCTGAACAACTTGAACCAGAATGCCATGCTTACGAAAATCCTTTTAATGAAGTAATTATCTTGATCTTTTAGATTACAAACTCCATTCGTGCAAAAAGGAATGTACACCATATTTTTAGTAAACCTGCAATGCTCTCTATTTTTATTAATTTTCTTTTTATAAAATGAGTCCTGGCTATTTAATAGCATTTATTATTCATTAAATATTTTATTTATGAAACTCAAAAAAATATATGTGTATATTCACCAAAGATTGTTGACATTTACAATTATAATTGAACACTAATGACTGTGCAAAAATATTTTTTAAAAAATGTTGGACTCATAGGGACATATATATATATATAAATTATCATATTTTTGGTTTCCAGTTTGAAGAATGTGCATTTATACTATTTGTTCTATATAATACTTACAAAAATGTTAACCTTATATAATTTTATTTTTATTAATAATTTTTTATATTTTAATTAATTAAAATAAAATGTAGATGCTTTTGATTTAATGATTCTGTTTATTTTATATATTTCAGGGTGAGCTAATAAATAGTCATGTTCCTTCAGCTCCTTACAGAGCTTTTGTTAATTATAATGATGAAAGATGTATATATGAGAGTCATCCAGGATCTCAAAATACTTCGTCATTAGTTACAGAGTACGAAGAAGATCAAAGGAAGAAACTTCTTGTTTTATGAAGAAAAATAGTAAGAATAAGAATGATACTGATGGTGAATAATATTAATTTTATTAAATTTTTAAATATAATTTTATTCTATGTGATTTATACAGTCATAGATTAACCATAAATAATATAATGTATCTTATGAAAATGTAAATCCCCAAAATATTACATTCATATAAGTATATATTGAATTGGAAATGAAATATTCTTTATATGTAGTTGTTATAATTCCATAACTTTTTGATTACCTATTCTTTATCTGTGAATTCTATAAAGTTGAGTTGTAAAAAAAAACATAAAATAATGATGTTCAAAAATATTGTTTATACCTAACTGTTATATTAAACTGTTGAATTTTATAAAACATGAAAAATTAAAGTTTGTATAAACATGGAGTATGAGCATTGTCTATTTATAATTTAAGCTTTTTTAAAATAACCTGAGTATTTATTAGTATGTCTATATTGTCATACTAAGTAGTCTATGTCTACCAATACTCATTGGATATTATTTAGTACTTACGGATATACAGGTAAGTGATACTCATGTCATGTTTGATATATCACCTAGATTTTAAATATCTAATCAAATTTATAAATCAAGTCATATAAGGTATATAGTGTAATAGAGTGTGGTTTTACGAGGGCCATAGTGATTTTATCTAACACTGTTTAAAACATCTACATACAGTTTTAAAACCTTGATTATTCAACTACAAAACCTTTCTCATTCAGAATTGTTTTTAAATTCTGATGCTTCCTGTAATAAATTATAACCTGGCAAGTTATGGCACGTTGTGTTGCCATTGTTTTACTTTTAAGGGGTTCTCTTATCTTTTTTATACTTTGTACGACCCGGTCATGTTGTTGAATAAATTGTGAATACATTACTATGCGAGTTGTGATTAAGTATCTATTATCTATATTCAATAAAATTATCAAACTTTTGAATGAAAGTTATTTATTAAAATTATTGTTTCCGTTCTCCAAAAGGCGTATTGGATATAAGTATTAAACTATTAAAGTACTTACCAATGACAATTGAATTAATATTCAAACATACTGGAAGTATTCAATAATTAAAGGTCAGTTATAAATTTCAGATTCTTAGAAATAATTTTAAAATGTATTTTATTTTTTAATGTGCATTTTATACAATTACAGTGTACTTTAATAATTAATTAATTAATTAATTATTATAAATCATTATATTAACAATTTTTATTACAATTTATTGGCTATTTATTATTAAAGGAAAAATTGAAAGAAATTAGAAGAGCAAATATTACACATAATTTTGCTATTAAATACTGTTATACCTAATTTAATCATGTGTACCTACCATTGATTTTTGCCACTTGGACCATCATGGGTTGGAATAAAACAAACATTACACCGTCTAACATAACTCGGCAATCGGCACTACTAAAAAGTGTTATCGCATTACAACCTATTAAAAAAAATAATAAATATATATTTTTTATATAATAGTATAATCCTACATTCCTATCTATGATAGATCGTGCAATCATTATCGAACCACAGTTTTTCTTTCATTTCATCCATTAAAAACTTTATAAGAGCCAACCTGGGTGATTTACTCCCTCGACGACGATACAGTCTTTACAACCAGCCATTACTAAGCCATCATTACGTGTGGACTTCGAATAAACACTGAAAGTTGATGTTTCACCATACACGATACACCCTTGTCATTTTTAAGACCAAAGCGAGATGTAAAATATAAATCTGTAGTTAAAATCATATTGGAAACAAAGCATTTTTTTTTTTTTCTGTGAATTTTATAATTATAAATAGTTTTTATTAGATTATTATAGAAGGCTGAAACAAATAAATCCCAATAATCCCATAGATCACTTATGGAGTGTACTAGTACGAAGTTCTTATGGTCCATTGCAATTTTACCATTGCCATTAGTCGTTTAATGACTAATTATAGACTTGAGTTTTAAATTAAAAATAACGATCATCAGAATTTTATGTATAGCCGTATAGGATATTATATAATGTTTAAAACTATAATAATCTCAAATTCTCAATTAAAATTTCGGTCTTTTGATTTTCTGTACTTAACCATTTCACAATTTATTGAATGATTAAAAGAAATGAACTAGAAAAAAACGGGAATAAAATGTAACAAAAAACAGCAAACACAAGCATATTATATTATAATAATAAGTATTATGTAACAGTAGGTTGGTGCGCGACTGTAATGTGTAAACACTGAAAACTAACTCGCCAACAATTGTTTTGAATGACATTGTCATAATTCGGAATAGAGTTAGACCATAACCCTAAGGACTTTTCACTGAAAAGTTTTCTATCCTTTTTTGTAATCCGGTTCCGAAAATGGTTAAAAACATTTACTGTAAGCAATAAGTATTGATTATAAACACTAGTAAAATACTTGAGTAGTTAATTAAGTAGTAATTAGTATTTTATAACTTGAATGCGCGCATTCGTTTTTAAAAACGCTGCGTTTTCTATCGTTTATTATATAAGTAATAGACACGTTATTTAAATGTCAGTCATGCGAAAGAAAAAAAACGCGATTGGCTATATTAAAACCGAATTTAATTCTTTGAATGCACCAAGCAATAAGCATCATCAATATTTATGAATTGTAAATTTATAATTTTGGTAAAAATGAGTTATTTTCCCTACGACTGATTGAATTGGTGAAATCAAAGCCATACTAAATCTAAAAAAACTTAACAGAAGTATATAATAAGTATATATCATTTTTCATATTATATGCTATGCAAGCTCTCAGCTTACCTAAGTGTCACAGCTAACATCTCTTGGTGAAATGCATAATCGCATTTGTGTATCATTTCAGGGAATGGAATCAGATATTTTGTCTGTATAGTAAAGGTAAAAGTAGAAAATGTCATCCGAAAATTATTAAGAGTATTCAAAAAGTTTTTGTGAATTTTTTTGATAATAATAAGTAATTCACGTTTTTTGCTTAATGTGTAATACAGCTGAGAGAGCCATTTTATTTTTAAAATTCGTTTTAAATTAAATTTCACACTATTTTTTCATAGAAATGTTATGAAATTATTGATTGATACAAACCCTATGACCGTAATAAACTAATAACTATAATAATAATATGATTTTTGATCTTTTATCGGGCCGATAATATTATTGACTAATACACAAAGATCCGAGATAATTACCGTCACCGATAATATCGGACTGCGTAGCGCGTGCTAACGGCCTAAGTGTATACTGTATACTAGTTAGTAGTTATACTACACAGTACACGTCTTAAAACTACACATCGAGAGCGCGTAAAATGGCCGACAATAAAACGACCGAACCGTTATTTAGCCGACAAATATAACATCTGACAATATTTCGGCCCACAAATGTTCATACTGAAAATTACGTTTTTAAATCAATGTAAGTAGTTGTGACGTAGGTACTCTACAGTTACAAATGCATTTATTGGCAATATAATCTTCTGAATATGTAATATCATTGATCATAAATATTATATTACCTATTTATAAACAATGATATTATGCATAGTATCTGTAATCAGTGTTTTACTCTGTCACTTTATAAAAATATAGTCTCCGGCGTGTCGTAGTACACTCAATTTAAATAACTGCGCAAGGCTCAGGTTGATATGTGACAAATGAATAACTGTCCTTTGTGACTAAATGAATTCGACGATCGCCACTTGTCTTCGTATAGAAGGAAATCAGGTCCATCTCCATGTCATCTAATATGGATAAGAACAACTCAAGATAAAATCGATGATTAACACAATGCGGCGATAGAAATTAGAAAAATATAAATACCGTCAAACAATGGACAAAGTTAATAAAAATATATAAACTGCAAAATAATTCAATGAATTCATCATTAATTTACGACGAACATAGTTAAAGATTTGGTCTGATGAAATGGCACAAATATTACCGTTTTAGTTGTATACAGTAACAGTAAACAGTATATTGTACATACTTGTGACTTGTACAATATCCTTTAACAATACCGTTTTTATTAACAACTTTTTGCACGTTAAAAATGATTATAATATGTTGTATACTTTTATACTTTGTATCTTTTAACGTGGTTCATTTGAATTGAACAATGATTTTCCGGTTTTTCCCTTAAAACGAAATTATGTTCGTGTGTTTCATAGTATTCTCGACGATATTCTTACATGGTTCATCGTATTCTTAAAATAATTATGGTTAAATATAGTGATGAAATAAAATATAATAATATATTAATATTATTATAATAACGGAGGTAAACCGTTAGGGTCGGAAACGGATCGCGGACCACGCCGTACACGGAACGGACCATACCGCATACCACTATACAGGTTGGGGTGTGCTGACGTGGTAGTCGGCGGCCATAGCCACATAATATCATACACAATAAACAATCATTTATAGTTCACACGATATTATTATACGTTAATGTGTGCCAGTACTGCCAAGTGTCAGTGTGCGGTGTCTGGCGAGGACGACTCTTTACCAGCACTATCACCGTTGGCAGCTCGAATGCGATCGGTGGCGCGGCGGTGCGGTACTGCGGTGCGTTGTCATTATTTTTGCCGCGAAACAAACGCCGCGTTCAAGTGACCACAATAACGGTCGCTGTGTACCGACGCCGGTTTCTCCGACAAACATCGGGTAACCAGTGAGTCGCCTCGTTTCTGTTGGCCACACTGTGCACGCCGATAACGCTCGTCCGTGGGACAACGGGAGGAGGGGATGTTCGTTAAGCGTTCCCTCTTCCCCGTCGCACTACATACCACAACAACACGGACACGCCGCAGCCGCCAGCCGCCATTATTTTCGTCTCTCGTCGCCCGCCGATGTTAGCTATATCTATTACAAGCGCGTCAAGTTTTTGAAAATTTTTCTCGCGGATTTGGCGTGTTTAATATCAAAAATGTCTATTTCTTTGGCTGATTGGCAATATGAAATCAACGATCTAGTGTGGTGAGTAATTTATTACTTGTCGCGTCTTGTACGCGGTTTTGCTGTTACCGCGTACCGCTAAATAATAACAAATTATAAAAAGACCGCGATAGTGGTTTACGCATAATAATATGTGTTTGTTTACAGGGCCAAGATGAAAGGTTTCCCGCCATGGCCTGGTCGCGTAAGTTTACAATTAATTAATCGTTTTGTTATACCCTGCTATGTTGATAATTTTTCAGGTGACAACATTTTAATTTTATTACAAATATATTTTCCACAGACTTGGGACTGCTATTGCCTAGTACTGTATACTGTACTGACACTGTCGTGGTCAAATTTGATCTATTGGTTGTACCTACGTCATTTATTTTTAATTGAAAGTGTAAATTGATTGTAGGGTAGTTAAGTGATACACAATCCATACAGCACATATCAGTTTTCATTCAGTAGATATATATATATATTTATATATTTATACTTTCAATAATGTTTTCATCTGTATGAACCCCTCTGTTTTTTTATGAAATCTATTTCATTGATTATCTATTTATTAATATTTGAAATCCTAATTCAATTGTTAGGTACTTATATGTGTGTATATATATATATATTATATTTTAGATATGCATGTTTTATATATTGAATATGTTGTTTTAGGTTTGCGAACCTACCAATGCACTAAAAAAAACTAACAGGAAAAATTCTAAGTGTATATTCTTTTTTGGATCTGAAAACTTGTAAGTAAAAACTATATCCTTATAAAAAACTTTTTTTTCTCTATTTAAATATACAGTAGTGTGTCGATTATCTGCACAAATTGGGACCAAAGGGGATGCGAATAATCAATTTGTGGATAATTAAACAACCATTGAAAATTTTAAAATAAAATTAAAAACTAATTTACTACATATTATACTAAAAATAACATTCATACGTAATATAAAAAAAATAATATAAATATAATGTATTTATTTGAAATAATTATACATTTTTTTTTGCACTTCCAATGAACTTCTTTTTTTCGCTGCCAAACCCTTAATTCTATTTATTAATAAAAGTTTGGTTATATTATACGGCTTGTTGTTCATACCACTGCATTACTGTACAAGATAAAATTATGACAAACATAACAAATGATAAAACTAAATTAAATTAAACTTGAAATAAATTTGTACACAAAAATGTTGTAGTGCAGTTAATCGACGCTCCACTTTAGAAATATTTATTTATAATATTGTAATACAGTGTTTCCCAATATTTTTGCAATAGTGACCCATACATTTAATCTTTATTGGGTACGTGACCCCCTGCTAAAAAGAAATATTCTATAATTGTAATAAAATAATAACATAATATACCTACTATATAGTAATACTTAACTTTATTATTATATAATATAAATATTATAGAGTATGAGTATAGACTATAGAAGTACGAATAAAATTAACAAGCATTTATCAATTCACGGCTAAAATTATCTTGATCGTAACCGCCAGTCATGACCCATAGTTTAGTTTGGGAAACTGTTCTAATATAATGGCTCTTGAAGTGTTGGCTGTAGGGTGTTGGGCTACCATAGAAATTTATCTGGTCTTAAATTAGTTCTTGATTAGTCCAGCCATTGGGAAAGAGAGAGTTCATTTTGTTTCTAATAGAAGGATATAATTTATTTATTACTACCAGCTTTTGTAGTAAACATTAATTTTTTTGTTTTTTCAAGTGCTTGGATTGATATTGGTTGTTTGAAACCTTATTATCAATTCAAAGATTCATTGGCATTTAGCTGTAAATCTGCAAATTTTAAAGATGCTGTCAAAGCTATAGAAAATTACATTATGGAAAATAAAGATGTCGTAAGTATCTTAGTTTTTTATTTTTAACTTACCTAAAATATTGCACATTTATTTTTAGGTTAGGAATAATGGAATATCAGACGCTGAATCGAGATTTGAAAATTTAATCAATAATGATACATCCTCTATATTACCAGCATCAACATCAGCGTCAGCATCTGCATCGACATCAACACCAAGTCAAGTTGTCCCCAAAAAAAAAGTATTAAAAATATACTATTACTTTTCTAGTATTTATTCTAAATAAGTTTTAGGATTTATCACTAGTGATTGGTCATTGTTTTAGCATTCTTGTCAATAATAGAGGCTTTATTTATCCTGACAAATTTTATCACTATGTCAATATATTTTCCTTTCACTGTTAAGAACAAAGCTTCCGTTTTATGTATGAGAATTATTGCTATTCTATATTAGTCTTAAATTCATATGACCCTTATACAGTCCCATATCAGCCATTTAACATCTTATTGGATCACATTCATTATGATACATCACTGTTGCTTACATTCACATAAGAGTTTACTAAGATTCCCTTCCAAAAACAGTTTGCTGTTAAATTATCATCCAATCTGTTGTGTATTGAACTCTATTTAGTGCATAATTTGTATGTTCATTAAAGCATATGATTTTTGAGTTTATGTAGTTAAATATAGAATTTCCTCCAGAGTACAATTTCAAATTTTACTTACAGCCAGTGGCTTGTGGGTTTTTAATGAAATTGTACACATACAAAAAAAAATATATATAACATATATGTATAAATATACTATATATATTATATTAACTAATTAACTATAGATTGTATTAAATTAATTATTAAAAAAATGTAGTTATTTATCTTTTATTTTAATTCATATTTACATATTAAATTCACAAGTAAAAATATCATGAAAAGTACAAACTATAGAAAACAAATATTAACATTAACTGCTGATAATTGGAATATAATAAGCAGTGAGAGTAAAAATAAATTATAATGCCAACACGTAATGATGTCCAAAATAATTCATTGATAACAATTTAATTGGTTTTGTGCACATCAATTCCATTATAACACAGGTTGCGTGTTTGGACTTGTTTTAATTTTTATTCTATTCAAATGTGCAGAGATTCAGTGTACTACTGCTCTACTATATAACTTACTGATACCATCTGGCACAGAAAACCTTCTGGCCATTTGGCTTTCAAAATAACTAAAATACTATATTATTTTTATTCTGAATTTCAATTTTCATATTTTTATACTTTGAAAGATAATCTTAACACTACAGGTACACTGAGTTGTTTTATTATAATTAATCTTCAATTTTTTTTAAGTTTGAGTAGGTAGTGCACCACATGCACTTGTGCACATACACACATGCCACCACTGCTTCCAACTATGTTCAAAAATTAAACGATTTTTTTTTTTTAAGTATGAGATTTTAAATTTTTAATTTTACAGTAAATACTTTGCTGTCAAACTCTCCATACACTTATCAGTTATCACTAGATATATACATGCAACTAAATAAATATTAATCATGTTTGTACACTTATATATATTCTGATTTATAGTTGAATGTTGTTGAGTGTCTATTACCACTCTATTTTAATTAGTTGGAAGATAATTTTCAAATCTTTAACAATTCGTAGTATGTTTTATGCCCTCATTCACTTCACTAAATATTTTTAATGAAGTAACAATATTTGAGTTAAAATAAATGTTATTATAGAACTGGTTGGTCTATGCTAAGCTACTTAATTAATCACAATTTATTAGATATAAAACTAGAAATATGACATATATTAGCAATTATTATACTTTAATTTTAAATCATTAATTATCTTATATGTTTAGTTGGCTGCTGGTGGAAAAAGACGTAGCAAAGCACAAGCTGGAACCGCAGACACAGATGGAGCTAAGACTGTACCTAAAAGATCGCGTTTAAATCCTAGCACCAGCAATACTGACATACTTACAAATCTTGGCTTAACTAATAACCATATAAGCCCTCTTCGAAAGACAACCACTTTGTTAGATAGACCTGAAGTTATACAGCCGGTAAAATTTATTAAACTAATACAGTATTTTTTTTAACAGTTTTTCTGGATTAAATTATAAATTGTTCTATATAATTTTAGGAAACCACTCTCATAGATTTGTCAAAGGTTGCTGAGTCTGGAACAAATAAGAATATCCAACCATCAGAATTGAAATTTGGGTTCATAGGGCTGGGTAATATTGGATGTGGAATTGTTAAAAACCTTTTAAGTTCTGGACACAAAGTGACCGTTTGGAATAGAAATGCATTTAAGGTAATTAAACATTTATTTGATTATTTATTTTTGAAGCCAGTAAGAACTTAGATATTGGATCTTGGTTTTAATCGTACAAAATGTGTTTTAATTTAAAGGTTTGAAACTAATTCATAATATTCAACTATCTAATATATAAAATATGATTTTGGTTACTTGGTACCATATAGTTAATTGAATGTAGGATGTCCATTAGAAAATATTATTTTTTGCTTTTACATAACTTGTGAGTATTTATTAGTAACAATACATTTTTAAATTTGTGTTGGTACTAGACTGCAATGGCTACTATGATACCATTTATATTAACATTGAAATTATTTCTATTCTAGTCTACATACAATTTCAATAATATTAAATATATTATTCAATTAAAATTTTAAATATAGTTTTCAAAAAATCATCAAATTTTAAAGAAAAATATGTATTATGCTATATTCATTATATATTTCTAATGTTTATATATATATATATCATCAATATAATGACATTATATGTGATGTCTAAACTTAGTGTATTTTTATAATATTTTGATGTATTTAGGTCAACATTGAATTGTTTAAGATAAAATAATATAATTAAGTAAGATGTCCTGTAACCTATTGAAGTCTGTAGATTATTGGTTTATAAATTTATAGTTTAAAAATTAAAATTTCGTTAAAAAAAAAAAACATTTTTGGAGTCATAGATAATGTTCTTAATTTTAATTTCAGATAGGTCAGATTACTCTAATCTTAATTCAGACAATACGAAATTATTTCTAGTGAATGAAGATTTGCTATGTCTAACGTTTGTAAGATTGATACAACACATGTGGGTGTGTTAGCATCCTCTAAAATTATAATACAGTTACATTAGTAGTAAAATATAATTATGTATATACTGTAAATATATTTGTATTTAAAGTGAGGTTGTTGCATGGCACATAGTACAGTGGTTGGCTGTAGTCGCTGATCATTGATGTGGATAAGCATCCAGTATTACCAGCTTCTGGATAGGTTACCACCTGGTTTTTAGCGACATAACATGCTATATATACACATGTGTGTTCCAAAAATTACCGTTTCTTAATCAACCATTACCATCTTACACTTATAGTTACAGTCATAGTTTTATCAAGGCTGAAAATTAATAATTTATAAAAAAAAAAATACAAAGATTGCATTATAAATTATATAATAATAATTGTTTTGCTGATAGTATTTTTAGGTCTATTGTATAGAATTAGGATTTTTTAGTTTGTTTAATCTTAAACAATTTTGGGAAAATATAATTAAAAAATAATTTTGATAAAATAATGGATAATTCATTCAACATTAATCTGCATAAGATTAAATATTATTTCAATTTATTTTATCTAGATAAAAACATGGATAATATTTTAAGTTCTTTTATTAAATTAATAAATTAATCCTTACTATGTATGTTCTCAACTAAATGCCATCTCAATACAACTTGTAAAAAATTAACATAGCAAAATGAAACTGTTTAAAAGTTTATGGGTGTATAGAACACCGTGAGAGACTGGCCAGGTAATATTATGTTTGTAAAATACTGAACCAATACAATTTCAATAAACTAAAAAGTGGACTATTTATTTAAACGAAAAACCCTACTAATAACAATGCTACGGCTCAATGCCAATGGAAACCCAACATATGCGATTAATTCAATAAAATTAAGTGATCTCGCAAAATAAAATAATCAAACATACGGCTGACAAAAACTGATCTGTGTATAGTTTGTTTCAAAATTCATTTTTATGCAACACTTGATTATAATTAATTTTACTATGTGTATTTATATACACATAGTAGTACCCAATTCAACTTAAATTTGGTATGACAATTATAAAAAAATTTCTTTAATCTCTGGACTACATTAATCTAATATATAATAAAAGTTTCAAGGGATTTAATAATATCAAGGCTTAATGGTTCAAAATACTTCAAATTTGTAAATGATATAAACAAATGCTTTACACCAAACCAATAAAATTACCATTTTTTTCACCTTGTAACTTATCTAGTGATAATGCTAACAGGGCTTCTAATATTCCAATAAATTATCAATTGGTTAAGAGTTTAACCATTGGACTTCTGCCATTAGCCTTATCAATAATAAACTATTTTTATCATCCATATTTTGTGATATTATTGACATTAACATTTTTTGCTTGTGGCTTTTTTTTTATGGCAATATCAATTCAAATGTCGGTTCTAGGATTGGTCTATCCCTTTCATATACTTTAATCAACTGTTGTTTATATTTATAGCTATAGTAGTGCCACTGAGAGAGCGCTATTCATTTGCACATCCAAATGACCGAGCTCCGCGTTTTTGTACCCACATTTCTCTCGCCCTACTACTTAGTCACTGGTGTATGGGCAGGTTTAGTAGTAAGAATGCGCAAGATCAGACAAGTAGGTTGCCGCCCAGTAGCGCTCTCTCAGTGGCACACAGTGAATCATATAGTGACAACTGTATAATAACTGGAATAGGAAATACACAACCACACTTTTCTAAAATTTTGTTAGAGCAACTGTACTAAAATGATAAATCGAAAAACTAAATATTTTTTTATATGTTGATTCAAAAATATTTATGAAACTTGATATTTTTGTAAGTTTTCTTTTATCTTTTATTGAAAATATATTATCTTCATTATTGATTCTTAAATAAATGTACGGTAAGGGCTTGAGTCTCAACTGGAAATTATTTATGTACATAGGTCGTGTTATTGTTTAGTACGATTCTATGTATTATGGATCGTCCTTAAATAGTACAA
Organism: Chaitophorus viminalis; assembly: GCA_025469195.1. Classification (NCBI taxonomy): domain Eukaryota; kingdom Metazoa; phylum Arthropoda; class Insecta; order Hemiptera; family Aphididae; genus Chaitophorus; species Chaitophorus viminalis. The sequence continues at coordinate 96,956 of JAIPRK010000139.1, read as the reverse complement.
ACTATCACTTATCAGTTATCACCTATTAAAATGTGATTTATTGGCTACATTCATCACTGAACAATTTCTTCTTCTGTTTTTGTATTGCCCATTTAGAAATGACTCGCCGTTTACTATAAATACATAATTCACAAGAAATATCTTTCTCTGGTTCAACAAATGGTATTTGCATATATTTTAAATATTGTACTTACAACATATTTCGACACCTGAGTTGTAGATATCACTGTAATATTCTGATGTTTCAGTACTTATGGCTATGTTGGCATGAGAAATTTACTGTGCTAGTGTTGTTCTTAATTTCAATGCATGAAATTACATGTTATTCTAACAATTACTATCTTTTATATTTATATTAAACTTCCTCAAAATTAGAACAGATTTACCTTTATTTCTGGTACATATAATATCATCTTACAAATGTTTTTCTGTTCATTTTCAATTTGCATAAGCCAGTATATATATATAATTTCCTTTGCTGTGGGAGGTAATTTTTGTTTTATCTCTAATATGCGCTTGTGGATGGTTGTCAAACTGTTCGTAATTTACCAAATATTACTTCATTAACATCTAAATCTACCAATTGCTAGTTTCATAATTTTACTAATTTTCTTGATTTTTTTTTTTTTTTTTTTTTTTACTGTCCAAATATCTGTTTCTATCATTTTTTTGGAAATTTTTAATTCTTCTTTGCTGAAGGTGCATTGTTTAAGAGTTATTTCACTATGAGAATAATTTATATCTACTCAGCCTGGCTTCTTCTACCGAATCGAGATTTAATATTTGATAATGTTCTATTTACATTTAATATTGAATACCATGCACTAAAGTATTGTTTATAAATTATAAGTATCTGCTAACTTCATTATTGCTTTTGTCATTGACTCTGATATTGTATGTACTTCTGACTGCCCAGTCCCAAATGCTTAGTTATATTTTCTAATTTTGATATGTAACTGACCAAATTATATTCATAACATAACTATAATGCTTATATTAGACTTATATCCATAGATACTAAAATAATGAGTAATTTGTGTCCCACATTTTGATAGGTGTTTCACAGTTGTATAATGTAATGGGTACTTATCTATTGACATGACAATATATATATATTTGAAATGTATAATCTGCTTTTTTCCATACTAACGTCGATTTTTGATCTATTTTGGGTATGTTACGAAAGTTAATTCTACAAGACCTTTCCCAATAAATAATAGTAGGTACAATAGAATCTTGGTAATCTGACAGATATCAGACCATGATACTGCTGTTACTGCTGGATTAACAAAAAAGGTGAATTAATGGGATTCACATATAAGTGCATTTTTACTTTTTAAATTTTATATTTTTGCTCATATAAATTTTTTTTATTATAAAACATAATATATACCTACTGTATTTTATTAATTTTTTAATGGTTCGTTAAAAAAATTATCAATTTGTTTTTTTTTTTTACAAAATTAATTTTATGGTTTTTTACCAGATAAATATAGGTTAATATAGACAGATTATCAAATGACTGGATTACCAAGATTCTACTGTCCTTATTTGTCTTTGGAGACTATTAACTAGGAAAGGAATCTATAAATTACTTGAGGTCATTAATGTGACATCAAAGATTATGGTTAGATCAAGGATGTATTGAAGGAGGTAAAAGAAAGATAAGTAAGAGGATAACAGGGCTATCCTTTTTAAAATAATCTGTGCCTTGCTAACTATAAATTCCAATAATGACCTAGCAAAAAAAAAGTTTTCCAAGTAAAGATAAATTTTGGAGCATATTGAATATGAAATAAAGTAGAGAAAATATTTGAATTATTAGATTTCAAAAGACTAGAAAATGTGATGAATGTTTTTTAGATGTGTATTCTGTGTATATTTATTTGGCAGTAAAAATAACTTGAGAAATGAAATATTATAATTAATGCATATAAATAAGCAATAATGACTTAATAAACTTAATTATCATCAAAGAGTAATGATAAATATTTCTTTGTTAAACTTAACAACTTTTTAAGTAATATATATATATATATATATATATATATATATATATATATATATATCCAAGTTAATTATTTCAAGAAAATAACATTAATCTTATTTTAATGTTGCCTGCCTGATATTAAGTATACACTTTATAATTATGATCGTAACAGTTATGTTACTTATATTTATTGTGAGTTTACCTTTTACAAATATATGTTCTTATTCTAAAGTGTTAATCATAGGTAGTATTACAATAAATGAACTAAATTAATGTTAACATTTATTATCCATAAAGAATGAAACTTTCAATTTTATAATTTGCTTAAATTTTATCTTATAAAAATCTTGTAGAAGTTAAAATAAAATCTAGAATATTAAATAATTAATTGTAATAAAAATGAAGATTTATGTTTTTAATTGGCATTCATTATATATTTTCATGCATATTTCATTTATATCGCAGTTTTTTTTTTTTTTTGGTTTGATATATTTAAATTACAAACTAATATCTAACATAAAGATATGCAATATTTATTTTGGTAGAATAGCAAAATGGTCAAATATGAATTAACATAACGTAAGTTATTAACAAAATGTCTTATTTTATGGTATTGGTAGTAGATTGATTGATAAGCTTCATTCTGGTCATTTTCTAAGTTCCAAATCTCATAAAAATTGCTGGTTGGCTTTTAATAGTATTTTTTATAAATAAGTATATTATACAAATTCATGGGCAGTAATGATAGTGTATTCAATTTAAACTTATGTATATATAGTAGTATTAGGTTCTGAATGGAATGATGAAATCTATTGATTCTACAATAGTGTATTTTTTTTTTTTTGTGTCATCACGTTTTGGGGCAGTAAAAATACTTTGATTTCCTTAAACAGTAACTTTGAAAGGAAATTGAATATAAATGGTACTTGGGCAAGTCAAAAATCAAACTTTTATAATACATTTCAAAAGCCATAAAAAGAAACTGAAAATTTTTACGCATTTAAAAACAAAATACAATTTTTTAAAATGCTCTAACTCAAAAATGAAAAACTGCAAATACTTGAAATTTTCACCTAATATTCATATTGACGTTTTCTATATAGGGCTATATAAGTTTTCAAAATATTTTGACATTTTTTATTATTTATACTATTTATAGATAATTGAAATTTTCGATTTTTCTAATATATTTTTATAAATCAATTAAGTTCAAATTTGTATAAAATGTGTCAAAATCACGATAATTTGCAAGTTATTTTGTAAATAAAAATTTATAAAAAATTTTCTATTTATACTTAAAATTCAAAATTTTAACACTAGTTTCTCCATAAGCTAATCTTCAAAAATATATAAAAAAATTTCTACCGGACCAAAAGGAAAAAAATTTATGACTGTTTGAAATTTAAATTTTACGAAATTGCTTTAAATAGCAATTTATTGTCAAATGATTTAAATATTTGTTATAATTCAAAAAAGATAAGTCTCAGAAACTTGAAAATTTTACCAGTTAAGATTGGCATTTTCTCTAAGTCAAAATATTATATTGATTTTATAGCAACTTATTATAGGCATTTGAAATATTTAATTTTTTTTATAATGATAAAAGAAATTTGGCTGGTACAAAATACTTGACAATTTAATAGAAACCTCCCACAGTAGTTGTTTTTACTGTCATTTCAAAATTATTCAAATCCATAGTCACAATTATTTCTTCTGAGCGTTTGAAAAGCAAGTTTTGAGTTTTTACGCGCATTTAACATAATATTTCAATTTAAATAAAACATAATATATATGTACCTATTCTAGACCAACATATCATCTCCATTCAGAATCGTTATTCGTATACAATGATGCCTATCATTGCATTCAAATTTAACAACCACCAATTTACTTCACCCCTACTGTACAACAGAGCGAGGCCCATCCGGTTTTTTTTTATATTGATTCTTTTAAGCAGTGGTCCCCAAACTTTAACGACAACGGCACAATTTGTGTTTCATGGAACCCTAATGTATTTAATTCCAACTCAACTCCAAGTTTTTAATATTACTTTTTCCAAATATCATATAGTATAATATTCTGGACTCAATATTTCATACTCTGAGATCATTTTAATAAATAAGCATAACAACTATATATCAATATTATCTTTTCTTCAATGTACATTTTTTTGTATTTAAAAAAATATAGTTTGATTTTAAAATTCTTTTATTTTTGGTTTTAATGGATCTTAAATTGATAACTGTCATCATATTGCTTTTTTACAATATCATATAATTCAATATTTTTTTCATATTAAGCATTATTGTGGTTTTTTAACAATTCCTTTTTTAAGTTTTTAAAAATTAAAATAATAAACTATTATTTTATTTAAAAATATTTTACATTTTTTTGTACTTAATTTAATTTTCAGCTCTAACAGATTTAGGTAAAAATGTATTATTTGTTATGATTAATTTCACAATGTACCTATATTTAATTAAAACTAAACATCTTCTGGAACTGATTTTGTTTTTTCTATGGAAGGTTCCATTTCTGCTTCTGTTGGCCGACTCCTTTTTTTTATACAATTCAGTCTAAAATAATTTATAATTATATCAAATTAAATGCATTTATATAATTATTTTAGTAATACTAACCTTATTAATAATAACTTAAATGCACAACATAGTATAGTTAACATTAGAAATCCCATTGCTGATGTTATTCCTAATATAAGTGCATTCATTTTGATACTATAAAATATTCCACTATCTAGATGTACTTCTATTATCTTGGAATCGTTTCCAAATTTGTTTGATGCATAGCAAGTATAATTGCCTATATTATTCCGCAACATCCGTAAAATGTGTAAAGATCCATTTTTGCTAACTTTAATAGGTTGATTGTCTATTTGATTTAAATCCCAATTATGCATATCTGGATGATTTGATATATTTTTGTCTGCTTCTTTATTTTTATGAAATGTTAAGCCACCTGGCACTAACCAAGTTATTGCTGGATGTGGATTTCCATATGCCACACAATTAATTATTCCTTTTTTAGTTAGTTGAAATGTATTTGAATCACTTAAAAAAAAAATTTTTGCTGGACAGTTAAGTTTATTTAAGTTTTCAATAAAATGTTTTAATCCTTCGTAACCAATAACATTATTTTCATTATACCATTGGCTAAACCATCCATTGCTGCAATTTGGCTGAATTTCTGTATTGGACAATTGTAATAATTTTAGTTTTTTGAGTGAACCAATATTTGGTGGTAAAAAATGAATTAGTCCACAATTTTTAAGTTCAATATTTTCAATATTTGGAGCTGAACTAATGAAATCAGTGTCAATTGCTTTTAAATGTGTGCAATTGTTGAGTAAAACATTGTGCAAATTGTTATGTTCACTAAAGGAACTTTTATTAAGATATTCAATCCTGCTATTTTCAATATTGAGATATTCTAGATTATTCAAATTTGACAAAGCATTTTTAGCTAAGTTAAAAAAATTTGAATTGCCTATACTAAGTTTTTTTATAGTGATAGTTTCTTTAAATACATTTTCTGATATTGTATCAAAAATATTGTGTTCTAACTTAACTGTCTCCAACATTTTTGTATTTAAAAACAAATTGTCTGATAAAATACTAAGTTGGTTGTAAGACAAGTCAATATACTCTAATTTTAAACAATTATTAAACGTATCATCTGATAGTTTAAAAATATTATTTTTAGATAAATCTAGATATTTAAGATTATGATGACACAATGGCTCAATAAGCTCAATCTTACTTGCTACCCATGTAATACTTCGCAAATTTTCAATGACAAATGTGTTATTTTTGATAATTTCAATTGGAACATCCTCAAAATGTATGGTTATAGTGCCGATTGGAAGAATAAATGGTGTTTCTTGGGAAAACTTGGTACATGACACATTATTATTATTGCATTCACATTTACTGTCAACATTGCAAATGGTGTCTAATGCGTTAGATAGTTTATGAAATATGACCGTCATTAAAAATATCATAAGATAATGCATTTTAAATTGTCTGAAACATTAATGATTTTCTAATTATCAAATGTTGTATATAGGATAATGATATCTAGTAGACAATTTACCTTTTATTATGTTGTATGTCTTACAAATATGTCGATTGGATCTCATTTGATTTGAATATGTTGTTTTTGTACTACAGCAGTGTTTCAAAATGACCGGTCAATGGTGTAGTTATTGAGTGTTATCGCATTGCCGCCATTTTACGTTAAAAACTGAATTTAAATGGCTACTACCACTTACATATAACGCCGAATAACGTAACTTACATAACATTATATTACTCTCCAATACTGGTATTATACAGTGTCATAGTCTCATTTCGTCTCCCCTCTGTATTCTTTGGCAACTTGATAGTGGGGTTTCGTTTAAGTCAGTGCGACCAACGCGATCGACCCGATTATTCCCCATATAGAGTACGCCAGCGCCATGATTCGTTTCAGCTGTGTATCGCGTGTGTGGCTTTAGTTATTACCACCGCGGCTGTAGTCCACTCGTTCAAATAACCGTCAACATTATGTATTAGGGGATTTAGGGTCCTGGATATGGTAGTTGGGATTGTTAACAGACAACAACAATGGTGACGCGTTTTCGCGCCATAAATTCGGGACTCCCTTCATTCATAAACTCTGTCTCCGAATCTCAAAGATTTTCGTATTTGTACTCATAAGTCATAATTTACTGGTTTATGTTTTGCGTTATAGAGTGGCGCAATCCAAATAAATAAATTTACCTATTATTTAGTAAAATTGTTATTTGTCTTATCATATTGCGTCATAACAATGGCTTTATAAAAACACATTTCCTGAGTAAATAGTGATAGATAATTGATACTTAACATTCATCATTGTTGACAAATTAACATTTAAGTATTTAAATAGTAAAAAACGACAGATTATTAGTCTATGATGTAGACCACTGTTGATTATGAATAAAAATATTTTACTAGTTTTAAAATACATGTGTGTGTGTGTAGCATAAATGTATAAAATTTCATTATTTTTAAGGATAGTTTTAGATTTATATATATAAATACATATATATGTGTATCTGTATTTGCTGATATTGAATAACTATAATGAATTATTACCCTCATGTTTTAGAATCATTTAAAGAATGTTGAAATGTTTAAACTACAATACTCTTGAATTCATTAATCATTATAAACATAATTTACAATTTATTATTTATTTGTTTCCTGTATCATAGTTCAATATTTCTGTAAATACTAATAAATAATATAAAAATGTCTGTGTATAAAAAAAATAAAAATTATCTATCAATGTATACACAATTTAATTTACCCTGGTTATTTGATGTACATAATTATATATATAAGTTAGATATTATGTTATAAATTTAATACCAATTTTAATACTCAATAGTAATTGTTTTATTTTTTATTTGTTCTTAGAGTGAGATGTTTAAAGACGCAGGAGCTAATATAGGATTTACTCCATCTGATGTTATCGCCGCTTCAGATATAACATTTTCTTGTGTTTCTGATCCACAAGTTGCCAAAGATGTATGATTTTTTTAATTATTGTACTTCAGAATCAAATGTATTTTATGTCATTTTATAGATGGTGTTTGGAAACTGTGGTGTATTATCTGAAATAAATTCAAATAAAGGATTTGTAGAAATGAGTGGTATTGATCCAGAAACATCTACAGATATAAGTGAGGTATGGCAAAATGATATTACATTATTATTACATGGTTCATGGTTTTATTTCTATGAGATCCTCCACGTCCATCGTATAGGGCCATGTTATTAAATAGTGATAAAATTAAAAGCTTAATTATAAATTTATTATTATAATATTATTATAAATTTCTTTTAGGCTATTGTAGCCAGAGGTGGTCGTTATTTAGAAGCTATGATTCAAGGAAGTAAAATAGAAGCAGAAGAAGGAACTTTAATCTGTGTATCTGCAGGAGACAAAACTTTATTTGATGATTGTGAATCATCATTTTGTGCTATTGCCAAACATTCAGTTTTCATTGGTAAACCTTATTTTATTTGATGACTTATTAATTATATATAATAGATATGATTTATAACTAATTTGATAAATCTAGGTGAGATAGGATCAGCCACTAAAATTAATTTAATTATAAATTCAATCAAAGCTGTGTCACTGGCTGGATTGGCAGAAGGCATGGCTTTAGCCAACAGAGCAGGAATATCACAAAGAGATGTCCTTAATATTTTATCATTGACGTCATTACAATGTCCATTGCTGACTGAAAAAGGCAATGGTATATAAATTCATTGGAATTTTAATAAATATTCATTTTAATTATAATTATTTTATTTGACAACTATAGCTATGTTGGAAAACAATTTTCAAACAAATCAAGCTTTGAAGCACATACAGAAGGATTTAAGCTTGTCATTAAATTGGTCTGATGTCTTGGAACAGCCATGTCCAGTTGTGGCATGCGTCAATGAAGTATTTAAACATGCAAAACGTCTTGGATATAGTGACCATGATACCAGCGCAGTCTATGTTAGAGCTAAATTTTGATAATTTTTTTTTTTTTTTTTTTTTTTTTTAATCTTAATATTTTTCTTTATTTTTGGACATTATTATCAGACACGACATTTTTTTTCTTATAACAAATAATTTTTGTTGAAAGTATAGGTTAATTATAATGCTATTTTTACTGTATATATTTAGAATATTGTGAATATATTATATTGCATCCCAATATTATACATTTATATTATATATATATATATATATATATATATATATGTATTTTTTTATTTTAATGTTGGATGATTGTAATTAATTTTATTAAAACTACGCAAAGGTAAATATTTGGATATATATTTATGTATGCAACTGTCATACTAAAAATTTATCTATAAATATATTAATAATACAAAACAAAATTAACTTTTAATTTTTATAAATTGATTAATTTGCATTCTAATAAATTGTGAACATCATATAATTCTTAACTATTGTGTAAAAGATTATTTGTAATTACAATTTTGAGATAAGTAAACTTTAAATTTCAAATGTTAAGTTATAGAATTGTGTAAAACGATAAGAATTTACACTGATAAATAATAACTTGTATACTTGTAAATATAATAGTAATTATATAAAATCGATTTAGTTGTATCATCGGTTAAGACATATTAAAATTATTTTGGTTTGGTTGACCTTTTAGTAGCAGTTTAGCAGAATAGGTTTCCTTAGAATGTTACATTCATAAGTTATTATAATTTAATATTCAATTTATATTTTTAATTAATTATGATGATAAACCTGTAGTTTTAAAAGCTTATGTAATATTCAATACTTATACTTTTGCTTTTTAATTTTGTAATATTTTTTTGAAGCCTACATTATATTTATTTGAACTATAAGAACTTCTCATTTTGTTAATTAATAATAATACGCCCTTTTAATTTCTTATATTAAAGATTACATTATTGTAAAATCTGTTTATTTCAAAGTGAATAAATATATTTGTAGCATTAGATATTGATTGAGATTCCCATGTTACCATTTATTTCTTATTGGTGACAATTATTTTTGAAATTGCAGAAGTAGAATGTTTCTTACCATATCAAAGTTAAATAAATAAAATTATAATTTAAAATAATTTTTTTGTAGTTATTTTATGGAATCTCATCGAAAAATATAATTTAAATTACTAACACTATTTGTTAAAATAAGACTTATTAATGATATAAATAAAAAATATATATATATATATAATATAAATTAATCATATAAATGTATTAATTTTACTCTTTTGTATTTTGACCACGTATCGTATATTTTGCTGGCCTAAAATCAAATAATTGAGGATGCAAAAACAAAAATATATAAATATTTCTGTCTGTTTAAATAACTTTATATAATCTAACAGTTCTCTAAAATATATTAAGTTGATTCATGAATATTATTGCATTGGTATATTTAAATGACATAAATCTGCAGGATTGTGTTAGATTAGTTGAATTAACAATTTGAAATAGGTACTCTGTACCTAAATTTCTAAAATATAAACATAAGCTGTTTTTAATTTATTAAATATTTAAAAAGATTTCGGCTTCATAGAAAAGCATCCAATCATGGATATATTCTTGCTACATTTGTTGCTACACAACAATTCTAATCATGTTTTATTTACTGTATCAGGTATCGGCTAGTCTGCAATAATGCAAAGTCTATCAGAAAAAATCATCGGTTGTACGTGTATCCAAAACGTCCATATTAATATGAAGCTGAAGTTCAATGTTCAAGTAGTAAGAAATACAAAATTGTCATAATTCATTTTAAATTAAAAACCATATCCCTTTATTTATTATTATAATTTTTTTTCTTTTAATATCAATTAAGATACCAAATTTGTTATAATAATTATAGTATCAATAATATTTAAAGGTTTTCATTTTCAATGTATTTTATAATTCTATATTGATCTAAATTTGTTCACAAGTATAAGTTAATCGGTGACAAATCTTTAACTTGATCCAGTTATATTTATTATTAATGTTATCCCACAATTGTTTTCATTGATAAATTAATCTGATAATATTATTATACTAATTAAAATTATTTGTGGATTATAGTATATAATTTCTAACATTTATTCATATTTCAATGATTAATTTCATACATTTTTTTTTTTTTATACTCTGTGCTCTGCTGAAAATGTAAAATTAAATTATATACTTAAAACGAACGTCATAATTAACAAATTGTATGAATATTCTAGTTCAAGTTTGCTTTATAATATATGATACCTACCTTGAATTACAGTGAGTTCCAGTTAGGTCACTAGTTTATAGAATCAACCATTGGAATCAAAATTTAAAATCCCAAACCAAATCTTATATTATTAATGTTAAATTGATCTTTTATTAGAATTACTAAGTACCGGATAATTGAATCACTTTTGTAAACATTCTTATAGTTTTTTTTAGTATTTCAAAATAATAAATTTATAAGACTAATTTTATTAAATGAATAGAAAGCTATGAAATTAGCTTTGCAATTAGGTGTAGGCAATTTTAGTCCAACAATTGACTCATTGGAAAAACAGAAACAATATTTTAAAAAAAGATGCAGAAGATTAAAGATTTTATCACGTAAAAATTATATATACATATATTAATTGAATATGGGTTTTAATTTAAAGAAAAAGTAGATTCTCAAGTACAGTTAAAAATAGATAGTTTCTTTAATTTATTTTAAATGTATTTATTTCATTTTAAATATAAATATAAATGTATAAATATAAAAATATCATTAAAAAATTATTTTATGGAATCGACTGGTTAATAGAATCAAAATGATTGAACGAATGTGATCATATTAAGTGGAGCTCACTGTATTAAGTACACTATGTATGCAATCAAAGATGAAGGTCAACAAAAAAAATATATCCAATACTTTGATAAATTTAATGTGGTAACCCTATCCTAAAGAATGAAAAAAAAAAATGTGTTTTATTTTTATTCTATATTATCGAGATTAATTTTTTTTTTAATACAATAAGGTATTCCTAGCCTTTATATGCAATTTCTACATCTGTTGATGAAAATATAAATATATATATATATATAGATTTTAGTTTTGCTAAGTGCATTCAATGAAATTAATTCTCATTTTATATGATGTAGTGACAAATGTATTGTGGTGGCGCTATGCTTAAGCATTTATTTAAACAATTAGATCTTGACTTCTTGAGTGTGTCTTAGACTTCTTGAAGAAGTTATTGGCCAAATTTGTAATGTGATCTTGGAAACATGAAATTTTAATGTCTTAGTGAATATTTTGGTTTTTTACAAATCATGGAGAATGAAACATTTGTTATTGTTCTTAAGATATTTTTTTTTTTAAATATTTTAAGATTCTTTAGTTATTAAGTGCACATAGCACTTTAGCCCCAAATGGAACAAGCATATTCGAAAAGGGCGCAGTATTTGTTTATAAATAAGTAATGAACACACAATTTTTCTAAAGTTGAATTCCTGTTTAATACATTAAATATTGAACAGCATTGATAAACTTCTCAAGTTTGGATGATATGTGGATAAATGTGGCTTTCAAGTTAATATTTTATGCAACGTTTAACTAAAATATTTTATGGTCGGCTTGTTTGAATGGATGCGTTGGAAATTAAAATTAAGCAAGGAGTACAGTTATGATGTTGATTGAACATAATGCTTAGGTATGGAAGGGGTTATTAATATTTTCCTGTTATTACACTACAAAGATAGAATAATTAAATTTGTTTGTAAACTGATTATTTTTGCTTCTGTATTGCAAGGTTCAGTGTATATAACGCTGTGTTCTTGGCAAAAAGAGCTATATTAGTGTGTGGTGTTTTGAGGTATGCTGTATTATTGCCTATTGGTTATAATAATATTGAGTACTCGTATTTATAATCAATGTGTGTAGATACTTGACCCTAGGATGCTCACTTTAATTGTAACAAAATCAAAAATAAAATAAATTCCGTATACAGCTTATATCTACTGGCATTGATTTTAATATTTATATAATTAGTATATTTGTGAATTTAATCAATAGTTTTGATTACTGGCTAAGTGGCTACTATAGATACATGATATGTACTCGTATATGAATGATCGGAGACGTACCTCGACAAATGATAATTCTAAGTACTTATTACTGGAAATATAGAATTTGAGAAAAAGTACTTCTTTGACGTCTGAATAGATAAATTGAATCGATTACTAGAAACTAGAATAAAAGCCTTTTCAATGTTATGAGATTAAAATGCAACATAGACGAATACATAGTTAAAAGTTATAACTCAGGGTTAGGCTGGTATGAGTAATTGGTGCATTGATTATCGAACACAATTAAAATATATAAATATAGCTTGATAATAGGAGTAGACAATAGTGATTGTATAACTATACATAGTGGCTAGTTCTATGTTTGAAATTTGTGGAGTATTATTGAAATTATGATCTGATGCAGCAGAAGCATAGGACAAATTTAATTAGGAAGTAGTATTTGGGAGCGATTTCAGGATTCATTGATAAGACAATGACTATTATTTTTGTGGCTTATGGGATTGAATTTTTGACGTTTGAAAATGGTTTGGTATACTCCACATCTTAAAGCTGGCCGAATGGTCTTCAGAGCAGAGGGCCCATTTTGCTGGGTTATTGCAATCCTTGTTGCAGTATTTAAATTGATGAGTCTCACCACATTTAACGCATCGGAGTAGATAATATCAATGGTTTATGTGTGCGTCCGTATTCTTGACAATTGTAACATTGAGGCGGACGTGTAACTATGAGTTTTCTCTATTAAGATTGCAGTACTCAATGTCTCAATAGGGAGTTGATGTTGAATACATTATTGTTATGTTCATTAACTTCAAGGTCCACAAAAAATACTGGAGGAGGATGATTGTCTTTTTTTTAAATATTATTTTTCAGATAGGGCAGCAAAAATGTCGGTACCCAAAGTGGTTTGATTTAAGTTTCTAATGACGATTTTAAGTGGGAGGTAGAGTCGGGGAAGAATTTATGAAAACCGGCGTTGGTAAATCGAGCTGGTGGCTTGAACAATAAAAAGGTATGATGGGGGTTGGCTTACAAGAAAATTCATTTGGACTCGTGATCTTGTTTAGGACATGCTTAAATTCGGAGAAATTTGTCCCTTATATGGCGGCACCACCTTGTGCTCAGAATGACGTATATTTACTATATTAACGTGGATGTGAGCAGGTGCAATGAATATGCTGTCGTTGCGGTGTCATTATAGTATCATCTTCGCGGGGACGGTGAGACGGATTGGCGAGGTAAAAGTCTTTACTTTCAAGATGTGGCGAAGCTGAAGAATTAGATAAAAATCGTTTGGACGGCGTAGGCAAACGTGACGGTTCATTAGTTTATTACCGTTTTGTTGCACGCTATTGTTTAAATTATTATTCGACGAGAGTCTGACACTTGGCGGCCCACGTTCACGTTGATAATTTACGTAAGTAACATGACTGATTGTGGAGCAGTGGAGCAACGCTAGGAAGGAGCGTATGTTCGTGTTGAACGTTAACACCATAGGCGGACATCGGTAGGGGCTTAGCCCCCTAAATATTTTAATACCCCTCCCCTTGCCAAAGATCGAAACTTAATTTGAAATGTTATTCGTGGTTTTTATAATTATCATTTTACATTGAATTATTATAGCCCCCAAATGTTCAATCAAATGTCCGTCTTTGGTTAACATCTAAAAGTACTGTATTATAGTATTGTTCCTATATTAGGTACGTAAGTTGTATAAGATTGTATATACAAAATTATGTATAGTAAAATATATTTGTGTATGCTGCGCTATGTTGTATGCAAGTGGCGTATACTAATTTCATAGAAGGTAATGCAGTATTGATCAATTTATACCCACCCATCTACCAATATGTTTACACCAAATTATCTTGTTTAATAATGCCATCCGTAATCACTTCAGCTGAGTTTATGACCATGGAGTCTAATATTTTACATGTATAATATTTTCAAAGTACAAAATTTACATTCAAAATACACCCACCCACCCAACTATTCTTGACAGCCCATGCAGTTGCATTACTTAGGGTCCTAAATATACGTCACTATTGTATGCTATCAATTTAAAGTTTAAACTTAAGAAAATAAATAATTTCTACCTATTCATAATATATTATAAGGTGTGTTTATAGTAAATGTATTATTATAATTTTATAAAATATTACCCAATACATATATAATCAACTATTTTGTAGACGATTAGGACAGAATCGTTACACTTTCTTCACTTAAGATCCAAATCCAGACCATTGCAATGGGTGATTGGTGAAAGGATAAATAATATTATTTTAGAATTTAGATTTTAGGATAGAATTTCTCTTGAAACACGAGTCGTCCTGTAGTGTCTGTAACAAATGAGAATTGTTGAATTATCATAGAAAATCATTTAAGTGGATGAAATGCGTTAATCAACTAATCAGATAATAATTTATTATATGCCACGGTAGCTTGGGTAGGTTCTACGATTATATATAAAACAGTGTAAATACCTGTTTATTGTAACAGCCAACAGGTATCTCCTATGGGTATATGGCTATATGACAAGCGAAAACAGAAAATTATTGACTAAAACAAGAATAGTACATATTAGTAGATAAGTAGGTATGTCGGATGCAACACGTAAAAGTCTACCTACATTACATTCTCAAATAATTTAAAACGAGATCTAAGAATTGGATTAACTCAATTAAGACATTACCTAATCTTATTACTGTTATATTTGGAATATAAATTCGAAAAAGTGCAAAACTTCTGATCAGGTGAGATACAAGAATGGGTTAAGTGCTGTATTTGTCATTTAAACTTTAAATCAATGTACCATATTGCTCTCGAAACAAAAATTCTGAGTGAAAGAGGTGCATAATTTTCCATGTTTAAAAATAATTTATATAGACATAGAAGTGTAGAACCAAACATCTTAGCTTAGAGGAGGGTTGATTTATAAGTATCGTTTTATAAATACCCATTTAAAACCATGAAAATTAATAATAATAACTGATATAGGTACGTAATAACTAATATGTGATATAAATAAAAATTGTATTAATTATATCAACAAAACAAACTCCAAATTTCAAAAATATTAATTATAATATATTAATATATATTATATTATTAATTTTATTAAAAATACCAGTGAAAAAAGTAAATGTCTTGACAGTTTATTCTATTTATTAGTTATTACTTGAATGTCTTATTTTTAATTTCCATTCTGTAATATTGTTTTCATCCGCCATTATAAATACTGATGAAGTAATCACTAATGCATAACACATTTTCTATC
This sequence comes from Chaitophorus viminalis, assembly GCA_025469195.1. NCBI lineage: Eukaryota > Metazoa > Arthropoda > Insecta > Hemiptera > Aphididae > Chaitophorus > Chaitophorus viminalis. The sequence goes on along the minus strand of JAIPRK010000139.1, from coordinate 81,064 downwards.
TCAAGCATTGAAATTGAAATAACTATGAAAAAAATAACTAGAAAGTTTATATTATTTAAATCTTAATAAATACATTTTTATAATGGCATGCCTAAAAAAATGTTATATGCCATTTAGGACTATCACACAATTTAAAGTTTTAAATAAAAAAACTACCAATCTTATTTCGAACAATTCGAACCCCAAATTTATTTAATACTTTTTATTTTAATAGGTAAATATCCATTAGGGCTACAACTTTTTAAAGTTTTATTTGAGGAAAAGTTGTTTTTTCCCCCATAAAGGACATTTTTAACTATAAATATTTTCATGTGCTTTATGAAATAGATAATATTTTTATTTTTAATTTACTATTATTTCATACCGTAAAAATACTTGTTTGTTACTAAAATGTTGACCGGTCAATGATCGTTAGAAAATAAAATATATACATTCAATTTAGTTTATACAAAAATTACAAACATAATATAATGTTATATAATTATAATAATATAATATAATAATAATAATAATAATAATAATAATAATAATAATAATAATAATAATAATAATAATATAATTATAATTGACATACCTATACCTATAATTGTGATAACAATTGGTAACTGTTATTATTATTGTTTCATTTTCATACTAAAGAGTAAAATTTCAAAAAAAATTATTAGAATGTGTAACACTAAACCGCCGAAAAATTCGCAACCGAAAACTGTGCAAATGGTGTTACCTTATCTTCTCTACATCATGCATACACTTTAAAAGAAAATTAATGTAATCGAATTCCTGCTCGAAGGAAATATTTTAATCATTTTATATTGGTATTCATTTTTAGATGTACTGTATCACTAGACGATATACTGTTAGGCATATACATCTAGACAAGTCTATAGTATATACACAAAGAAATATAAATATAAAAATAATAATTTAAGTTATTAATGTTTATAAAACGAAATAATAACTTGTAAGCTAGAAGTACCTTCACACGTTTTACAAATATTAAAAAAAAAAAAAACACTTGGTAATCATAATAAATAATTACACTATAAATATAAAATTATATTTAGGTGTGAACGTAGGTGTTTTACATAAAATAATAAATGTATTGTTGGGACTTTAGCAAAAATTACCAAACCAACGATAGACTAGGTATATAAATCGTCAATTTTAAAATTTATATTTTTCAGTTTTCACGAGCCATGACAATAGAGTAAATAAATAATTGAGCTAATTTACTGTAAATTGTAATCGTATATTTTTTGTAGCTTACGTGATCATGGAATTGATTTGGATTTGGTAAATTGAGTTCTATTTAGGTTTATACCTTTTTACAATAAATTGAATTATTGAGTCCCAACTAAAAAAAAAGGATTTCATGTAAATATAGTCTCAGTGTAAAAGGTTACAGGTATATATTTAGTTTACGGTATTTTATGTTTAGCCTATTATCGTTACCCCAGGAGACTGCATGATGCTCGAATCCATGAAAGCATGTAGACTAAAAAGTTTCTAAAATATAATGGTTTTTTTTTCTCGGAAATAAACGAATTGCAGTCGTAGGTGCATGCTGCATACTAGACATCATTTCTTTAATATTTAACGGAAAAGAGATTTCTTGAACGAATTTACATTTAAAATATTTTTATCATAAGTATGAAATTAACACAAAGAACTAATAAAAAAAGAAAAGTATAACATTTATCTCTGAATAAATGCGTAATAAGAAAGAATTGCTCATTTAAATCCGTACTCAATTTTATATAATTATATTGTCGATTACAATACGTGGAAACACTCAATAACAGACTTTATGTATTTTAATTTTATTTTTGTACAAATGATTTCAATATATTATACAACTATACATTTTTTCAAATAGTTAAAATATTTTTAAGTGAAATAATTTTGCGCTTACACAAAACAACTTTTTTTTTATTAATGACATGACCTGTTATTGTTTATTACGAATCTTAGATTCTAAATGGAGTGATGGAATCTATTGGTTTTACAAAATTGTGTATTTTTATTATTTTTGTTTTTGTGTCTGTCATCACGTTTTGGAGCAGTAAAAATGCTTCGATTTTTTTTTTTTTTTTTGTATTTTTTAATGCATTTTATTATGGTTATTAATTTTCTTTTACAAGTTAAAAGAAATTACCAAGTTATATAAACTTGAATATTTTATGTTATTTTCACGGCTATATGTAACTGGTGAAACGTATAATAAATATAAGTATATATAGGAAGTATTATAGTAATAATAAATATAATAAATTGGTGTTTATTTTATGTTTATGTTTGTGATTATCTTTATTGACGGTTTCTCGGTAATTAAATCATAATTTAAATTATATCATTTAATAATATCATACGAGCATAGATAGGTTAAACCAATAAAAGTTATTAAACAAAATAAGTCACAGTCGATTTCTATTATAAATGATAATTGATAAGACACTAGAAATCGATATCTTGCAGTTTTTAAACAAGATTATTACTTATTAGTTATTACTATGAATAATAATTCAGAAAAAATTGAAATGCTTTTTACATAGGTATTTGAAATGCCAGAAGTTTCTATTCGCCATGTTATTAGAGAAATAAACCATCCATACGCCGTATGTAGACATGGAGTGGTTCAAAAAATTTAAAAAAAAAAACATTTAATAGTGCACGCTTATCGTGCAGTCTTAGTTAAACATCTACGTTAAGGTAACCTCGATTGTAGAATTGCTACGTTCATTACTTGGTTGGGATTTGGAAACCCAGTTGAACGAAAACCATTTTGTTTTAAACTACATAATTTAAGAGTTTGAACCGACGACAGTCAACAGGTCTATGTCTGTATTTACAAACAATGGGGTTTTAATAAACAGAATCATCACTATTGGAATTCATTGGACATTTGAGACCAACAACGAAAATGTGCGGGGAACGGATGTGTTGGTGTAGTTTGATGGTAAACTCTATGGTAGGGCCATATTTCTACCATGATATACTTTGTGGAAGATGATATAACGATTTCTTGTTAAATTAACTCTCAACTACCTATGTTAGGTGACCTTCCAATAGACATAAGAGCAAATTTAAAATGCCAACAAGACGGTGCTCCAGCTCACAATTCAAATCTCGTTCGAAAATACCTCAATAAATATTTTCCAGATCGAAGGATAGGATAATATGGATCAGTTTAGTGACCACCACTGCAATATCATCGAGCCTTACACCACTAAATTACTGTCTCTAGAGTAGATTCACCTAAAAACAGAAAATTATTCCGATAAATCCATGCGTCTTAACTCTGCTATTTTTGAACTTAGAAGAGTAATTCAGCCATAAAATTAGGTCATGGAATTAAAAAAAAAAATGTTGTGCACACGCGCAAAATTATTTGATTTAAATATTTTAGGTGTACGTATGTCGTATATAATTGTGTTTAATAGTTCGCAAAAAAAAAAAACTCTTTTGATCTCCATACATGGCCCACCCAACTTATTCACCCACTTTTCAAGATTTCCAGCAATATAATTAGGTTCGTTCCATAGTTTTTTCAGATTTTTATTGGTATTTATTTATACGTATGGTTTAATAAATCGTCCGTATGAGCATAACAACTATCTCGTTTGATGTCTCAAATAATAGAGCACTCATTCTATGTACAACATATTGCGTCAAATTTACGCATGATTCTGCTTAGATGATTATGTAATAAATAAATAAATAAGTATCAATATTATTACAGAAGACAGACACCGAACGGTTGTACGTACAAAAAGACACAAAGTATTGTGTTAAGTATATTATAGCCGTGTATGGATTGCACGAAGAGCTCTAACTGCACATATAGTTATCGACTCGGGAAATTATAATGCAGGTAGATAAGTTCAATATTTTGCACGCATTAAAATGTATTAAGCACGCATTTAAACATCGAAGTAATACCGCAGAATGGGTTAGTAAATTTTGCGATGAAACCACAGCTCGCACGTTCTACAATTTCAAACAAGACTTGGGTCTTTGATACCTGAGTCCTTTTTAGAAGGTTAGTAGGTACAATATCGAGTGGGAATTCAATTCGGGTTAGATTGTTTTCGATTCTATCAAAAATAAATACAAACATTACGATCTATAAGTCGTGTAAAAACTGTAAAATAGGCAACCAAACAGTTGTCACAGCTAAAACGCTATAATTTCTATATGTGTTTGTAGGCTTGGAATAGCCAGGTGTGATGTATGGTGGTTGTCCATTATACAATATTTGCTGACTAAATATTTCTGCTCCCACATACAATGTGTTATATAAAATAATAATAATGTCTAAACGTGTTTTAGGCTTGACCGATAGGATACGATATGTCCATATAATTATTGAAGTATAATAAAGCGGGGTTGCTGCTATTAGTACAATTAAGCAATTATTCGACAGATTTTAAGTTTTAGAAACTCGAATTTTACTTTTTTTACTGAATAAATATATAATGATACATAATTAAATTATTTCCTGAGCTTATCGGTTAATTATGTTTTTAGATGATAATAATATTGTTTAAACATACAATGATAATATACTTGTGGATAAATCATAACAATTTCTATTCAACTGTTCGCTATATTTATTACTTATACTTTTCGTGTAGAGGTTGTAGGTATAAAAGATCCTTTTCTTACGTTGAATTTTTAAAACATAAATCACAAAGTGAGTCTCGATTATTACCTGACGATCATGCACCAATATTTGATTATTATAATTATAAATTCAAAATATGATTAAAAATTTAAATTTAAATGTTATATATATATATATATATATATATATATATATATATAATGTTACAATCTTTAATGTCTGAATATAAGTTATAAAATCTTGGTTTCTTATGAAAAAAAAAATGAGTGAGTAAAAGTTTTCAAATTAGGTGGGCTATAATTTTAAATCACCTCATCAATATTTAAATTTAAAATTTTACAAAATAAATTACCATTTAGAACCTAAAAGTGATCACTATATTTATTTTTTAATGATATCAAAGTAAAAATACCGAACCAATAAAATAATTAACTGGTTATAAAATATCTAAGGTATAGTTTGAAGAGTTGTAAAATAGTACAAAAATATATTCAACAACGCAATTACACTGACTTGGAATTACAGCTTATAATTAACTCTATGCTATTTATTGGTAATTGATAATGAGATAAACGTTTGGTGATGTATATTTTGACTTTTAGAAATTCAACGTATGTCGTTAATAATTCCCCGAGAGAATTTCTCTTGTACTTTCATAGCTTTCATACATATATGTTAAAAGGTGTATTTCGATAATTTATAAATTATTAATTTGAAATAGATGCCAAACTTTAAATTCAAAGTTAATTTTAACATAATTAAAATATGACACTACTTAAAGATGTAAAATTAATGTTTTGTTTTATCGAAATAATATACTTTTGAGTTTCAATATAAGTAAAGTAAAAACAATTTGTATCTATATTAAAAAAATATTTTATTACGAAAATCATCATACAAACGACGTTGTTATTCTTTATTTTTATAACTAAATTAAAAAAAACCCCTTTAACCATTGGACTAAGGATGACAACGAATAGCCAATTTCCTGGTTGCCCCGAAGCGTGATACCGTATTTAGTTCTTAATTAGAGATTTTCTTATTTTATAGTAGGGTTTAATCACGTTTAATGTAGTTGTTTCGCAAAAATACACTGATACTTTTTTTACATACATACATATTATATATTATATGATGAGGCTCAGGTATAATTATTTTCCGCAAGGTTTTTAGATAAATTTATTATTAATTTTATAGACTAGCAGCTTCGATGAACGATACATTTAAATTGATAACAATAAAATACACGAATAAACTTTATAATTTTACATACAACTATACAAGAGTGTTAATTTAAGAAAACGGATTTTATATTGTAAAATAAATAACAGTACATTAATTTGTTCTATAGAAAGTAAAGACGATTGTTGGTTGATAGTGATACGAGTGCAGGGCTCCTTTTTGGAAATCGTATATAAAAATTGGAAACACAAAGCACAAACATGTGTGAGTACTATTATTTTTAAACTGTAATACTATATTACATTGAGTGTAATCCCATTTAAAAATACTATACCCACGTAGATACTTTACTTTAACCTAGGTTATGATGGTATTGCAGTTTTTCAAAGACAAATTTACCTATGAATTGATACCTAATAAATTTTAAATTATTTTAAACATATTATATTAGCTATTCCTATTTTATAGTATATTAGATAGTATAACATAATATGTGTGTATTAATTGTCACGTAAATTTTTTTTAACTAAACTAATTTACCTACTTTGAATGTACTTTTTGAATGAACTAAATACATATGAATATGATTATCGTATTCTAGCAGCTCATTTTTAAAGGTCTTAGAAGATTTCATTTTCCATTTTACAATAATTGATTATGCAAAACCATTTGGATTAAATTTTTTTTTTAGATTCCAAACGTGGGCGAGAAAACTATTGCTATTTTAGTATAATATGTAAAAGATGTTAATATATTATTGTATTGACTCATGAATCATGGTGGTGCTATTACTTAAGACATGATTGCATTTTTGTAACATTCTACAAAACTGCTAATTTTATGTTTAAAACGTAATGCATATAAACTATTAATCATGATAAACATTATACCAGATTTTTATTAATATTGGTTTTATTTTATACAAATATAATTTTTCAATACATATAATAAGTAATGAGTCAACCATATAATACATTTATTTGATTTTTTGGCTCATTAATTTATGAATTGAATGATATTTATATTAAATATAAAGATGGCTTATATAAACAAATTAATGAATATATATATATATATATTGAAACATTTTCTGTAGCACATAATATGTTATGTTAACATATTATGTTTTTTAACCGTTTAAATAGCTTACAGTTGTATGAATATACAATTATTTTATTACATAGGTATTTAATTAAAATAATTGACCATATTATAATGTATTATCTATAGGAAATAGGAATCTAGGAAAATCACTTATGAATTAAAAGCTCTATAGGCGGAAAGAAAACGTGATAAATATTTTAATACAATTGCAATTATTAGTTATTATTATATATTATGAAAATGAATATATAAATTATTTCTATGAAAAATATGGTCTGATTTGTTAAAAAACCCTCCTGTATATTATATAAGTGCAAGAATTTTCTAATAATTACAAATAGACTAAACCACTCAAGTCTCCAACTTAGGATTGGTGAATTGATTTATTACGTCAAGTTGGTGAACTCCGCCCACTAAATCCCTTATAAAAGCCCATACCGGTTGATACAGCGCTCGCATTCACCTACCATTATTTTAGAGACGGAACGTACGTAGCAGCTCGTGCGACAAAAATTCGTAAAACAAAAATAATCGTCCGTTAAAATTTCCAACAAAGTTATATTTATCAGGCAATGAAAAATTTACAGACACAAATAACAGCACTGCTGTTAACATTAACATTTTTCTTCACCGATGCTCTACGTCACGGTAAGTAACACTATAACTTATAAGTTATAATTAAAAAAAAAAAAAACAAAAATTTTTTGATTTGTATTACAATAAATTATATCTAATATTTATTTCACAGAATTTTGGTCTGTAATATTTATTATTAACTCGAATTACATTTTTTTGTATATTTATATATACATATATAAACTAAGTAATTATAGGTATTATTTTGTTTTCATGTACAACAGGTGAATCTTTATATTTAATACAAGTTCTAAATATTATTCGTTTCGAAATTATCAAACAATTTTCTTATAGGCACATTAAGTATATACCTATACCTACCATAACTTATAAAGTAACAAGATACATTTCCCGATATACTATTTCTAGCGTATTAATTACCAAATAATAGCAACAAGTCATTTTAAAATAGAAAATAAGTTCGATTTTTTTCACATCCTTTTTATGAACCAAATTTAATTTTCAGATATTTTATTCATTGTCCCATCAATTAAACTATCGTATGTATATACCTTAGCTATATAGATTTCAAAAAATATGTATTTTTATTTTTTTCATAATTTTAATATGTTACTATCGATAATTTTGATTTTGGTGTTTAAGTTCAGTGCAACTGTTCGGTTTAGGTTAATCCCTTTATCTTGATGATTTTATAGTCAATAAATAATTGGCTTCATCTATAATTATTAGAAGGTATGAATATTCATAGCAGTGATTCTATCATGTTCAATGCATTTTTGATTTATAGTTCAAAACTTTATATCTTATAATTATGTCATATGTGTCTGCCGTCTATGCATTATTACGTCAATACCTTACTAAATTCTAATCCTAAAATAATAAATATTAATCTAAACTAAATGTAAGCTAAAAGCTCAGTGTTAAGAAATTATTATTATTTTTTTTTTTATAATAGTTTGAATATAATTTATTTGTTTTATAATTAAATAAATTAAATAAATAATTCTTCTGTATAATGGCAGAATGTTTTTCAATTTTCTTTGAACTATTTTTATTCTTGAACTAAGGTATCAAAATTAAACGTTAAATTGTAATTACATCATTTGTCTAAGTTTTTAATATTATAAATTAAATTTTTTTTCAAATTATTCAATGTTTAGAAATTACGAGCTATTTACAGTGAAACTATAATATTGTTTATTTATTTAATATGAAATATGTGAGATCCTTCGTTATTAGTTCGTCTGTTGTTATTTAATATTTTTCATTAATTAAAACTAATCACAAAAGTAAAACTTTTCTTGTCTTGTGTAAAACTTGTTAATTCGTAAACTCTTAATCTAATGATTATTAACTATAATTTTCAATATTAAATTCAATTTTTCATATTTACAACTTTATAAGGTTTGTGGTCGTTCTACTTTTAATTCATAAGTGTTTTATAAGACCTTATCTGCGCTTAATCAAGATGGGTTTTACTTAGTGCCTAATATAAGTATATAGAATCTAATGATCAATTACATTTAAACTTTTAAAATTGAATGCATTAAAAAAGAATATTATTATTTTATTTGAATAAATGTAATTTAAATATAACTGAACACCTCTGTATATTTATTTATTTAAACAATTAATTGAGACAACATTCATTTAAGGATTCATTAATAGGAGCAATTTCAACTTTAGTCCTATATTTTTTATTTAAATTCACTGTCGACTGCTAAATTTTATAAAAAAAAATACAAAAGACAGGAAATTTGAAATAAAAGTTTAAAAATTTAATGATTTTAAACGCTTTTATTATTTTTTACGAGTAAATATATTGACACGAGTATCTAATATTTTTATTTCGATGTTTAAAAATAAGCGATGCACAGCATAAGTAAATTCAGGTTACTTGAAGTAGAAATATCCTCTTTGTGTAAAAAAAATTTCATTTTCAGTAATACAATTACTTTTCAAGTTTGGAGACTTGGAGTGTACACACTATTTCAGTGAAAATCTAATTTTCAATAACCCAAAACAATATGAATAAGTATTATTTTGAGAACTCGAAATGCTTGAAATGAAAACAAAATATAATTAACTTTATAAATAGCTTTTGTTTTATTTTAATAACATAAAAATTTATTTTCATAATATTATGTAGCATGTGCATGTCTAGATATTTAACGTATAAGTACTGAAACATTTTTACGGGTACATTAAAACTTGTCTATGGTAGGTACCTACACTTACTTATATACATATAAATATAATAAATTATATTACATGTGTTATAAGTTACTATACTAATACTATACTTATTGTTTTTAACATTCAATTTTTATTTTCAATAGTTATCGATCACGAAAACGTCAAATGATAAAATTAATATTTAACTTTATAAAAATGTAAAACTAACCATATAACAGGAAGTCACTGACTACTCTGTAATGTTTAAACAAATATTAGAGCCTGCATAATGTATATAATAAGCTCACCCTATTGTTGCAATATTATATGAGTCTATTATACGGATAAATTCTCATTAAAATATACCTTTTATATATGTGTGTGTGAGTAATACTAATTTTTCGTTATTTGGTTAAATAATTTTCATTATTATTGTATAGTGTACACATTAATATACATTATATGTATAGGTTGTAAATGTGTGCAACTTTGTACGCGAAAATAATTCACAAATATTGTGTCGAAAAGTAATTTAATTTGAAGTATTCAGCTTAATATATTACACATATTAAGTTATAAATATAAGAATAATGTATTACTAAAAGGATTTTGTCACACAAATTGTAATTTGTCATTTTTTTTCAAAAAAAAATAATAGCACTTAAATAACATATCTATCTAACTTTATAATGTAATTTTACATTTTTTTGCAGTTTTATCAAATAAAATACTTAAAAAGTATATAAAATTATTAATTTTATAATTTTTCCATATGGCAAAGCATTTAAATATTAATTATTATAATATACCCAAATATTTATCCATATGTTATACATTTACAGCACATTTTCTAAGTATATATCAACAAAAAAAAAAATGTGAATTACTACAACCACGATTCTGATGCGTCAATATGTATAATGTTTTAGGATCATCTATTCATATTTAAATAATATTTATGAAAATGAGTATGATTTATTATAGAAGTTATCTACGCACAATTTTTATACAAATTACAAATCCCTCTTATTTCGGTGCTGGTAGTTTCATATCTTAATATTTATATAGATTCTATACTACGGACAGTTTGTTCTGATTATAATTAATAATTCGTTTTAAGAAAATAAATTGTGTTCTTAATCCTAACCTAACATATCCATTATTGACAATATAAATAATTCAACATAAAATGAGAATTACCCTTGTTAAAATGTTTATTTGATTTAATTGAAGATTATTATAATAGTGGATTTTATTGAAAAACTATAAAATATCTATAGTTTATTTAGATACTGATAAATTATAACTGTTTCATAAAAAATTGTTTTCAAATGAAATCAGTGGGGTTAGTAACGTGGAAACATATTCTCGGATTATTATCATTATCTCGGCTGGTATTGGTGGTAATTTTCAGTAGGTACATATACGATGTACAATGTACTTAATAAATATAGTAGTTTATTATTTTGAAAGATCGCATCCTTCAGGCCTTACACAGTTTTCTAATTTCAATTATTGTATACATATATATTTATCCAATCCTTTGGATTTATGGCGACGTGTTTAGGATTTAAGCGCCGAACAAACGCTTATTTATTACATATTATTATCGTACCCGTCAAAAAATGCATTCGCCTATGTATATTATATTATATATGTATAATGTATTATATTTATATATTAAGACAAACTAATTAAACGAAAACCTAATAATTACAACAACTATTGTCTCATTAAAATCTATTTTGGAAATCAGCTAAATATTTATATATTGTCACAATGCAACAATGACACAATTTTAACTGTCCGTACTCTGTAGAAATAACTCTGAAAACGTTTAATTGAATAAGTTCTTTCTTGTAAAACTATAAATAAACATAAATAATAAAAAAAATTATTTATAGGTACATTTTTTGCGTTTAAACATTTAACTTAGTTTATGTACGATGCATGTACTATTGAGTGTTTAAAAGCGTGTGAAAGTTGTAATGAAACTTGGACGGGATAACACACGTCACGCTAAAAAACCTCGAATAATAATTGTTTCGATAAGCTTAGATTGAATTGTGATTTAAATTAAATCAATAATTATTTTTTTCATTGATATGCTTTAACGTGTTAAAAATTGGTATTTGTTTTAAAATTCCAAAACTACATTTTTAGACATAAAAACCAAATTATTACCCGAACAAGACGACAACACTCATACTAAAATATAAAAAATACTGTTAATTTCAAAAACACGATTTGGTTAGGTTAAGTTAGGACGTGGGTATAAAAGAATGAAACTGCTAGGTATCACTGCATACGAAAAATTATTCTGAATGGAGATGATTTGTTAGTCTAGAATAGATATATATGTATAATATATTATGTTATATTTAAATTGTAATATTAGGTATGTCAATATTTGCTCTTTAAACGATTATAAAAAATGATTAATTGTGCCTAATGCCCATATATTTCAATAACTTTTGGAGTGACGGTAAGAACAACTTCTGTGGAATCTTCTATAAAATTTTCATATATTTAGTCCCAGTGAAGTTTTTTTATCAACAATTATAAAAAAAAAATTTAAAAATCAAATATTTCAAATTAAATATAGAAAGGTCTTAAAAAATAGTGAACTATTTAGGAAAAAAAATTGTTTAAAGAAAATGCTTATCTACTTCATAAAAATTTCTACAGTTTAAACTTTTTAAATAATAACAAATATTTAAAATTGTTTGAGAGGATAAATCGTTATTTTATCCAATCTCGTGACACTCCGTTCAGGATCTAAAACTACCGATTACATATGAATTAATGAAATGTGTTAACAGATGTACCATATACCTAAGTATTAAATTCGTATTTATGATGAAAATACATTCGTAATACAAATATAATTTTGCACATACGTAGATGTATCATGCATGTATATAAACACAATACTTTGTTTAATTAAAACATCAAGCATATTGTTATGGTCAGTTTTTTTTTAAACACGTTCTGTAATAAATATATTAACTATAGTGGCCTGCAGTATCTGTACATTATGTATACGTTGCACATTTTTCTGCACGTTGAATGTAATAACTACTATTAGTACTATTATATTATATTTACATTATACTATGATAGTGCGTGTGCAGTGCAACTATAGGTCTGCATATATATATGATCTCAAAGAAGCATTCATTAAATAATTGCGCCGTTGTAAAGTAAGACGGCTAAAGATTAATTTCATTATCACAGTAAAAAAGGTTTAAAAATTATGAAATTTACGTTTCAAACGAATCTACACGTTCAATTTTAATTATACTTTAATTAATTTATTATGTATACATGTCTCTTAACCCTTTTTTTAATTGAGAACGTAACTAGTGCACATTATGCATTTGCTTTGATATATAACCCTTAAAATTAGCTAGTAAATAAATTACTACTGAACTATGCATTATAATATAATTAATAATTATATTAGCTAACTATATATAATTATTTTAATATTATTCAAATAAAGAATAACGTTTAAATAACTTAATTATAAACAACATTTTGGCTATATTTTTAAACCGTATAGATCTCTTGGATGTAATTTTATTTTAGTGAAATTCTTATTTCTTCGTTATATAAAATGTATACATAATGATGGTCTATACCAGGGGTCGGCAACTGGCGGACCGCGGTCCGGATCCGGACCGCGAAAGCCAAAACTCTGGACCTTGTCAACTGTACTTCACTAAGTTATTTACTATAATAGTATTATTATTTATTATTAATAGAGAACATTTATTTTATTTAATTTATCAAACTCAGATTATAGTTATGTCATAGATCATTGTAAAAATTTTATCGGGGAGGTAATAATCAGTTTTATTACGATGTTATCAGCCGACGGCCGAGTCGCGACAATACCAAATATCAAATATACCGACAGCGAAAATTACATTTATTGCTTATCGTTGCTATCCATTGAAATTGAAATAGTTATATTATTTGTCTATAATCCGTATTTTCTAAATAACAAGTTTGTTAATGATAAAGTACGTGAACATTCGCCTGTGGATATAGTGCGTTTTTCGTTTTATATTATTTCTTCTTATTATTCGTTCAATAGGTTGAGTAAAAAACACAAAATTGACATCGAAAATAGGAAGCTTATGAACGAGTGAACAGAACTATATTGTTTTGTATTGCCTAAAAGGGTTGGAGCCATTCCAGACTGTTTAATTTTTTTTTACTGGACCTCATTGATTTATTATTCTAATCTTTAGAACTCCAATAGAAATTACTTGCCGACCCCTGGTCTATACTATATATGTACTACAATGTTTCTTTGGATTTCTATTTGTACAATATGTGCTAAATATATTTACCTATTAAATAAATATTATATATTATATCGAAATGTACCTATTTATGATAAACTACACGTGTATGGTGTATTGTGTGAATTAAATTATATAGTTACATATTGTGGTGGAACGTTTTGTCCTTTCCATTGATAATTCAATTATAACGCTGCTAGCATCGGATGGGTGACCAGTGACCGAACGACTCTGATGGCATTGTCCATGCCCATATATAGCCACGTGTTTAACTCTCTAAAATTATTCTTACAAAATTTTCCCTTTTGCCGACAAAAACCACAGCTGCCCTGCCACGCCCTCCCTAAAAAAATTAACCAAAAAAAAAAAAAAAAATGTATTTTAAACTATAATAAACGTGTACAATGTAAATGACCATAAGTAATGATAGTATATATCATATATATACACATGAAAGATATTTACGGTTAAATCATGTATTATTATTCGTTTATAGACTCAGAATACAGCGATGAGCTGAAACGAGACAATAATAGAAACAGAAGGGAATCAGTCGCAGGATTGATACCGTTTCCTAGAGTCGGCAGATCGGGTATCGATTCTGGATTACAAATGGGCAATTTATGTATGTATTTTTAATAAACTTTTCATGATTACATTTATAAAAATATGTTTGTGGCATATGTAAAAGTGGTAAAAACGTAAATCATCAAACTTTTAGACGACACACAAAGAGAACTAAGAGGCCATAAAAGAGAAGGTCTCATTGCATTTCCTAGAATCGGTAGAAGAAGTGATTCACGGAACACAGCCCTTTGGTTCGGTCCAAGATTAGGAAGATCAGTTATGGTACCGGAAAACTACGACACATCCTACTTGGATTCAGGTAAATTATTTAATTAAGTAAATTACAAAAAAAAATCTCTAAACTCTATAAAGTTGTTAAACTCAGTAAAACACTTGACTACAATGGTATATATACATCAATATTTATATATCAAACCAACCAATATTTTGTGTAGAACTTAGATAAATCTCTTTGAAATTTCGCATAATAATTTAGTTAGAAGACTATTTATAACAAATTATATGAAAAAAAAAAATTCACAAATATTTCATAATCGCTCTAGATTTGAACTATAGCTAACAAATTGGATTATTAAAATTATTATTAAAAAATAATATAACGTGTAAACACTGACAACTATATAGCGGAGAACATTTATTATGCTTATATGTTTATATATAGGGTTACAATGTAGTACATTTTTGTATTAATAATTAATGTGTATACCCAATAATATAAATTTGATTCATTTTAGTCAAAATAATCACTTAAATATTATTTGTTTCAGATACGCCAACGATCATTAAAACGTTAATTGATATGAAGAGCAAAAACTTTAGCGAAGAAGAAGACAATTAATTGTAAAAATCGATTTTGAACTTCAAATTTATTTTAATTTTCTTAAAATATTTTTCTTAATATTTATTAGTATGATTATAACAATTTAGAAAACTGTAAAACATATTTGATACGAAATCTTATTTTGAAAATAATTCGGTAGGTTAGTCTTGATGATATACAATGATAGATACAATAAATAAAAATTGTTTAGAAATAATTTAATGATCACAATATAATGAATAAATAACTATTGTTATTTAGATGTATGTATTATCATTTATTATTATTCAAAAAAACCAAAATATATTCCTATTCATGAATTGATTTCCGTGATATACGTACCAGCATATTGAGTTGAATTTACTTTATGTGACATAATTGCATTCAATTTACTACTACACTGGATGATAATTGATAATTCATTTTTCTTACTGTAGATAAGCAAATAATTTTAATTTATCGATTATAAAATAAATAGTAAATGATTGAAACTTATAACATAAACAATTTCACAGTTTTTATTTAATATTGGTAATTATATATTAAAATTAAATAAGAATTTTCTAAAACTGATAGGTAACTACTATATTATAATAGTAATACTACCTAGTATCTACGGGCTGAAAAACGGTTCTAGAACAAATATCTTCGGATAAACATCTACGGAAAAAATATCTCATGTAAAAAAAATCTAGGAAAAAATGTTTCCGTAAAAATGTAGGTATCCAAAAAAAATTATCTAAATTAAATATCTATCTAATTACTTTAAGTAAAAATAATATTAATCTGATTATAATTTTTTTTTTTTAAAATAGCTATAAGTTTATCTAAAAAAGTATATTCTTAATCTTAAAAAATATCTAATTACAATTTAATATAATAAAAAAAACTAATATTTACAATTTTAAGTTGTGAGCAATTTATTACTCTTAAATATTTTAAGGCATTCTCAATACCATACTCTTTTATTATTTTTAGTAACCGTCTGTCGTGAGCATCATAATTGTTTCTCTTTTTTGGATCACTTTAACCTGATAAACATTGTTAAATTTTTGCCTAAAAATAAATAAATAATCATGTAGGTAGTTTTATTTAATAATTAACTATTATATAAACACAATCATATTATGATACAAACACTATTACCTCCTGTAATGACTGTTATTTTTTTAAAAATGTTAAACATTTCCATATAGTGATATGGTTAGTGGCAAGTACAATCAAAATATTCGATAATAATGTTTTTTATTGTAATTATTAATGTATAAAATGTATTACCTTTTGTGAAATAATCAATAAATTCAACATTTTAAATTTTTAAACACTTTTATTTTCAAAAACTCTTTCGACCGCTTTTCGCACTCTTTTTAACTGATTCTATTAAACAAGTTTTACAGTGGATAGATCTTTTGCGTAAGAGATAATTTTTCTTAGATACATATTTTACCGGAGATATTTTGACCGGTCACCCTGATAAACAAATCATTCTCTACATGCTAAACTAGCTAAAATTATTATTATTATAAAACAATTATTAACGATAAGTAAATTAAAATATTTTTTATTCTTTCCATATCTTAAATAGAAAATTTAAAATAATTAAATAATATAGCACACCACTATTATTAATTCGATTAGTTATGATTTATGAATTTATGATCGTTGTAAACCAACGACTATAACCCAGTCTAAGTGACAAGTTTGAAGTTAGCATTGTTATTAGGTTACTCACCACTAAAGAGCAGGTTGATGCACTTATATATAATTTATGTGTGGAAAAAAATTACCAATATAAAATCATTATTCAGCGATTATAAAAATGTTAGTACATGAACTGAGAAAGGAACATTTTCAAACGATAATCGATGTATACATTTTTACAGAAACTTCCACATAGAATTTTATGTAGGTATACAATTATCTTATGTATAAATAGTATGAGTCTATGTACTGCAAACCCTGTTTCCGGTGTGAAAACTGTTTTTATCGTTATATTCATAGCCGAATTTAGAGGGGGAGCAACGGTCCCGTGTTGCCCCTAGCGGCAAATTTTAAAACTGCCTCTACGTATATTATATTATGTAACAATGTATATAAAATTCCTCGTGGGTTGAAGGGCATGGTTCAATTTTGTTGCCCCAAGAAGACAAAATTCTAAATATGGCCCTGGTTATATTTTCGTTGTCACAGAGTAAAAAATATATAACTTACTTAAACCCGTTATCATAGCAGTCATGTCCACAATTTTCCCGTACGCAACGTACATATAGTGGTATCGTGGTACATCGTGATCATTTTATCTTAAACTAAACAATTTCTATTCGTATGATCGTATTGAACAGTTTTCAGTAATAGTTTTTTCTTGACTTTCAATAATAATCAATTAAAAGTGTAAATTACATTACACTTGTATTAAATAAATAAAATATTATCTGCTAATAACTTTTTTATTCCGAAAGGAATACCCCCACTTCCAAATCATATCCTTGTCTGACCTGAATTCTACATGTACGTCCGAGATACCAACAACTGTAAGTAACGTGCATGAATCAGGTATATGGCAAAACAAAACAATACGAAAACGGGTTAATTATTGTTGTTTTGCACTACAATAATAATTAATTGTTGTAAAGTTATTGTCAAATAGGGTCAGATAGTACCTGAATGTCAGGTCATTATTCAAGATCTGTATAATGAATGTAACTTAACTAAGAAAATTGATCATTGAGTCGTCTTGACACTCGATTAATAGAAATTGACATGATAAGATTCAAAACTAATTTTGGCCTCGTATATACCTACCAACATCGTTTCTACAGTTGGTCGAGAAAAACGAGACGCATGTAGCTAATTACCTAACGAAATAACTATATCATCACCCTTAGATAACGTACCTAAGTAAATGTGTGTACGACATGTAGATAGAGTACCGGATTTAGGCCTTTAGGGGGTAGCTCGTAGCTGTTTAACTGTAGGTATTCGACCTCAGGTGCCGTGTGAATATCTAAGTGGTTAAAATCAGACATTCGAGTTCGTTAAACCAATAGTGTATATTATATTATATTGTTCAGATACTCCCGTTAAAATTGATAAAACAAAGTCCGAGACTGCCCTTCTCGTGATATTCCTCTTTCGTCTGGAGAACAATATACTTGTAATTCAGTGTCAGATACAATCTTGATACATGGCGATTCCACAAAAGATGGAACAGGGCGAATCCGGCAATAAACCTGAATAGAATCCTTCGAATCATCTTCCGGTCTTGATTTTTTTTTGACTGGTTGATTTCCAACTCTCTTCATTGTGACTGCAAGACTGCAAGAATTTATAATATTAAACATAGTTATTAATACAACATGGTTTCCCATCTTAAATAATATTAATATATTATATAATATTTATATAAAACATTAAATCGGTTGGGAAAATCAAACTCGTTTTCGAATAAAGAAAAATCCTATGTGACTAGTGCGTAGTACTTACATTTGTAACGATCATCAACTTATTAGTAAAATTTACATCTAATATATCCTTCAATGAATATGAAATTTAACAAAAACAAAAAAAAATGATCGTTAAACATATCAATATTTAAATTAAATGGGCAAGGCCAGTAGTTACTATAAATATAAATATACTTATAGTAATGTTTATTTCATATATTATGATAAGTTTATGTTACATATATGCATTGATATTTATAAAATAAGATTGTTAATGTAAAATCATTGCTTTTAAATGCAGTTTTCCTTAATCCGGCCCTGATTATATTTATTTCAAGAGGTAACTGTTGAAATTTCCTATAGTCTATTAAACTTTGTACTAACTACAATTATCTTTTCAGTCCTTTATTATGATGAAAAAAATTATATATTTACAGTAAAAAAAAATATACATATTTCATGTTCATACTATAAAGTAGAAATCGGTCATTCACAATATTATAAAAATTATGTTCTAATTTTTGTATAAATATTGTCAATATTGGTTAAGAAGGATCCAATTTATCAAATAATTATATTAACGTAATTGCGTACACTTATAAATAATATTTATAAATTATAGACATATTATTTCAAATTTGTAATCTAAAAACTTTGATTTAGTTCTCCAGGTCCCATGATAAAAAGGACTGGATAATAAAACACTACCTTAGTTAGCCTCTAATAATTATGAACGGCTATTTTCGCAACTATATCTGTGGAAAATGAATAATAATTATTTTTGTTTTTAAAAATTGTATATTGATATTTATAATGTTTAATAACAGTTCTTTTGAAATTTGTGATAATAATGATTTATATAATACATTGATATTATTAATTAATTTTTTTTTACACTATGTTATAACTTTTATTTTATATTAATTGAAATTTATTGATTACAAATAAGGTTATATTGAAATAAGGGTATTGAACTTTGAACATTTATCATATTTTTAATTGTTATTACCAGAAAACCCTCAGTTTAATTTATTAAAATTAATTAAGTGATGCCATGAAGTTATTCTTCCTGGGCAAAATGTTTTCTCTTTTCGTATTAGTTTTTTGTCTACTATTTGCACAAAGTGAATAATTTTTCATTTTTTTTTTTTTTGATCATCATGACACTGTGTGTCTGTATTTAACAGTATTGTAAATATATATCTGTATTAAAATAAAAATGTGACACTCGGTGCCGTCCGTGATTATTTTTGCCAACCGTATTATACATACTAATATATTATAAATTAATTTTATTCTCTTTGTTTTTGCACACAGCGAAAAGCATTTAGTGTTAGATTTTTGGATATGTTGCAATAAAACCGTATTAATTTTTCATGTTAAAAAGTCTGTTGCATTTATTTCATACTGAAAATACATTTAAGATTTAAATTTATAAAATTCTAAAGGACTTTTGAACTTCATTAATTTATCATTGAATTATATAATTCTATTTCGTAGTAGAACTTATAAGTTTATTTATTACAAGTTTAAAATGACATATGTATTTACTACAGTATAGTATACAACTATCTGTCATAAATGCAAATTTAAGTATCAAGTATATTTTATGAATTTAACATGTTTAAATTTAACAATTTAAAACATGTAATTTGGAAAAGTAAAAAATAATTATACTTTCACGAATAAATTATTAAAATCTAGGTATAATTGTGTACCATAATTTATAATTATTATATTATACAAATTATTTTTATAACATAAAGCATACAATTTCGTACAAAACAATATTAAAGCTATTTACGGTAAAATTGAAAAAGTGCGAATAAGTAACTGAACATTTTTTACTGAAAAACACGCAATTAATTTTCCTTTAATATTTATTGTAAATAACTTACTTTTAGATAAATATTTGTATCCCGTACACTAAAATAATTTAGTAAAAATCAGGAAGAAATGTTGTAAAAAATAATAACGTTATAGTATATATTACATGTTACCGAAATCACAAACTACAATGTTATGAAAATGGTTTAGGAGTTATTATTAATTTCAAATAATAAATTAGGAAATTTATCGAAAGAAAGGGGAAAAGTGGCTTATAACCATAAATATACGTAGGTATTTTACATTAATTTAAAGAAAATAATAATGAATTGATTTGCGTTATCGGTTTAAATGCATAATATCAACTAATTATTATTTATTATCTATATCATAGTATAAAAATGATGCTATTTTAATACAGGAGATTTGAAGTAGGTATAATAATTATATAAACAATATTTAAATATATTTTATTTGTATCTACATAGTTATATACCTAAGACAATTAATCAACACAATTGCATCAACTTTCACGATTTTATTATCATTTATAATATTAGAAAAAATGTAACATACCATATTTAAAATATTTACATCCAAATTGATAGCAATCATTATTGCCACGAATGCTTTATTGCTGTTCATACATTTTCAAAATATTATATAAATAAGGAGATGCCCAACAATATCAGAAGGATTGCTTCGATATATAAACCTATAATTTTTCTGAAAGGGAATTTCATTTGGTTGGTACTTTGAGGAGAATTTTTTTGAAAAATTAAAGTTTTCCGAATTATAGAGAAAAAAGTTTAACTAGAGGATCTATAAATTCGAACTCGGTATTTGTTATTTTAGCTGTCATAGGGAAAAGTTATACAATACAAAATATTTTAGCATTTTATAGACATTTAATAAATTATTAATTTTTGAAATATTTTAATGATATTTTTGCTATATCAAGTACATATAAGCACTTGAAATATTAATAATTAATTAAGTGATGCCATTTTAACACATACATTTAAGGGTGGGGAAGGGTTTTTCGTATTTTTATCAACTAGTAAAGTTTAAACAAAATTGTTGACCTAGGTGTACATAAATATGAGAACAGATTTTTCAAGATAATATAGTGGATCAGTTTTCAACTGTCAAGGTAATAACTAATAAGGTAAAAATTTAATATTAAAAGTGAACTCTAATGAAAAATAGTTATTGATTATTGTAAATAGTAAAAATAATTTTTTATTCAGTATATTTGACTGTATCTTTATCGAAACCTCATATTGATTTTTAAAATGTTAAAACTTATAGTTACACTTTATTATTTCAAAACTTAAATTCTTTGTTTGTTAATTGTAGTTAATATATGTATTTGTATATTTTATTGTTGAATAATGTAATATTACTTTTAATTATTGTTGTATATTGTATTAAAATATAATAGGTATATAGTTCACATTATATTTTATGTACTAATTACTTATTGTTAATTAAATTACATAATCGATTTATCATTTTTTATCATTAATTTAAACAGTACTTATAAGCTATTATGGTTTTAAAATATTTGTAAAAAATTCAATTTTCACAAAGTATACAAATATATGCTTTAAAAAAAAAATATAATATCAACCATAAACGAAATCATCTTTCTCAACCCATCATCACAGATAATAGACCCTGTAAATTATAATAAAATTATAACATCGGCTATGATATTAATATTTGATATTATCATAAAACTTGTCAATTATCATACAGACCACGATTAAAGATAGGTTAGGTCTTAAATCGTGATACAGACCATAGTTCCATGAGAAAATAATATAGTTACATATTAACTTAGATCATATACTATGGATGTAGTTATGCGTATACCAAATTGTGTCCAACATCATCCTCACTACCTTCAAAATTTCACGGTACAGGATAGAAATACGCATGCCCAGAAATCTAAGCGAATGATACTGTTATACTGATAAAGTGATAAGAGAAATAATAAAATTAAAAACATATTATTACTTATCAGTTGGTGTTGTTGATACTGATACTTGGCTTTCGGGCATGCGCATTAGTGTCGTGTACCGTGAAATTCTGAAAATGGTGGGGATGATGTTGGACACAATTTGACGCTAGAGCAATTATACGCATGACTACATCCATAGTAAATGATCTAAGCATATTAATGCGATTATGTTTAGTATGATTAGCATAATCACACTGAAAAATATTTTTCGATTATATTTTACATATTATCACGTTCAGATAACCGCTGAATTTTGAAAATATATTCATTTTGTTAGCAACAATCTGGTTTTTAATTTATGTAAAATAATAATTTTTAAAGAAATAACAGTTCTAAGATGAAAATAAAAATCTATATTAATCTCTATACTGAAAGTTTTAAGACAGCATCCATTTGCGCATTGCAACCCTCTTACGGATGCTAAAAACCTGGTCCCAATTTTATCAGTGTTGGTTGGTGTCCTATCTCTGTATAGTGTTCATGATTATCGATTGATAAACCCATGAAAAAATATACCTAAATAATATTTTTTTTTATAATAGACAAAAAAGTAATGTTGTCATGGGCACATCTTGATTCATACTGTTTATAGTGTGGTACGCGAGAACTATTTCAAATTTTGTCAGTATCATACTCGGTTCCTGTTTGAACTGTTGGCCAATAAAAAACTCAAAATGAGCAGTAAAGTGGTAAACGAGAGTAGTATGTTCTACATGGACTTCTGCCCAAATTGCTCCAATATACTACATCTGGACGAGTACATGGGGGAGGTGAGACATAAATGTCAAGTGTGTCCATACTTCTCACCCATCAAAAACGTCACACTTGCCTCTCGGTCGTTCTACAAACTGAAAGTAAGAATTAATTACTATCAATATGGCTTAGCAATGTAGTACTATATAGTTATGTTCCTTTACCTATAAAGTAGATTTTAAACCCGATATAACTGATAATTACAAATCTTAAAATCAATGAATATATTTTTAGTACTAGGTACCTAATGTACATAATATAATACTTGTCCATATTGTCCGCTCGAGTCTTTATGAATCCATTTTGGCCAGGTACAACCATTTTTATAATTCACATTTTGAAATGCCTTAAGAATTATGTGTAATTTAAACTTATGCATTTGATTTGATTAGGTTAGATTTTATTTTTATTTTTTAATTTATAGAATTCAGTAATTGATTATATTTTTTTAATACAATGTCAATCTTATGTTTTAAAATATTGGTAAATTAATTTTTCAGTTAATTTGAAATCAGTATTTTTATTTTTTTTTTTAATACAATTTGTATAATTAAAGTAGGTAATCTAAATATATTCATAATTAGGTACTTACAATAATAGTTTATATTTAATGCATATATAATTTAGATGATTTGGGCTGAATCCATTGTTATCCATATACAAATAATATAAATGTTGTTGATTAAATTATAAAGAACATGACAGTCAACACAAGTAGTTTATCATTTAATTATTAATTTTATCCATTAAGTCTTGAAATTTTCTCTGAATTATATTACATTATTCAATTTCATGTAGGTAGTTTTCCTGGTATTAGTCATTATTAGGGTCCGGATTTAAATGAACTGAAGACCTAGACTGCTCTAAAAAATAGCTAAAAATGCATTCTAACACAAAAATGACCTTAAAATGCCGTATATTTTTTTTTTTTTATTTAAACACGAAATGACTGATTATTATTTAAACGTATGTTATTTGATCGAATACCGATGATACTCTACAGTCAATAATAAATTAGGATAAGATATAAACTGAATGGAAAAATAAAGATTGAAAATGTGTATGGAAAAACCGGATTAACCTACTTACATATCAAGGAAATAATTTATATTTAGATAATATTTTGAATAGACTAAATTTTATCATATATTGAAAAATATGCATTAAAAACCAATAAAATGACCCAACGTCGAAATATGCAAAATACAATTTGCAGCATTGAAGCCCTCAGTACTTGAAACAAATTATGTACTTAGAAAGCATTGTGTAAAAGATAAACCAGAAAAATATGCACTTTGTGTTGAAATCCTGGCCCTAGTCATTATATATGTTGCCTTAACCAGTTTATTTATATATATAATTTGTAATGAATGACATTATAACCTGAATACTATATTCATGTTTTAAAATAACAATTCCACAATATATGTAAAAAAGAATAGCATATAAAATAATTTTTCGTAATAATTGTATTAAGATATTTTTTTTATACCAGATACTATATTCCTATAAAAAGTTGAATAGTGTATACAAATTTATTTACAATTTACATTTAACATCTATTTGTTTATGTTAGAATAATATTTTGAATTACTAACAATAAATTATATTCCTCATAAGTACATATAGTTAGTTGAGATAATCATAACAAATTTAATAAATCAATCACAATTACTGTTTGATTTAATAGATAATGTAACAGTAAAAATATTTAAAAATGTCTTCCTTTAAAAGTTTCTAAAGAACAATTTATCTGTTCCAATTTTAATCTACTAAAATATAAGTTTAATAACATTTTTATTTTAGGAGATTGATTCAGTATTAGGAGGAAAAGCTGCTTGGGAAAACGTGGATTCAATTGATGTAGTTTGTAACACATGTAACCATGGCAGAGCATACTTTTTACAAGTTCAGACTAGATCAGCTGATGAACCTATGACAGTTTTCTACAAATGTTGCAACTGTGGAGCCAGATGGAAAGAATAATTTTTTACAAAAAAAAAAGTGGACATTTGTAAAATTAATGTATTAAAAATATCTGTAATGACAATATTGTATATATTAAAATAAAAACACGGTTCTTAAAAAAAATTTTTATTATATAATATTATACTCTTAATTTTTTTTTTTTTTTAATTCTTGAATAACAGCAATCATAAGGAAAACAAAATGTGTATATACAAAGAAACTTTACATGAGGTTAATTGCCTTGGAACTAAAAATGTGTTATTATTCAGATTGAGACCAGAGTGCAAGACATGGGAATTAAAATAATAATAAAAATAAGTGAATCAAATTAATACAAAATAAGTTACAACAGCTCTATGATTTGAATTTACTGTCAGATTTCAATAAACACCAACAAAATGTCATAACATAATTCCAAATTTCTTATGGAGCTATAATAAATTAAGATGTTAAAAGTAATATTAAACATATTAATTATAATATAAGACTAGAATGGTTTCATACTTAAATTATATTTACAATAAGAACATAAAATTGAATAATCTATTGCAAGATGTAAAACTTATTAAAATAGCAATGCTCTAAGCTCTCAAATTTATTTGGAATGACATTCTTAATGCTGAACCCACATAAAAAAGTTCAGAATAATAAAATAAAATAAAGTTCATAAAATAATTGAAATATATCTAGGTTTGAGATGCATAATATTTGTTAACTGCTGTTTAATCATAATATATCAATTACTTACTAATACAAAAGTAAACGGTCTCTTATTAAATATACCTAATTTAATTCTACGAGATAAAATCTTTGGTATTGCCGAATAACTCGACAGTTTTCACAAGTATGGCAACCTTTGACCAACTTGAGAACATAAGGCTTAGGACCATTTGAATTATTTTTCATATCCGTTGGTGTTAAAAGTCAACTTACCGCACAGTACTATTATATTAATACCGTACAGCAGTTTTATTAACCCTATAAGTACACTTGCACAAAAGCACATACTGACTCTCTGCACATTGGACACTCTTGCATGCCAGTTGCACATTTAGCACATGCATACACGTGCCTACAAGGTACAAATGCAGCTTCCATTTCTTCTTTGTGACAAACATTGCAAAGCATTGGGTCTTTTGGTTCATCAGAACACTGTGATGAACTGCATGGTAAATCAATGGCAGTCTCTTCAGTCTTGTATAAAAATACTCTCATAGCCATGCTAAATTTTTGTCTACATACTGCACAATGATCCAATGTCATAGAACATGTTATGCATGCAATAACATGACCACAAGGGATAAAAGCCACTTTCATTTCATCTTTATAACAAATCTTGCAAAGTAAACAATCTGGAATTGTACATGGATCTACTGGTTGAAGCTGTTGCTGTTGATAAGTAAGACGTAAATTATTTCCAGATGATGGGTAGTTAAATTTCTCATGCGGTAAATCAAGTCTAAAAAAAATTAATAATATACATGTGTTACTAAAAATTATTTTGAAAAAAATGTTTAATTAGGTAAATATAATTGTTATGCTTTCACAGGATGTTGAATTAATTGGAAACAATAAAAACTAAATTAATACAACAAGTTACAAATTTACATTTTTTTTGTGTTATTTTGCTAGATATAAATTTGTAAACATCATTTGAAGTTAATAAGGTTTCATTTTAAGTTTAACAAAAATATGAAGACTTAATACTTCAAGTTATGTTCTTGAATGATATAGCGAATTCAAATAAAAAAATGTATAACAATTATTTAATTAAATTTTAGAATAATGTTGAACAGTATGTTTGATCTATCAAAATGATATATAATGAATTAATGATACAGTTGAATGACATATACAAAAAAATTGTATATGCTTAATAATATCTTTAAATAAAATTCTATACATAAAAAAAAAATGCCTAACGGAATTGATAATAGTTTAGTTTCTACAATAGTTTTAATTATTTAATGACCTGTATAGATAAAAAATACATACCTTTTAGTTAATGTAAGCCTTATTTCGTCAGAATGAGAGGTATCCATTTTATGATTTGCAATTAACTTCGGTAATATCTATGAAATAATTGATACATAAGTTTCGTTATCATCAAAAAAAAAAAAAAAACCAAATCAGTTCTTACCTCATGACTTAAATTTTTACTATTCATCATTTGCATTCCACATCCACGAGATTTTTCCACAAATTCTTTGCCTTTACATAATAACACATAACTACAAGTTGGTGACCATCGTGCATGTTCTGTCCATGGCTCATCATTATCTTCCCAGTCCTTAAGACCTTGACTACAGCAGAAACATAGCATCTGATCATTTTGACCATCACCTGTTATAAATCAACATTAGTACAGACAAAATTTCAATTATTAACTATTATTTTATATTTACCAATATACAGAAATCCAGCTTCACAGAGTGAGTGGGTATCTTGTTTCATTTTTTTTTTGCACTTATCAAATGTTTTCAAGCGTGTTTCAAATGAAGCAAATTCTTTATGCTTAGGGGTTTTAATTTGATGAACAATCCCAACACTGTCTAAAAATTCTTTAATCTTCTCCATGTTTAAACTATGAAAACTTTGAACAGAAGGAGTACCATAAGGACCACATACATCAAAACCTGCAAAAATAATTCAAATTACTTTTTAAAACACTTATTTTAACCTAGAATTAAAATACAAATAAAATTCAATATACATTTTTAAGCTCCAAACATCTTAAAATGTATATTTCATTCATTTATAAAATCATATATAATATAACACATGATATTGAAATTTACCTAGGCTTTCACTGAAAAATGGACACTGAGGAGATTTTCGTTTATGTTCGACAAGTGGGTCATCACCACGTTGCCAATAATCAAATTCTTTAGAACAAAACATGCATCTCACACGGTCTTGTTTACCCATGTAATATAAACCAGCTTCGGCCATTGCTTCAGGAGTAATAAATTGTAATTTCCATTCATTATTAAAAAAAAAAGTTCTCAAACGGTTTTCATATCTTGTTAAATCCCAAGTAGGTGATGCAGAAGTCTTGGTTACTCGCTGAGTAAGATCTCCAGTTGCTGGAGGACATGAGTTTAAATTGATTGAACGACCATTAGCCATGTGAATATCATTTATTTCATGTTTTGAAATATTTCTTATATTATGTGAGGTAGCTTTATGACTTGGAGATGGAGTCATCTGCAAAAAGAAATTTATTAATAAACTAATCAAACATAATGTACAATAGTAATCAATAAACATATATTTAGTAGGGTTTTTTTTTTACTATAAAAACATATATAGTAGCAACTAGCATGTTTAAATAAAACAGTAAGGCATACTGCAAAATTTAATTTGTACATACATAAAATTAATAAGAACCAATACCTACATCAAATCAAAAAAATATATATGTAATAAAACCTAATGATTTTTAGATTTTAATAACTGTACAATAATAGTCATAAACTAGTTTTTTTAAAAGGATTGTATTTTAAATTGTTTCTAAGTTCAAAATGTTCAAGTAGTTTGATACTTCATATTCCTCACTTCAAAAAATTGTTATTTAGATAAATATGTTACTGTACAGTAAAATACTTCAATCGGATAACTTCTTAGGTAAGAACTATTAACTATTATTGCTTATGCATAGGTCAAAAGCATTTTAGCAAAGCACAACATAATAATATGGTAGAAATGGCAGGGATAGGCAAGATATTTGAAAGAAAGTATCTACATACAATACATATTGCAAAAAACCAAGGTACTCCTTAAGAATATAGATGGGAGGTATTGCATTTTTTAATGAACAGAAATAATTTTAATAGATATTACAAACAATTACATAATAAATAGCAACAGAAAATGGAGTGAAAATAATTGATTCAATATTGAATATTTAATTTATACGGTGATTAAAAAAATGTATATAAAAAAATTAGTGGTCATAATAACTTACGCAATAATAGAAATAAATGACAAAATATAAAGAAGAAAAAACAAAAGTATGAAACTATAATATTTCATTATAATTATTATTTATATAATAGGATTTATGATGATTCGTATATTTTTTATTATTTAGAGTCAAATGATAAGACACGTAAATATCTTTTCTCTATACGTAAATACTATAATATAGCATTATCAAATTTTAACATACTTTAGCTTTTAACTCCAAACATTCAACACATCGAGAATCTAGATAGAATAGAATGACGGTAAACAAATAGAAAATCGAAAAGAAAACAGCTGATGGTAATAACGAATATTGTAAAATCAATGTTGAATTGTATTATCCAACGCGCACAAGGTCTGATTAGTCTGGTACTTTGGTTAAATCTAACACGTTATATCGCGTACTACCATAACAATCCATATGAAAAAACGTGAATTGAAAATTCACAAAAATTTTTTCCGTAACACCAATAGTTATAAACAGCAAAATAATTCGAATCGTCAAGCGGAAATGGCGGAATGCGGATATATATATAAATCTATTCCGAGAACCGAATTTCAGATAAATATTATAATATCCAAATGGTCCGTCAGTACTTAATACTCAATAGTTTTCCATCACGGGTGCCCCGCGTAATAATAGTAAACAATTCGACGATAAAAATTACAAATAAACCATCAACCTCTTTCCTCCACCCCTACTAGAAAATTGATAGTTTAATTAAGGATATTTTTAATTATGTTAAATTGGTAGGGGGAGAAGTTATTCCGTTATCGAGCTACGGGTATGACGTCAGGAACCAAGAACTTCCGGTGGTCTAAAGATAACCCAAAGTTGCCGCCGCCGTCATCGAGAATAAAATCGATGAATGGCCAGAGATAAAAGTATTTAAAAAAAAAAAAACCCCATAAAACTACCGTAGGAATACGCCAAATCATTATCGGGCGAACCATTCATCTCCGTTCACCGGAATAACGGACGGCTACGATAACCTTCGGGTGTTGGTCGACACTACCTAGTAGTATGCCAATAAACTGCCAACCGAAATGGCGAGAAACACAATAGAGAATACAAACGTGTAAGTTTTAAATTAATATCAGAATTTTATTTACGTCGTCGTGTATATATACCTTTAGAGGGATTTTATTTTCCACGGTTTGAACGTGAAGTGTGCGCGCTTGTGCTTTTACGTCAATGGCGTCGGCGGCAGCGGTTCAGTAAACAGGCGCGCGCGAACTCGAACAACAAAATAAATTATTCTTCGATGCAAACGGATATCGCACATACGTTGCTCACAGCGCGACAACGACGACGACGACGGAAACGGAGGTGCGAGTAAAACTCGCCATGTTTGTTGGGAAAACAGGGAAGAAAAAAAGATCAAAAAAAAAAACTTTAATTCAAAACAACAGGGTCGGCCGCGTCGTCGTCGGACGAGAAGCGCGCATGACGGTAGACGGGGCGACGGGTAGGGAGTGTATTGAATGGTGCGGTGGCGACGAAATACGTTCACGGGACGGCGGAGGTTTCGACTCTCGCATTCGTTACTGAGAGCGAGGAGTGCAGTCACTGTTTACGTGTATCAAGCCGCCGCCGCCGCAGTTCCACGTCCACCACACCGTCGCAACCGTCGTATCGCCGACGAGAGTATTATTACAGTAGTACCCCTCTTGGCTCTCACGGACACAAAGCGAAGCGCGCGGCCTTTTTCAGAACCATTCCCCGCGGCGGCGGCGGCGGTCGATTCACAAACATGAAACGCGCGACGGCCGTAGATAATACTATTATTATTATTATTATTACATTACTAATTCTATCAATTCTATCACTATTTTTATAGTACTGCTATTATTATTATTATTATCATGACGAAAAGCATCTATTTTGTCATGATTATTATTGTGATTCCACCGAAGCTTTCGAGCGGGGGAAATGAACAACATCATCGATCGGCCTCGAATCCGGATCCAGAAAGAGGGGATCTTAGACGCAACGAATCCTCCCCACCCTATCGGCCTTCGACAAACTCCCCCGGCAGTTTTCACTTGGCGCCCCAAAAACGTTGATGACACATCGTGAGCCTAAAAACCGTCCGGGATAGCCCGGTGAAAGATTTCCATTTCGGTCCGTTGCGTACTTATGGTTATGGAGGAATGGACGATTACAGGGAGATTGAGCGAACAATTTGCTCTTACCGTGTTCTGCGGAAATTTTTCTTTCCCAACGGCTGTTCTATTTTCCCACGTCGCACTCACGGACACGTGTAGAACTTGGTAGTCGATTGAAACCGCAATACAATAATAATATTCGATAGAATTTTCGTGGGATAATAAATACCCGAGGAGTACACGATGTTTCACCGTTGTACGGAGCAATGGTGTGCGGTTGTTTGCCGTTAATATTGTACGAATTAGGTTAGAACTGGAATAAACAAAATGTCGATTGCATAAAAAATAATATTACTCTATCGACAGAGACCCATAGATAACGTCATGTCGTCATACTGTCATTTACGCAATACGCGGGATGAATCGCTAAGGCCGACAAAGAATATGATTTCGATCACTGGACGCGCTGTGCCGCCGTTTAAATTGTGTATTTGTTCGCCCCTGGAAAGTGGAAACTACTACTGAGTGGTTAATAATGAAATAATAATGGTTAATAATCCGTTATAGGCCAAAGGATGTATTTTTCTTCGAGATTTGGTACTATCAGTACCTACTTTATTTTATTCACTACGACTTTCGCTGTAAATTTTGATCTGGATCGATTTGAAGTTAAATATCGAATTCGAACCGTCTAACATAGTAAAAACCCAACTTCTTTTCAACTATAAACGAACTATGTAAAATAAACAAATAATTGAAGCTAGTGAATAGTTATATTGATTGATGTGAACTGTTAAAAAAAAATTAAAAGTACTAAATACTTTTAGACTTTAGTTAAAATTGATTAAAACGCATATTTTGTTCTCACGCGTACACATGCCACTTGTGTTGTTCACAATAGAATCTATGAATCATAATATTCATATCAGTACGTACGAAATTCAAAGTCCCATAGATAAATATACCTAACATTAGACAACAACCAGAATAACCTATTATTAAGGGGCACACATTTTGACGAATTGCTCAAGAGTACGAAAGAATATATTGTAGACTAATCACTGAAGTATCAATATGAATTTAATAAAATGTATTATCGTATATTTGTATCTAATTGCAACAGATAACAATTCTAAATATAAAACATGGTTAAACATGATGAATTGATTGTTGTCCATTGATGATTTTGCTTTTAATTCAAGATTGTCAAAATTCAAAATACAATTAGTATTAGCTTTCAAGATTAAAACCATGTGGGCATTGGGTATATTATTATTGCGCCATACTGTAGGCTTACTGCCATGTGGCGTTTGTAGACCATGTCAAACGACCTTTTAAACTGATAAGAATCAAATAAGCTTCTTTGATGATACCAATTTACTATTATGATCTCACAACTTCTCGGTTTCTAATAAAATGTAAAACACTTGCAATTCCAAAAATAATCATGACAATGATTTTACTAAGAAACTACATTAAATTTAAAATATGATGTTCAAACTAACACTGTATAATGCCACTTTTTTATTATAGTTTATTCTGCTTATTACTCATTGTATGTCGTCGCTTAAATTGCAACAGTGCATATCTCATTATTTGACATTTTTCAGGAGACAAAAAACACATTTTTAATGATTTAGTCCAACTAAATATAAGTTATAACAACTTTACTTTACGTAATTTGCATTATAAAAGTGTTTAAAACATTAAAATTCAAAGTTTATTGAATATTCAGTATTTTACATGAGATACGCTAGGTTTGACACTTTCATATCTGAGATAGGTCTTTTTACTTCACTGTTAATAAACCATTATTTTAGCATAATTTAATTACCATTGTATTTTTTAGTTGGGATGTATTAAATTATGTTATTATCTTTAATATATATTTAATAATTGTTAATTTGAACTTAATCAAGGCTGTAAAATAAAATTCCATATTAAACATAAAAACTGATATTAACAGGATAATAAAACTAGATCAAATAAAATATTAAACATTTTTTTGTAGTTTTGACTATAACTAGCTGGTTTTAAAACAAATTGACTACCTAAAATAATAATTAACTTAAATTAATATTATGCAACTATATTTAAAGTCAATGTATATAATATTAAAGCATTAGTTACATCAATAATAATACTATACATTTAATTTCCATATTACAACAGCACTTATCTCATATAATTTGTTTTGACAACAATGCCTATCTCAAAATATAAATTACGATTTTTTTAATTGATGATATCAAATTAAATTTTTGTTTTATGGTAATAATGTTAAATGTATATTAATAATATACTTCCTAAAATTAATTTAAGTGCTATAATAATTAAGATAGACTAATATTTTTTAAACAAACTTACTTTTTCCTACAGCCTATCGCACATACATAATATCACGTGTAAATAAATGAGATACGTTATGTTGATGCTTAAGAATGATATGTGGTGTTATCATTTTTGTTAATAACAATGTAACCACTAATCGCACAGAAAATTCCCCTGATGAATAAATA
The DNA here is from genome assembly GCA_025469195.1 of Chaitophorus viminalis. Taxonomy (NCBI): domain Eukaryota; kingdom Metazoa; phylum Arthropoda; class Insecta; order Hemiptera; family Aphididae; genus Chaitophorus; species Chaitophorus viminalis. Next base: position 47,050 of record JAIPRK010000139.1, on the reverse strand, counting down.
CTCGGAATCATTTGTTTTATTATTATTGACAATAATCTTATTTTGTCAAATTTTGAGATACGCCCTGATGTAGTTAAACCGATGATGTCCAACATGGTCATAGAGAGTAGAGACATAGACGGTGTTCGTGCGCAAGAACCTTATCAAATACACATATTATTATGTACTAAATTATGAGTATTATTGTTCAGCCGTCTAATTAAAACTCATTATAGACGAATTAACAGTAATTGCAAGGCTTGATTTCTATTTTCATTCATTACACAATGCGCCTAATGATTTGTCAAGCATTTTTAAAGCACGTGGAAAAATCAAATGACATGAAGTCTAATCATTGTTCATTAGATCAAATAATATTATTTTCTACAGATGATTTCTCTAGAGACCTTTATCATTTTCCTTCGTAAACGTTATTCGTTCCTTGTAAGGAGACATGCAAAGATTTCATATAAAGCGAAATGCAGAAGTAGTAGTAGTAGTAGTACATGTAAATTGGTTTATGGTAGGATTTTCATTTTTTTCTAAGGTATTAAGACTTGCACATAGTTATAATATTAAATCTTAGTGCGTAGTGGTAACCGTCAGACATTGTATATCCCCCTCTCCCTCAATGCGAGTCGTGAAGTTACTTATTGCCATAATGGGGAATTGACGACCTACCGCATGGACCACGGTCCACGGTTAGCCAACTGGAGCCCTAAGCTGGAGGGGTAAAGACTAAAGGCCATTCAGATAATATTATGTTCGTAGTATTTGGTATGCTTATGCAGTTGTACCGCTATAACAGTGCTGCCACGTTTCGTTTTCTACACACCGAGGGAATTCAAATCGAAAGATGCATGGTTTGCTTGTGGTTATACACATACGTTATGTCGTATAAACTATAAATGCATATTATTATGTTTAGTGTTTACGTGAATAAATATATTATGGAGCTGCTGCTGAGCCTTGAACACCGGAAGTCGGACGTGGGAATGGGGGAAAACACGGTAACCGTACCCGTACCCGTGTAATTAGAACTCATTAATAATCCATTGTTGTTTACCAACAAAAAACAGACTGTCCGGAACGTTTCTAATGTTATCGTGTATACTCAAAATGTGGATAAATAAATTATATTATTACCAACATTAAGTTTGAAGTGTTCGGATTACACATTAAATAGCTGGAAATTTGTGCGTTTTGTCACGTAACAAAAACATTGAAATTAATTAATAGTCGTCGAGTGGTTAATCACAAAGCCCTCATTAGGTTAGGTCACATATTTACACCTGGGTATATCTTTTGGTTTATTAGTTTATTACCTTAAATTACCTTAAATGGATAAACATTATTCACGAATAGCTGAACTGTTTGGACTATTGTTGTGCCACTGTTAGTATTTTACTGTCTTGTGTCGCGTTGTCTATGCAACTGTATTAGGTAATATTGAATTTTGATATCAAAAACATAATAATTTATTCCATACGGGTAAATGACCCATTGCCTTATGGTAATAACCAATAGGTAAGAACTAAAATTATTTACACACCACCATTTCCATACGATATTAAATATTCTTCAAGTATATGGATACGTGAACACCAAATATATATCAAATGGCTGGGTATGATATTACAGTCGGAACATGCGTTAAATTTAAAAACAATACATGCTGTTATCGTTTTTAAGCACAAATATTTTTAAAATCATTTCAAAACACCCGATTAATGTGAACATCAGGAACCAGAATTCAGAATCCTATCATAAATAACATCTAATTTACAGTAACAGTTGGATCATGCGTCGGATACATAATACATGGAATCTTACTTTCAGACTTCAGAGTAAGATACTGTAATATTCGTATGTTATTCTATTAGTAAGGTGATACTATAGTGTACAATGAATTCTCATTGTGTCGAATTGTTCATATATTTTTTTCATTCTCCTTGAAGTCTTGGGTTTCTATTACACTGAAATCCAGAGCCTGAATATTTTATTTGTGTTTGAGTCATCTTGAATGGTTTCCATCAGTAATATACTGCGTTTATACTTTATAATTGAAAAATAAATATGGTTGAAGTAAAAAACAATAATCAAAACATCGATTATCCAATTTGAAACTTGGAAGAAAGCGTTCAGATAACTGGAATCGATGTAAGAGTCATCCTGTCATTGACCTGCTCCAACCTAAATAGAAACGAACGTATAAGAAAAGACTGCGTAGTAGTCGCATAAAAATCGGTTTTGCGGTCTTATGGAGAGAAAGTGCACGGTCGAGCGAATGCCGAGTTTAGAGTGTGTTCAATTCACTAAGACGCGTATATACATGTATATACGCGTATAGTTATGTGTACATACTAGTATACTACACGAGGAACTGCGATACGAAGGAGGAGCAGCAATAGGGACACAATTATTATAACTTACACAGTTATAAGTTAATAGTTATAACTGTGTAAGGATTAGCTGAACAAAAATTTAACAAATATAAGTATTAAGTCGGTATAAGTACTACAAAGGTTCAGAGAGATAGATGGTTTGGTTGGCCAAATCCCCCCATTGATCAAATTGACGGTTAATTTACTATCTAAATTCTAAATACTATACAATACATATTTAGATAACTTATTTTATACGTTTGAACAAATCTGAAAAAATCACAGAACCGTTTCACCACCTGTTCATTTTTGGGAATTTTTTTAAAAATAATTATATTCTACTTTGCCCCCCCCTCCTTCAAATCCTGGCTATACGCCAATGGTCACATCAATATACTACAAATTTCCAGTTTTATGAATTTTAGATATAAAGTTATGTTATCAATTATAATCATAACATAACATTAGATTTGAAAGTCTAAAATAAAATCCAAGATACCAGCACGATGATATAGGTTATTGGTGTACCGTGTACATTTTTTATCCCAAAAAAAAGTAGGCACATAATAATATAATCTTCAATATTAATTTATATAAATATTTGAAAATCTATACTTAGAGAAAATTAAAGAATATCTTAGTGTAATTATACTACATATTTTGAAAGGTTTTTGCATACGTTTTTGATCGCAGAAAAACAAATAAAAATACCAATAATACCAATATGATCAATGCATTTCTCGTTTTCACAGAATCAAATTCCAAATGAAGTCCTTAGTCCACTAATACACGTAACGAAACAATTTCCGTCATCAGTAGTCGTGCAAAATCGTACCTATTTATCGATGGTGTACCCCAACTGTAAGTTTTTTTTTCGTGTACTTGACGATAGAATAGTACATAAACTGGCAATTGACACCAGTTTATCCATAGAACCTCGCAATATTACTAGTGATTACTCATTAGTTATTAGTGTTTCATTATTGTATTTCACCAGTACACATAAAGTGTGCTTGCGACTGACGGACACGGGAGGGTATTTCCCCTAGTTTTGGTACTGGTGTTAGCGAAACAGATGGTGATCCATTGAAACATACGGACCTAAAATATAGGTATCGTGTTCGTTCTTCAAATCCTCATCAATGTATACACCAGGCGCGGTTCCAATATTTTTTTTGGTTTAAATTAAGATCAGAATGTTTTTTATTTTAGTTATTAGTAATGAAATTAAGTTAAATTGAGAAATATTTTCATCTTAACTAAAAAGTCGTTCAGAATCTCGTCTGGGTTTTTATAAACTTTCTTTTTTTCTTTTTTGATTGATAGCTGAGCTAGAAGTTAAGTGTTATACGGTCATAGTTGAGATTTGTAGGCTCTAATTCTCTTCAAGATAAAAAAAATTCCTTTAGATGTAGAATAACTAAAATATTCGTCTGTACACTTCTTCGAGCTCTGAGAACGATGCCCCCATACTTTTAATAAATAAATATATTATGTACTTCTTAATTTCGATCTACGAAATTACGATTACTATAGACAAAATATTTATTTTTAAATAAATGTAAAAATGCTTAATGAACAGGAATGAACAGGAATTTGGATGACAATACTTAAAATCAAAATAACTGTTGTTAACAATTTTGAATGGGCCACGGGCCCACTTCTTAAATCCATGCCCGATGTACGCCATATTATACGATATTAAATACAAACGTTAAATTATTATCACAGAATAAATGAAATTTATTTCATTTATTCTGTGTTATATACGTCGAAGTATACGACGATTCGGCGGGCCCCCGTGCCGTTGCCAGCCGTCCGGAAATCCACGCCCTTGTACGGGTAAAATCATTTCATTGTCATCATCATTGTTATTATTATCATACTTGCTGTCGGGAGATTTCTTTGTGTTTCGGGCGTTTCGGCACACTCGAAGAAGACGGAAAAAACAATTATTATTATCATTAAAATAAGAGCAGCAGCTGTAGACTTCAGTTGCACCGGGACATCAGCGGAGGCACATGCGCGTAAACAAACGTGCTTCGAAGACTTGGAAACGGGGTGGTGTACTTGCACAACGAGACGTAGCCTATATTATAGTCTATACGGGAGTAGCAGTTGTTCGGGTGAAAACCATCTGCCCCGGCGGACGCGAGCCGGGGAACGTGCCGCCACGTTCAACGTTGCCGGTGGGCGACTGAAAACCGGTCGGTCTATTGCTGCGGCGGCGTAACGGCAACGTTGCACTAGCGCCGCATTCCTCGAAATTTTTGACGACGGATTAACGTCCGCCCGCCCGCTATCGCGCTCCCCCGTTTGTTTATTTTTTCCTCTACTCCCCCCACAACAGTCAACGGAAGACAATCCTCCTCGAAACGTTGCTCCACCCTTATTATTTTCCACACGCACTGTGCCTTTTTCTCGAATTTTCTTCGAAGAACCACGTATTATCTTTGTGTATTATAATTTATAATACCTATGTATAATAAAATATTATATAATAATACACGTGCCTAGGTTGGGCTCGCCCGTCGTCAAATTGATGTATATAATCCGCTTTTACGAAGAACGCGACGGGTACACAAGGTGAGTATTTGGAATGGAAGGTGTAGTGGTTCTAGGATTTGAAAACGTCTAGGGCCAGCGTTTTTCAACCTTTTTTCCTCGCGGCACACTAATCTAGGCCTAAACGTGTCCACCAAAGTGTTCGCACTCAGCTGTAAACATACGAAACTACTTATGTGAACAGTACATAGCACAAATGCAAATCAACCTCCGCCTATGGTCTATCTCTATAGGGTGTATCGAAATATCGGATATACCTAACCGGGTGTTCATCGCAGGATGTGTATGTGTGTGTGTGTGTGTGTGTGTGTGTAATTAATACTGTGATTCAAAAACACGATTATCTCAAAAACTAGTAACTACAAGGAACGTATGAATCGTACACGCGCCAGTCCAGAGACGGACTGGTCCATCAGAGCGACCCAGGTCATTTTTTAAAGCAACCCGAGAAGGCGAAATAAAAATAAATATTTTAGTTTAATTTTTTTATATGGCAATACTATAATATATGTTAAAAAAAATTAAAAATAGTGGATAGAACAAAATGTACATATTGTATAATATGTCGAATCATCCGGAAACACTCTGTATACATCGGAACACTCTTTTTAGTTAAAATCATAATCACAGACAGACACAAAACATAAAACATAAAATAAAAACAGCATACATCATGCATTAGTTCAGGAATCATGATAAAAAAGAAATACATTTTTATTATTTTTAGTGTGACAAATTACGTAATATTGACTATTGAGCATTGTTTGTTTTTTAGATTTATAGATTTTAAATAAATCAAAAATTATTATTGCATTATAAAAATCGCAATAAGATATTAAGTACAACTAAATTACCTACAGCCCTTCAACTTACAAGTCACAATTTGACTTTCGGCCAGCTCATCGGGAAATTTGTTGTTTCCCTATCTGCCAGAATTTAGTTCGCCTCTGCGCGTCATGTACACGTACGTCCGTTATACAAAATGTCTCCCGGAAAATATACTTGCGTGGGACATACAAAAGCGATGTCGTGATGGCGTGATCCGATTAGGGAGAGTTTAAAAATATTGTGTTAATCGAGATTTGTATCGTTGCGTCGCATTCCGTTGCACCAATTGTGCAACCTTTTCGCAGAAATCGGCATTTTGACGTTTTTGGATCTGTAAAAGGCACTCCTATGCGTACATATTGTAAATTCCACATATGTGACTCACGTTCGATATCGAAGATATAGTGAGTTTGTCATTTGTCCGATTAGACGTAAATTCTCATCGTCTATATGACCATATCAACCGATAACCGATCCCTGCAGACTGTCCAATATTCAAATTTCATAAATCATATAATAAACATAATTTTCCCGAGTACGAATTCTAGTAAAAAATAAATACTAGTAGTTTGATCATATTATAATGTATGTAATAACATTTTACATTTTCATCTAGGTAATATGAAATATTTACGATTTGACTGAGCAAAATTACATGGTGCGTATAGATACATGGTTTTTCACGTTTGCTTGTAATTCTTTTGATTATTGGCTTTCTTCATAAATTTCATGTTAATTTACGATTCTATGGTAAAGATACATAAGATAGCTGTTAGCATTATTAATACTTGGCATTTCTTAACAAATTTTTTGTAGGTATGCATGTGCAAATATCTTTGTATTTGTAGTTTTAGTTGTATTTGTACGGCTGTTTTGAAACTTAACTATTAAGTCAGACAATTCTTGAAAAAACATTTTTTTATAGGCTATTACTTATATCTATATGCATATTCACTTAAAATGATCTATACTATAATAGTTAATAGACGCATGTCTATTAAGAAATTAGTTTCTGCCACAATGATTGATTTCAAATAATGTTAACATGTAATATAATAAGCCATAAGGAATCGATATCCCCGTTTCAGTGCAGCCTATCTGATATTGTCTCCTGATTGACTGACTTTGTGTTACTTGTAAGACAGTATTGTCAGTAGTATATGGTCACGGCACACGATTATTAACTCTCATGGCCATAATATGCTTGGAAAAAAGATCATGTGAAAAAAGATAAATTGTCAACAAACTCATCAATTTGTATTAATGAACTTTGAGCTAAAAAAATAATGTAAACCGATCGATGAAATTAAATTTAAGTATCTTTAAATAGATTCCCCCGCATAAAACGAATGACTTCGTCTTTATGGCATGATATATCAATCTATAGTTGACAGTATCAGATTTGTTATGTAAGTCTAAAAGTGTGAAAAGTCAATAAATTAATTTTTATCATAATTATTGATTGGTGAATAACATAATAACAAACATCCATAAATAAATTCCTAGAGCCAAATGTTACTAAATAGCATATTATCATAATATCGAATCGAACAAAAAAAAGGAAGAATTTCAGTATGTTGTTTATTTGATTATAAAACGGTGTAGTGTATACCAACCCTCAGAATATATAGTATATCTGTTAATAAACACAAATGAAAAAAAGTATAAGAAGTCTACATTACGCCTACATATTGCCTTTATTCGAATATACTATACATGGTAGGTAATACCAACTAGGTATATGAATGGGAGATACACAAACACCTGTGTTAAATGGTTATTGAACGCATTCCAAACTTATCTTTATCAACAATTTCCAAATATCGCGGACAAAAGACACAATGCACACTGTTTGGCGTGTGGAATAAAAAAGTACATCACAGATAATACGTATACCTGGAGATTACGTCGAAAACCCTTTAAGAATATTTTTAACTGTACAACACAGATGAAAAGAACTGCATTCCTTTTACTTCTCAGCTGCTGATGCTGCTGCAGCAGGTCGTGCGCATACAACGTCTAGTGCTACTTTATGTATCTATATATACCTATAAATATATATAGTGTACACGAGCATCGTAGGCCGGGCGGACCTACCACGTACCACGCATAATACAAATCTAAAAACTGTTAACCCGGAGGAGGTCACGTTTGTGGTCTGCATTCCTTTCCACTTATCACACTGTACTGCACTGTACACAGCACTATTATGTGTTGCTACGGCCGGACCGGTTCGTTTGAAGTCTATTCTACGCTGTGGATGTTATCGTTTGTCACGTACTCATAACACTGGAATTCGACTGGACAATATTTGGAAAATTCAAATTATCATCGAAATATACTCTGGAAATTTAAAACGATTCCAATGCGTCTGATCTACGGAAAATGTATACAACTTTGTATAAAAACTTGCAGCAGTACCTAAACCGGTATCGAAATTATAAATGGCGTTGATGAACATTTTTGCGATAACAATATTATGGTGTTCTTATGGAAAATATACTGAACAATAAGCAAGAATACATAAATTGTATAATGCTACACGTCATGGTATAATAAATTGATTTAATTTAATTTAATTTAACTGCTTATAATTGGACGTGTACACTTACAAATTTAGACAACGGAGTAAGTACAGTTGTACAGAAAATATTATAAGTTAAAGATTATAAATTATAACTTAACAAAATGGGTGTGTATTTTAACAATTTGTTGTTAATTTGATTTTTCATATCTAAGAAAGCCTTTACATGAGGAAACAAAAGAAATATACTCTGAATCATTTCAATTAATATTTAAAATTTGTTAAATCTTTTTTATTATGTTTCTATAGCTTTGTGTACACACATCATATTAAAATGTACAATCATCTACCGATTTTGATATTTAATGTTATAGGTGATTTAGTAATGACTGTACGTCTGTACTCTATTTAAATATATTTAATGTCAACAAAGCATTGTTACTCTATCAGTATGCACATAATAACTAACGACGCACAATACGAGTTACGACGAAACGTTTAATAATTGTAGGAATTTTGTTATTTAACTATAATACAATATTTGCAATTTCACTAAATATTTGTATTGGCTATAGAGTATGGAATGATAATATTTTACAGTAGGTATATGGTATATGGGGTGTAATAAACTAATATACCAAATAATTTTTTGTAACGCCCTTGGGTGTTGAGAACACTGAAATAGTGAAGTCATATTAACGATGACGTCATATAATTCGAAGAATAGAGGCTTCGAAAACGATATACGCCACGAAATTTCTGAAAATCATACTGTTATTACTTCATGCAAAATAGATACGATAATACAAGACAACAAAAATAAGACTCTTAATGCTATGAAAATTAAATATTTGATTTTTTCCAAATAACTCAAATTATTGTTTTTGTGGTTTAAGCGGTTAAACCCACACGATGTGTTGCTCAATAATGCTTGAGGTAATATCGATGTAACGCCGTATGATGTAGGTGCACGTGCTTAATAAACATAAATGTGAAATAAACGCATCATATACTGCATGCCCCTCCATGAATTACATACTCACAATTATAGATTACTGATTAATATATATTAGATATAATATACCTATATTTAATCTATGTTATAATGCTACGAATTACTACTACATTTTCTGTGGTAATAAAAATAATCAAATGGTCTTTCTTTTCAATGAAACTTAATTGATTAATTTTTTCATAAATAAACATAAATATCTTGCTAAAAATAAAAATGATTACTTTTTAATTCTGTTTTTTTTTATGGTAAAATATGAAAATACAATGAAGCTTCAATTTTCTGAAAACTGTTGATGATTATCAACTTCTTCACTTTATAAAGTTTGAGTTGTGAGTACTGAGTTACTATGTTATAGAAAAAAAAAAACCGGAATTTGACCAGCTCTATAATATAATGCATGAGTGATTTTAATTATCAGTAAATTAGTAAATCTTCCAGGTTTATATATGTCTTCTGCAATTCTGTATAATATGTGAACCGTGTAGAGGAATTAAAAAATATAGGGACTATGAAATCGGAAAATTATACTGAAACGTACAATCAAATATCAAATCAAATACACTTGTACCCTCCAATCTCAGCATTGAATTGTTTCTTTGAAAATAAAATAAAACGTTAGGTTATATATACGATAGGTACCATTCTACCATATACCAGGTAAAAAAGTCTCAAAGAATATTGATTTATATAATCATACCTATTTTTAAATTAACAGTGACCGGCCTAATAATACACACGAATAATTCAAAATAAATCTCTTGAAAATACATTTTCAATGTTTACTATAATGTAATCCATTATACTACGAATTATTACAATATTACCTTTTATTCTCTTGTCTATCCTGTATACAATTGATATATTTATATCGATTATCATTATCACTGCATTTTTAATTCTATATCAACTATTGCATTTTTGCACGTGTCGATAAAAAATCCAATTAATCGAATAAAATGCATAGTATACAATTAAAATTCCCTTTTAAATAATGCTGCTAAAGTTGAACAGCTGCTATACAATTCCACTTTAATTAACTTTTTATTTAAAACGGTTAGAACTATCTCAATAAGATACACGTCATACCGGTCCAGGCGATCATTGCAAAACATTTCATAAGAATATTATACAGGTAGAGCTTTTTAATTTAAAATGCGTGATACAGCAATATACATGTAATACACAATACCTACTGGCTACTGTACATAACTTATAAGAATATTAGATGAATATTTATAAATGAAACTAATAAATTATAGTTTCAAATAACTTATACATGTACCTACGTCTTTTGCTATAAACATATTTTTTCCTACCTTATTATTTAAGCATATTTATATATTATATACCTACTTATGCATATATTTACAAATCGTCATAAATAGATGTGCGTTTTAAATTTAAAGTAAATTCGTATCCTTGTATGAAAATAATGTTGATAATTTTATAGATATGTGTATGATGTGTATCAGTTTATGCTAAGACTATTTTACGAAATCTTACGATTAAAACACATTTAATTTCAAATTAAATTTTTATTGAATAAATGTGCTTGCGTGTAATGTAATTAAAAAAACGATACTGCTGTTTTGGTATAATTGTTGTTGTTGAATTAACGTTTACTGATAGTTCTACATAACATGTAGGAACAAGCAAATGATTGGCTTATAATATTATATTTAACAATTAGGGTACATGATATCCTATTGAGTACTTTAGGCTGTCGTCGTGCCGTGAGTCAAAAAATGTTGGGAACATTCAACCTCAGGCATAGGGATAAAACATTAAGGAGCTTAATATTTTCTCGCAGTCGTGGTAAAATGTAATTATTTTGTACTCATGAATCATATATACTCCGAATGTGCAGAATAAAATATCATGTTGCAAAACACCGCATTCCCATGATAACATATTATAACAATATAATAATATATTAATATACATTACACAGTACATACGCAGTATAGAATTGATGATAAACGTATGACGACAGAACACATTACACGTGGCGATCGAGCGTTAAAGGGTTAGTATAATGTCAAACGTGGTAAGAGATAACGTCGGAAGTGTCCTCCCTCTATGGATGAATGGGTGTGTATAGTCATTCATGTGGGAAATATCAAATAGGAATAATACCCGTGTGAGATCAGTCGAGACCCTTTTGTGAAGTGGGCACACGAGTGTAGATTACGATTAGAAGGCACGTGATGCACATCAGTGCTCGTAACTATACGATTAGCTGTGACCCATAAGCGCGTGTCTACGTTATAAACATGTATATATATATATATTATAAATATATATTAAAGTAAAAAATTTAAATGATTTATTCCATTCGCCGAACTGTCTTAAATAATATACGATCACGTATATGTTCGAAGTACTTTGTCTCAAATTTCTTTCTAATGATATTTTCGTTTAACAATTTCTAATATCAGTCAACTTATTACATATAGATAATATAATAATATTATTGCATGTGGAATGCATTAGAAATGTATTAGTTAATTGTAATAAGTGATAGTAATAAATATTTAATGGGTTTTTGTTTCATGACATAAAAGGAACTTAAAATAATAGTTTTTATTTTACCAAATACTATACGGATACGGCGGTAAAGTCTATAACTACACAGAGAACTATAATTATTTTACTATTAATTATAATTGGATGACAAAATTTTGATGAATTATCCATAGGGTGATATTAGTTTTTTTCTCAACGGTAAAATTCCTTTTGAATTTTTTCCTACTTGGAGATTAGTAATGCATTAAACTAACGCAATAATAATATTTATTTTCTTGCGAAAACGTTTATACTAAACTTTATATCTAATAAAAAACAGTAATAAAATAAAATAATTAATCATCAAATGGTATGGTAATATTACTCGGGGTGCTTGAATTTATTGATTTAATTACACAAATTTATTGCGTGTTACAAATGAAACGGCCATGAAAATATTTGCTCATATTATGAAATATGTAAAAAGTGGTGTTAATTTATTTTTTTAATGGTAAAATCTTTTGGAATTTTCTTCTACATATTTGGAAATATCTAATTAATTTTACAAACAATGATGTTATACATATTTCTATTTTATTTTTTGTGAAAACGTATAAATTAATCAAATACAGCAAAACTATGTAAAAACAGCACACATGGAAATCATAAGTTTGTCTGCGGACATGTCCGTAACCGCTGTAAAAGTGAAATGAATAAAGTGATATAATCTCTTTTCTGATGGTGTATGTATCTATTTTAAATATCCGTCAGTAAGTTCCATAAAGCTACAGAGCTAGAGTTCTATCTATACGAAGAATTTTTCACGATTAGGGTAATACATGCATTTCTTGAAAGACAAGCATTATTTGTATTTTGCTAGATTATTAGTTTGAATATTTAGTTGATTTCATAAAATAAACGAAAATTAAATTCATGTGTTTAAGGATGATTCGTCAAGTGCAAAAATGTTTGTTCTATTAATTATTTTCACTTTTTTTTTTGATAAATTATACTGTATTGCGCTACATTGAAAATATACAATAACAATTTATTTTTATTTTTTAAACCTAAATTCTCAATTTTCAAACTTCGTTTCTGTTAAAAAAAATTAAAATACCTAGCTATTTTGTGACAGGAATTTCTGAATTTCACGAAATGTTGATGGTTATAACTCTAATAAAGGTTTATCCGTTAATTTTCCATGATTTTTGAAATTTGTGAAAAAGTTATAACAATAAAATTGTGTCAAATAATTTTATTGCATAATATTATACATCACCATTAATTTAGGTAGAACCTTATCTAATCTTAATAAAACTTACAATAATTGTAAAGTTATTACTTAATTCCAATTTTCAAAAACTTGAGTTTCAAAAGTATTTAAAAAAAATATTTTAATACAATTTTGTTGTAATGCAATATACTATAATATTAATTAAAAATTAAATAATTAAAAATTACGGATAGAACAAAATGCATTGCATTTGTCAAATCACCCCGAAACAGCCTGTATAATATTATCTCGATTGAATTAAAATAAATAATAATAGTTCAATAAGTTCAGAAACTTACACAACGCTCGATACAGGTACGGTCGATAACTGTTGGTATACTGCGTGCTATACGTTGTACTGGCACTGTTGCACTCGATTGATTATTTGGTATATGTCAGTAGGGAGATTCTGTTATAGTGCATACAATTCATAGCTAAAGTATCTTAAAGTGCATACACCGAATCGTCCTCGGATGACGTCAAGTAAAACCTACATGTAACTATAACTCTAGGAAATGCAGTTTACTAGGCTTCATGAATTGCATTTTCAAGGTTAAATTTAACCTACACTAATTTGTTTTCGGTCAAATAAAAAAAAAAACACTGTATTTTGTGTAGGTAACAGTATTGTTGCATTTTGTCACTAATTTCACATAATTTTTAAGACTGATTAGTTTTTTACCATATCATAATTGTTGTAAGTATCATTATACTTTTATATAAAACGAACTTTTGTCCGAGTGAATAAACATCATTACGAAAGTTATATTTATTAATCGTTTTTATTTTTACAATATATCATAGATATATGTTTACTTTAATACAATGTGTTTTATAAAGTTTTATGATAATGATAAATGAGTTATGAGTGTTATGACTTTAGGAGCTTATGATATTTAATATAGGATAATACTACAGGTAAAAAAAAATATAAACAAAAACAACACGCTAGCTGAGATGGAAAATATTTTCAATTATTCCACATTGATCAATGTTCATATTTTAGAATTTAAATTCATACTTAGACATATTGTTTTTCTCCACTAAGTAAAAGTGCTATTACTCAAAAAAAAATTATGGTGTGCTAACTATAAATAAAAATATTACAATTTATATCCAACAAGAAAATATACGAGTACCTACTAGCGTACAATAAATCGTATAATTCAAAATAAAAATATCAACATATTAATAATTTATAGTAATAATAATATATAATATATTATATAATATATATTTTATATTCTATTAATAATATATAATTTAAGAATAAAATATAAATATATATATATATGGATATTAATAGTTTATAATTATTAATTAATGATATTAAAAACGTCAAAAAAGAATCTACTAAAAACGTGCATCTGGAGCATTATGTTTGTGGATGCGAAACATGGACATCGCAAGAGAAGAAATGAGAAAAATAGATGCATTCGAAATGTGGTGCTACAGGAGGATAAAAAAGATAGGTTGGACTGATAGAGTTACTAACGAAGAAGTTTTAGAAAGGGTATCTGAGAGCAGATCAATATGGAAAAGTATGCAGAAAAGGCGAAATGTATTAATAGGGCATGGCATATCCATAGGCACAATGGGTTGTTATTACTAATCTTAGAAGGAATGATCGATGGAAAAAATCATAGAAGAAGACCACGATTGCAATATATAAGTCAGATAATAGAAGATCAATGATGTAATTCATATCAAGAACTGAAGAGGAAGGCTTATATGATAGAAAAACACGGAAGTTACTATAAACCAATCGATAGATTGAACACTGCAGAAGAAGAAGAAGATATTAAAAATGAGTTAAATAATGATGCCATCATCTGATAGGTTTATAAATTTTACACATTTTTTATAGAAAAAAATACCCCTAAAATTACATCGAATCGGCTATAAATACAATTATTGTTCTTTGAAAGCGCCAATAATAATAATAATAATAATAAGCGCCGGTAATGAAACTGATTATAAGTACTAAGTAAGAATGCTGCATCTTATAATATATTAAACTAATTACTATAAAGCATAAACGCCGTAAATATGTTTATAGATACGGCGTTTTCGCATAACATTTACTTATTCTACCCGGGGTGCAGTGTTATTATTTAACATTTCAATTTATATAATATCAATAATTATATTAGTATTGTGCTAATAGTTTCTGAATTATTATCTTCATTAGTATTTGGAAAGCTCATTATTTTATTATGGTCAAATGGTCAATACGTTAAAATAACAGTAATTATTGAGGTGACTTTTGTTCTGATTATTATTTGCCAGTATATTCACAGCCGTTGTAAGATTTTTATTATTTTTATTATATTGTTTTATACTTTAATTCAAAAAAATTTAAAATTTAAGTAATAATGGATTCACTATAAGAGAACTTAATGAAAAATCTTATTATTATTATTTTAATTATTTATATAAATTTATATACGGTAATTTACTCCTGTATGTACATTTTTAGACGATTTATAATTATTGTGTAATAATGCTGTAAAATTTAATTGCGTCGTTCATTTTTATAGTAAATAGAAGAATATACGGCTTATATCGCTTCGCCATAACTAATAACATAAAAGCAACTTTTATTCGTTATTTGTATAATAAGCGAATAATACTTTTAAATTATTATTGAATTGCATTCCTTGTCAAAAAAACTTTAAAGGTGTACAATGTACATATTTTATACATTATGAGTAAACAAATAGACTAACAAATAATGGAGGTATAATAAAATAAAAAATACAAACCTGCATTTTTCTTAAAACTAATAGGTATATATTTGTTTTTACGACACTTTTGCTTAGTAGGGCCTATAATAGCTATATAGTCATATAGGTACCTATAGTTTCAAACACGTTGTATACCACACCATATCTGAAAATATGATGAATATACAAATAATGTAGTTTCAGCAAAATGTGTTTAAAAAAATTAATGTGAATTTTAAAACACGCATACAAATTTTAACGAAAAACATTAGTCCGCAATATCATGACATAATACTCAACATATATGTATACATTACATTAAACTCAAAAAAATATCTTGTGCACGTGTTTCACTTTATAATTGTTTGAAAACGTTCATATTGAATAAACAAAATAAATAACAAACTGTACTTGAACATGATCCGATGCCCACGTCTTAAGCTCAACATGTTCATCATTGCTTTGCGTGAGTGTGTGCAATTCATTTATGATTCTAGTACATTTAATATTTAATCATGTACCAATTACTGGTAGAGCTGTACACCTAAAAATATATTAGAAGGTGTTGGTATTGAAAATTTTAAAATATGTGTTCGTAATTCAAAGTATATACTGATGACTGATGAGTAATATCCGCTGCTAGTATGGTTTATTTTATGTATTGAAGATAGAAAATAACATCTTGAAATATTGCACTCAACAATAATTACGAATCATTAACGTACATGTCAAAGTACGTGCTATGTAAATAAATACGAAATTTATAATGTGTATTTAATATTTCATAATAGGTATGCACTATGCACGTTGCACATGTAATAATCAAATACGTAAAGCCATAAAAGGAGACGAGTATTTACAGCATAGTAAAAGTCTTAGGGTGAAATTATTATTTTTATTTCATTTTTCATCTATAAGTAGACATCAGTCTAAAATTTAACGGTATAAAATGAAATTAATCGAAAATCTAAAACAGCATAAATAATATGCTTTGCATATATTATTTCATGAGGAGTTAACTATGTATCGTAATTCGTAGTTAACGTAAGCTTATGAGTTATGACCTATGAGAAGTTTTTCTATAATGATAAAAAGGCAAAATTCGTCGAATACCCATCTGCATCTAAAAATTGATTTCTAAATCTAAGTCTGTATGGATTTAAAATATCTCCAAAAGCCTTAATTACCAACTATTTTAATAGTTCTTACAATTGCAATTACAATAATTAAAACTAAAACTAAAAGATAATTTATCACTTATTTAAAACACTGACCTCTAGTTATTGTGAATTCTAGTTAGTAGAAATTCATTCCTCTTTATTTATATCAGAGATCGCGATTGTATTAGAGAGTTGACATTTGTTACGCCCAGTTCATTTTTGTAGAACTTTTACATTTTTTTTATGTCTTCGTTATCTTTAATCTTCTAATAAAGATGAGATGAGTTTTTTTAACCATAAAATCTTATTTTATTTTTAATGCAATAGTACTATAAATTCACAAAAAAAAAAACAATGTTTTACAGTAATTTAATTCGAATTTAAATAGAATATTATAATAATACATACGATGTATAAATAAAAATAATAAAATAATTTTAATGGTGGACAAAGGGGTTTACAGTATACTTTTTACTAAAATATTCTCGTTTAATGAGTAAAATCAAGTTATGGTCATTTTATATGTACATATATAAATGCATCTGTGTGTTATATAACAATAACACACGCTATACTGTACACACAGTTTATACAGACATTTAGCACTTCAATACAAGCGTTCTAATACTGAGAAAATGTAGAAATCGTAAAAAGACCAGTTTTTATCCCGAGAAATAAATTATAAACACGTTTTTATATACGAATGAATATGTACATTGTACAAGTACTTTTTAAATGAATATATAATAAGGTTTTTTTTTACTAATAATTCAATTTACATTGAACATTTAAGTATAAATTATGTCGCATTATAGTATATAACATCCCACTAGTAGTCCTTTAAATGATTATTTTTAAAACGTAAAATAACATTTTTCAATAGTTAAAATGATTTTACTTTAAATTACTAATGATTCAATAGTGTTTTATAGTGTAATCTACATAATAATATATACTTATATAAACTGCAATGTTCGATCTGAACCTTTAGTGAAATCCATAGAATAATACTCTATGGTGAAATTTGAGTTATCCGCACGTCTCTGTTATGCCATCCTCTTATCATAAGATTTCGAAAGAATATGCGTTGTGTACATATGCAGACACTCAGTACGTAGGAGCGATTTCAATGTTTACAATGTACTTAGCGCCCTACCAGACGAATTAATATCAAATCATCCTACGGGCTACGAATAGTCATAAATGTGATTAGAATGACTCACGGTCGTGTTGAACGCATATGTTTAAAAAATAAAGCGTAATAAAATCTGAAAAAATGTTTCATAAACGCAACACTCGAAAATATTATGCGCGCGTAAACACATACCTATGTTTTACGGTTATTCGTATTGGCTGATTTCTTTTGCGTTGAAAAACAAACAACAACAAAATGGATTAAATCAATAATTCAAAATGCGCGTACATACATAATAATAATATAGCTATACTGGATTTTTACCGTCAATATAATTGAAATTATTATTTTTTCGTAATGTCGTACAATAATTTGACACTTAGGTATCGTTTTTTTTTTTTTTTTGTTGAGAAAACTGCAGTAAATATAAGCGAAATAATAAAATATAAATTCGATGATTTACAAGTATATCGAAACGTGCGCTATTATAAAACACACACACCGCGATAACGAAACACAATAATAATATAATATATTATATAATAATACACCTACCCATGGGGCTACGGTGTAGACTGTACACGATGCAGTTGTATGTTGGATACGAATTGTTTTGATTTAAATGAGAATATGTCTCGCGCACTGATATAATACGTGTGGGCGAGGTGAGGTTAGTGAAGTGTAAACGAAATAGGAAATTGAATATTTTCGTTTTTTTTTTATAATAGAATCCGTAAAAGGACATTTCGTCCGGAAACGCCAGCACGACGACGCGACGAATATATAATATAAACAATGGGTACCTACGGATTTGTGTATAATATTATGGCTGAGGAACGGATGTAGAAGAGAACAACAAAGAGCCAACAAAAAAACATTTAACTCTTGTGTCGACGCACATAAATGAAATAGCGATAAGACGCGCTTAAGGGCGTGTGTAAATCGCGGGCCGAATGCATTACTGCAATGTTTTTGTTATGCAACGCGTAGGCAGTGAATATAATTAAAAATTGTATCGCATACACACCTAATATAGACTATTATAGAGGAAAACGATTTTTCGTTTCGTGTCGAGGGAAAACAGCCTGGATTTGGGAGCAAAATAACCCGCTAACGTCTGCGCCTGGTCCTCGTGGCATGGTTCCTCAAAATACACGCGTGGTATGATGTTTACAAATCGAACTATATTTCGTAACGTAACGAAATATACAATATTATATAAACCCATTTCAAGAGAACAACATCATCCTTGAAAATAAACACTTTTACTGCCGCGTAAAATTTAAAAGACCCTGTACCAAATTCAAATTGTAATTTAAATCACGTAGTTATTTAGCCAATTTGCTCACAGGTAGAGTTTAACATCAAAATCAACATTTATCCGTTGTCTTTTGTCCGTTGCATACTTTACTTACTAGTTACTACATATAATAGTTAAAAAAATAATATTTCCAACGATATTTAGGAAAAACCTCTATAGGACATGATACAACTATATTACGGTGATATTATGGCACACAATGGAAGAGGTGCAGTTGCCACATACAGACCGGAAAATCCGAAAAATTAAATGTTCGTCTTTTATCCTTTGGAAATTCTTATTTTGCAATGTACACGCGCAACTAGTTACACTATAGTAAGGAGGAAGTGGCAACCGCGTTTCGCTATTAAGTAATTTAGAAATAAAAAAATAACCCAACAATGAGAACGAATAAACAGACCGGCACCGATCGTTCAGTATATACACATATAGGGTGTTCCCGAAAATACACTTATAATTGCGTGATATCTTTGTAACCTATAAAGACAATTATGTTCAATTTTTTTATAATATATAACCTGTAAATTGCAGTACTAAAACTAAACACTGTTTAATTTTTAAAGAAAGCAATAAGTATAAATGTTTTGTTAAAATAACGTTTTATTTTGTTGATTTCGTAAAAGTAATCAATTAATAGGGCTTATTCTTTTAAAAATGTTCGGCAGTTCAATATCCTAATTGCATAAAATTCGTCGTAGTTCTTGCAACATTTCTCTATTTAATTTCAAGAAAAATAGTATTTTACCTACCATTTGGCGTTTTGAAAATATAATATTCACGTTCTATATTGTTATAAAAAATATTTAGAATGAGTCATTATCATTTTTATTGGGCAGAAATTTATCAGTTATGTGATAGTTAGTGACAAACAAAACCCAAAGCCAAACAACTGGATAAGATAATACCAAAACATAATATAATAATATTGAACATTGGACTGTTTGGTTAAGACTGTTTCCCTGTTAGGCTTGGTATTAATAAATGTTCTACTAAAAACTACTAAAATTTAACCATTAACAGATAAGTCGAAATGACCGTCAAGATTTTTGGTACAATTATTTATTTGAAAACTTATTCAAAACATATCGCAATAATCCTTGCGCGACACTGTACACGCGTGCATACACGCACACACGTACTCACGTACACACAGAACCGGGACACATAACGCGGACGAGAGAGAGAGAGAGAGAGAGAGAGAGAGAGAGAGAGAGTGAGAGGCGGACAAAAGAACGGACCCCTCTCCGGCGGCGGTGGTGGGCACGAAAAACGGTCCTTTCCCGTCGCATATAATATAAGTGCGTGAAAAAGAACCAAGAGACGGCCGGTGGACGGGTGGCGGTGGCCGCGCTGGAGGTCGGCGAGGGGCGGTGGCTCGGCGGCGGACACGGTTTGACGGCGAGGAATGCGACCTCGGCAGTCCCACGGCGGCGCGTGAGACCGGGGCCGATCGTACGTCGCCGCCGCCACCGCCGCTGATGTCGTAGCGCCGCCGTAACGATGTTATGTTTTATACATACACCACACGGTTTTTCTCAACATCAGCAGCACAATAAACGCGTCTCGCCGGGCCCCGCGTTTCAAGTATGCCGACCGTTTTCTCACGAACCGCCACGACCCGTTTTTGTGCAGTGATTGCACTCTTACATTCATATACATGCGTTATACAGAGCGATCGCGATCCGCGCGAATAGTACGCGATTTCCGGAGCCGCGACATACGCGGTACACGAGTGGGAAAATAATAATATGTTGTATGTTATATTCCTAAGGGCGGCGGGTGTGGTGAGATAATGTTTCCGTATACACGGAAATTATACGAAATTCTTTCACGACAACACTGCACCCAACAAATCGTGTGTAAATATGTGTATTTTCTTCGAGTCGTACACCCAACGGCCAATATACAGAGACCACGGGGGCTAGATCAAAAACGCATACCACTGGGATCCGTATAGGGAAACTTTCATTTTCACACGATTGACGATTATCTCCGAATTATTCGAATTAGTATAATAATATGAGTTTCTGAACGGTCTGGGAGGCCTCTACCCATGCGACGCTATGCGGTGATCGTCTCGGTGCAAACATTGTTTTACATTTAGGTATCAAACTATTAAACGAGTGACGCCGACGCGTATACTGCATTGTATACGTATTGTCTGGTACACCAATTAGTATGATATTAATCTAATAACCTGCATTCCCCGAATTGTATCCAAAATCGATAAAGGGCCTAAACGAGCCACTGACGAATTTTTTTCAATGCGATACTCCAAGCCCATCGGGGTATGTGTATCGTTCAGTAGATTCACGAACAACGCGGTAATTAACAATAATAAATTGTCAATATATAGTGATATTACGTATCAAGTAAATCAGCTAAGCATAAAAGCTAAAGGTTGTCTTTTAACAATTTTTTTCCTCTCGTAGAGAAATTCACAAATAAAAAGCTAAATTTCCCGAAAAATAAATATCAAATTATCGAATATCGAAAAAATCGATATCAATTTAATATAGAAATAAATATAGTTTTCTGTTATAATATTTACTACCTATAAATTGTTTTGTAAAATTAAAACTATAATATTTTTTACATTTATTAAATTTTTTTTTTAAATTATTATCATTAATAATGTAACTAAAACTAAAGAATCTAGGAATTTTTACACCAGAGCAAAAATATGTCCAATTGTTAACCCTATTTTTTAAGGCAATATTGCGCAAATTCCAATTGCATCTTCACTAATTGCGGCCCGTCAATAAATTTTAAAAATGGTATTTGTTCCTTTCCAAAAACCTAATGAGTACTGCTGCTGTTTATAATGTTTAACCTAATACATATTTGGTAGACATTTTAGGTGCATACATAACATAACGTGAAACGAGGAAAAGTTTAGAAATCTTTCACGAGGAAATCGTAACCGAGGATACACCGTTTATATATTATATATGTATAATAGAAATGTATAGATATACATTAGTGGTGAAAGAACGAAATATTTTCTCTGCGTCAATTATACTGTCTTTAACAAAGTAAATAATATGCCTACCGCTCTGTATATAAGAACGAGCTCTGTATTATACTATACGCACAACACACGAGTTCAAAATGTATGAATGGCAGAGAGAGGGGGATTGCGCAAAAAAACACATTTATTTTTCAACACGATTTCACGGTGAATGGCGGGAAGGGTGTACACACATGATTACGCTATTACACATTTATATACAGGTAGGTACGTTTTAATATCCGAAAGAAGCGAGAACATATATAATATTTGTACAGGTTTTGTAGGTGTCCTTACAAAAAATTTAAAACCAATTTTATGTAAAACTGTTTTTATCGTTGATAGGTACGTGTTTAAAGGAGTTTCGGACTCATCCGAGACGGTCAAACGTTGTTTCATTTGAGTGGAATATACTGTTTACACATTTCATGGACATGATCATTTATCGGGACACGAAATTACAAACCAAAGTTATAGGACATGGCACATTATTTTATAATAATACAATCGTAACTACAAATTATTATCCTAATGGAATGTGAACGGTACCAACAGGATCAGAAGCGTATTTAGAAATGTTTCATAGTGCGGTAGGGAGGGGGGTACAAACTAAAAATTCAATACATAATATAGTGTTCTAACTTGTAACTCATATTTTCCATTTCAATATAATGTCATAACTTAGAACGCAATAACGGCAACAACCAAAACATGTGTGTTTGATAAAAACATAATATTTAATTAGTAAAACATTTAAAATGTGTGTAGTTATTAGTGTTATTACTAATTATAGTAATTGAATATACCTGGGGTGTTTATTATATTAACTTCTTCAAGTTTTATAAATATTTATAGGTGTACACTGTATTCAGTAATGCCAATCTATTTAATTGATTTCCTCCCATAGTTCTTAAATAAATATTAGTTATCTTAAGTGAAGAAAATTACCTTTTGCATGTGCATAGTACATGGAGTTCTAGTTACAGGAATGATTGCGAATATGTAATATTCAAACTTCAAAGCCTTTTAATGTTTGAATAAATATCCATGTCTCATGAGTGGTAAACATTTTGTTTCAAATCTGTGTTTACTATTTAATTTTAATTAACAAGGAATCCGAGTATAGACAATAAACAGAAACTTCATAATAACTCTTAGGTGCATTTGATTCTGATGAACATTTTAACGATTACGTTGTTTGTTTGCTAGAAACATCTCCAATTCTATTTTCATTACTTACATTTATTTGCCACTTTGCCATAACAGTTAGTGCAGATTGTACTGAAGATTGTACCTCGGAAATATCAAAAGTTGGAGACTGAAAATTCCTTTATGTAAAGGTAGAGTACAATTCATGGTATTTACTATATTTTGTAACGACAATAAAATATCAAATCTTAATATTGAGTTGTATAATCTATTAATTTCGGCAAAACTTGTCTGTGAAAACTTTCAATCATATTTTCTAAAAATTATAAAATAGCAGGAAGCATTGGATTAAATTTTATAAAAGCTTCGTGTTGTTCAACCCACCTAGTTAACAGTTGTATATAATTAGTTATAAAAATATATCTAAATGAAGACTTGGGCAGTGTTTTTTAATTTTAAAATCTTTTAAAAGAATCTCTAATGCAGTTTGTAACTTCTTCAACAATTAAATATAAAATACGGGGAATGGGGGTGGCACGGGCTCCACGCCACCGATACTGGAGCGAATAAACCTTAACTTGACTGAAATTTTCTACTCAACTCTAGGACCGAACCCGGATCCAAACAAAAAAATCTTAATATTTTTAAAGTTAACAAATTTAATCAACAAACCATGAGTGAACTGTCAAATTCGTGTAAATCCCTTAATAATTGTAAATATCTACACAGACACTGAGACACTGTAGCTAATGGCCCTGGCACCAAGTTGTAATTAAGATCAATAAATAAAATAAATAAAAACATCGAACCAACAAGGCAACAACAATATTTCCAACACTCACGCTTCGTTTACAATTTATAAATAGGTTAATACTCGGGCATGATATTATGTTCTATGATTCAAGTGGAATATTTCGAAATCGGAAAACAGTAATCTTTCCCAGATTTTTAGCAACTGAGATATCTTGATTTGGGCATTATTAATAAACCTAATTTTTTGAAACACACACAGCGATTGTCTCCGTTGGAACGCCCAGGTATACTAAGTAACATGTAATAAATATATTTCAACAAGTGAATAGCAATTAAAGTCGAATTAATTGTAAACATATTTTAAAGAAATAATGAGTTATTTGAGAGCCCATTAAAAATAATTTTAATCGTAAACAAATTCCTCAGTTTAAACTACCATTGCCGTTTATTTAAATTATAAATATTTTCGGTAAGATTTCGTGATTATAATATGATTCTTTTTTTTTAAAAAATATTTAATATAATAAGTAGTTGCCAAGTGGCCACGTAGATCCGATATTGTTGTTGTGGGATAGGTTAGGGCGTAAGACATTGAAATTTCCACCAAAACCATAATACTTGACTACTCTTATGAAATACAGATATACGCATTATAGCCTATAGATCTAACAAACATCCAACAATTATTATTTTAAACCGTTTGTTTTATTAAATACAAAGTAAATCAATGAACTTTTATAATTATGATAATTATTAATTTATTGTGTTACTTATAGTATAATTAAGAATATTAAGCAATACATTTTTTTCATGTTCTTTTTTTGTTATTATTTTGTGACCAAAGAATTAATATTTTAGTTTTAAACACATCCAGACATTAAATGGAATATTTTTTGTGTAGGTTAGGTTAGGCTAATTATAAGTGCTCCAATTTTTATTATTTTTTTAAAATTAAAATAATATATTTATAAAACAGATTTTTAAATTATTATAATCCTTCGCAAAAATATTTTTAACTTCAAGTAAGCTCATCAGCCATCACTCAAGTATATCCTAAGTATTGATTGGTTTTTGATAACATCATACAAATTAAATTGTTTGTAGTTTGGCACATTGTAAAGAACTAAACTGCTGAATTGTAAAATAAAAGAAAAATCAAAGAAATAATAGTTAGATACTTAAAATACCTACCTAAAAACAAAAATTACATTTTAAACTTTACTTTTTGTGTTTAAAAACAATAACCATGTATGATACTAAAACATTCAATATAATGAAATATATTACACACAAATTATACTATTAGTAGTAATAAGTATTTACTTGATCAGATAGATATTTATATTTTATAATTTTCAATAACATCTAACTAAAGTTTTTAAGATAAATTTCTTATATTAAATATAACTACTTGCTATTTAGTATTCAAGGTTTGATTAAAACAGTTAAAATATTAGCTTAACACATATTTTCCTAAACAATATTTCAAAAATTCAAGAAAATAAACAAAAAACTGAAATCTACAAGATTATTTTGAATTCCATTATGTAATTATTTATGACTTCATACATTGACATATTACATGCTAACAAAAACAGTATAATAATACATTTGAAATAAAAATTATTTTTGTGTTTATCATTCAAACAATAAATTGTGCTAGATTTCAATATGAAATAAAATTATCTATTTAGTATAAATCATAACATAAATTGTTAACCACACCAAACATTAGAATATTTCAAGTTTAAAACAATCATATTTTTTCATTTAAATGAGAATTAACATTCAATAAAAGTTATATGTAAATAGCAATTGGCAATTTATACAAAACATTTGTTTAGTATTTATATCCTCAACAAATGTGTATTAAAATTAAATTTAAAAACATATAAGTTGATGTCAACTCTAAGAAAGGAATGTACGAACAGTAGCCTTGATAGTCTGCCGACATAATGGACAGTCTGGTAAACTTGAAGCACAATTAATGCAAGCAACTAAATGTGCGCAAGGTAACATAACAACACCTAATTCTTGATCTAGACAAATTTTACAAAGACGAGCTTCCTTTAATCGGCGATTTTCTTCTTCTAAATCTGAAACATAATAAACCAGATCGTGAATTTATTTATTAGGACCTGTATATTATATAAATTTTAGTCCAAAGTGTACAACATATTTGATAAAAAAAGAATACATGTATACTGTATGTCTGTAGTGTTATCTTTCCTTGAATATCTATTTTACTGTATAATTATAAAATGTATGGTCAAATATTAGATGGTTAATAATAAATTATGTATTGAAAATAATTTCATAAGATAATAATAAAGATAATATTTAAGTAAAAACTAAAAAGTACAATATACTTAATATAATATAAAAATAAATTATAGTTGATACTTTCAGGGTATCAATGATTGAAAGTAGTATATGATTTCTCAATTGTAACTAGAAAAAATAAGATAGAGTTGAAAATGTATTAATAGGTTCAATATAGCCAATACATACGAAAAATGCATTTTATATATAATTTAAAATGGGGTTTAAAAATATTTTAAATTTATTTTCTAAATTAATTGTATCACTGTTTCAAAATGAATTAATATGAAAGCTAAAATGACTCAGTAATGAATGTTATTAATTAACTAATAACTACCTATTACGATTTATTATTTTTCTAAGACTAATAGGCAACAGCTGACTATGACAATATATTATAAAATTTAAAATGCATTATTAGCAAAATAAATAATTACCATAAGACTTTAATAAAGTAAATTTGATTTAATATTTTTATAATTAATAGCAAATTACCTGATAATTTAGTTTCTTCCAGTTTAACTTTTTCTGAAATTAATACAAAGTTATTTAATTTATTACATAAATAAATTAATAAAATAATGGCTATTATATTGTAACACAAATCCAAAATTGATTAAAATTGAAATACCTTTAACTTTAATATCACTAGATTGGTTGGTTTGAGTACTATCAGCTACGATAGCAATGTCATTGGTTTTAGAAGTTTTGTTTTTTGTATTAGTTTTATTTTTTTGATTACTGGGTTTGGGTTCTTCATCATCAAAATTTACTTCATACCCATTTGTCATAAATTCAAAATCTCTATAAAAATTAATAGATTAAAACACAATAAAATTAATTAAAGTAGTAAAGTAGTTGTGTTACTTACAAAGAACGTTCAGATGTACCACTAGATGATTCAATTTCGTTTTCATCAAATAGAGAACGAGGATTCCAATTGTTTGATCTATATATATCTTCTTCTCTTCGAATGACATCTTCCATCGTCATGGATTCTCTGAAAAAAAAATAATAAAATTTTTAATTTTGCTTTTAATTTTTATTTACATCAATTACATTTCAGGTAAATGAGAATAATTTTCAGACAAAATTTGTCTTATAAATTCCTCTGGTCTACGAAAAGGTCTCCCAATATCTTGCATATTATTCCTCATTGCTTGTCTTATCTGATCTGGTTGTAGGCCTAACTGCAACGCTGTCTGAAATATCAAGTAAAAAAAAATTGTTACATTGTATAATTATGGAATTAAATAATAGTAAGTTCTCCAAAGTATATTTATATATAATAATAATAATAATAAATATATCATTGAAAGTTTAAAACTTACTATTGCTTCAGGTAATACCATAAGTTCACTAATCTGATGATCATCTATCGAAAAACTTTGGGCTGATGAACTTGTTCCATTTGATGAAGCACTATCTGTTTGGTAAACACTAACCATATTATTTCCCTATAAAATATAAAATAATAAATTAGCATACATTTAAAAATGAAAAAAATAATAAGAGAAACTTAGAATTTGCATATTTTAAAATAGCAATAAATAGAAATAGCTGTATAAGATAAATACTTTACTTCAAATTTCATTAAGGTTCAATTAAATACATATTTTTACATTTTTATTTTATAATATTCAATAATCAAACATACCTCGTGAGAAGACGATGATGGACCATCAGCTCTACTTAAAAGTGCATTGAATCTTTCCATCAAATTTCGATCCAAGAATTTCTCACCTCTAACCAAATTTAAAAAGCCACAATTCGGAAACCATTTTGCATGCTCAACCCATGGGTTATCAGTTCTTTCCCAATTTTGAAGACCTCCATCACAATGATAGCAGCGGACTTCGTCATTACTTCCTGTAGTTTTATTTAAATTGTATATATTATTTTACAAAACATACATTTGTCTTTGATTTTAATAGTGAGTGTAGAGTAATATTTACACATTGAAATGTTTTGGAGAAAACAATTACAAGTTTATATAACTACACTTGCTAATATGTAACACACATCAATATCACTATCACATATTAATAAATAAGAATATTCACTAGTAAAAAAAAATCCAGCAGTAGCCAAATCTTCAGGTTTCTGAGATTCATTTTGCCAATCTTTAAATGATTTCAACCGAGCAGAGTAAGTATTATACTTTAAATGAAAAGCTACTTGATGAGTTCTAATACCCAAACCTTGAATATCAATTGGTTCACCTAAATTAAAATATAAATATTTAAAAATTACTAAACAATACAAAAACGGAAAAATTCATAAATATATATACAATTTTACACAAGATAAAGGAAATAATACAAATATTTTAGAATATCAAATTTTACAAACAAATGTTACATTTTTTTTTTCAATAACAGAACAAGTATAAAGAAAATATTATTACAGTGCTATTTTCAAAAATAAAATACATTTATTTAAAATACTATTTATAGCAATTGAGTAAAATTGTATAAAATATGGCTATAAATTATAATAAAATAGTATTGTAAAATTGATATGTTTTCAACAAATTTTCACAATTATATTTTAATTAAACTGAATTAAGAATGAAGCATTATTTCGTGCTAATAGTTAAATTAATAAGAAAAAAAATCTAACATGTACAATTTATTTTGAAATAAACATTAAACATGGTAATAAATCATAAAGAAAACATTACTAAGTGATCCCCCTAATAAATGGCTCTAGAATTTTATAAATACCCTATAAATAAATAACCACAAAATATCTGTATATTAGTAATATGATAAAATATAAATAGTTTACATTTTTTTCTTCAAATATTTGAATAAAAAAATAAATGACATATATCATCAAGTAATAGAAATTTGTTAGTATAAGATAATTAATTTTTTAAACAGACCTGTTTCCTTCTGAGTTTCAATAAACTCTCCTCTTAACTGAATTCCATCTATAATAGGTATATTACCACAGTCTTCACTAAGGATAAAGCTACAATTGGGATTATGACGTTTATGTTCATCAATAGCGTTATCACCAAATTCCCAACGACAAATACAAATGTTGCAAAAGGCACATTTAACCTACAATTAAATATAATTAAAAACATATTATTGTTCAACATCAGATGTAATGCAACTTAAAAGATAAATATAATTACCTTGTCCGTGTGTGTGGTATAATAGAAACCGGCAGCTGCTAAACTTTTAGGGCTTATAATAAATGATACTGGCCAACCTACAAATGTACCCAATCTATTGCTTTCATTTCTCAGATCAATTTGTTGTGTTTCCATTAGTGAGAATAGCCCTAAAAACAATAATTCATTCAGTATTACTACAAACAAGACTGTCTAGACTTTGTCATATGAAATATAAACTTAGTAGATTATAAACTTTATTAGAATGACCTTTATCTCGTATAAACTTACGTCAACAATATCGTTTTTTACTTCCAATTGATTGAATTACAAAAAAACAACTTTACTGCTATACATATAGATGTAGAACATTACTGTTGTGCTTTTGACAAAGAAATAGAAACTTAATAATTTGTTAGTAAACAATATGATTTCAAACGTGCACAAGAGTTATAACTACTACAATAATGTAAATTGTAGGCGAAAATATTACGCGCAAAAAACCACTCAAGTCTATATATAAGTAATTGTTTTGGTTTTGTAGTTTTGTTGCCCTGTTGGACGAACATAAATCGATAAGGAATTCTGAATGTACGAATGTAAATATTTGTTATCAAAAAATTCAACCACGGTTGGCTTTTGAAACGATTTGCTTTGGAATAATTTAAAATTAAATAAGATAATATAATATGACCACGGTTATCGACTTGGGTCCAAACTGTGTTCAATGTTGAGCGATCATAAATTTTTAAAATGTGTGAAACATCAACTTCACTAATTTACATTATTATAAAATATTAATTTTATAAGCGTGTATAACATTGCCTCATTGGATTAGTGCGATCACTGCGAGCAAGACTCTGTTTGGGGAGGGGGAATCGTATTATGTCTTCAAGTCATTGATTAAATATATTATTCAATCAATGTTTAAGTATTGTTCGTAAATACCCATTTTTTTTAGAAGTATGAAGAAAACGGTGACCTTGAAAATGTACTTACTACCACAGGTTGTATTCATATAACCTGTACTGTTGCCAATGATTATAAAAACATTAAAAACTAGTATTTATAGTAAAATTGCTACTCCTATACTTATATTAGTTATATTATCTTGAGAGGCTTGGCAAATATTCAAGGGTGCTAATTTTCCTTCCCTCATCGATTACCGACAAAACAACTATTGAAGTTTTATAATATTATCTATTTTTAAATATAACCGTGATGTAAGATATTATTTCTTAGATCATAATTCATGAGTCATGACTAATGTCTAATACCATTGATTATAAATTATAATAAATATTTAATAATATATTCTTGACATCATGGGCTCAAATACTAATGCTGATATTTTTCAACTAATACTACAACACTTCAAATAAACACATCCCTATTAATAAAAAATAATTTAGGTACATTGGCGGATGTAAATATTTCAACTATTCTTGTAAATCTATTATTTATGCCGTGGAGTATATTATTTATATATTCGTTGTTATATTGTAATTTTGTCTGAATAATTTTTTGAAGTTTGTTGCCTCTTGATCACTTTATGGTTGTACACAAATAATATACTTATATCTAATCCATTTCTTGTAAATATGTGAACTAAAATATAAAATAAGGCTTCAGGATAGATGAAAAATTATTTAAACATAGAAAAACCCAAAATGTGTGGTTGAAACTGTTGAAAATCTGATTGACAGTTCCAGTTAATATATTTTTCAAAACTTACAAATATGAAAATATGCTCATTACACATGTATTGTGATATTATAGGTCATTATGAAAATGCATTGAAAAAGTAGTCACAAACTTATGGAATAAACATGAAATGTACATTAATAATTTAACGGATTCTGGTTAGAGTACAAAATTGTACTAATTTCAGCTCACATAAATGGACCATGGTAAATTTTACTGTAAATTTGATATACAATGTTACAGATCTGATCAAAGTTTGAAGCGAATACTTAGTCCTCAGAACTTCAGAACATCAATACTCAGAACTTTGAGGCAATTAAGTCAATAAACTAAAAAGTTAGAGAAATTAGAAATTAGAAATTTTGAAGTTCAAATATTAGTTAGTTCCCAGCAAGTAGTTGTTACGGCAATGAGCTTAAAATGCCTGATGCCTGTAAAAAGTCTAAGAAGAAGAAGAATGCGATGCCGCCAGTCGCTACGCCGCGCATCGGTGACGGATTATAGTATTATAATTTATAAATATGCATTTTTATACGACAGACAGTAATGATCTCATACATTTTGTCGAAGATGTACAATACGCCAACGAGTCTTTCAATATAGCAATTTTTATGGTTAGGTAATACGATGATGGTAGATAGGTGTATATATTAACAAAAGCAATTTAAATAGTAATGATTTGATTGTCTGGAGTAAAAAATTAATAGGTGACCATTACAGAATGTATTTAAATAATTGTTAAATAAAATGTTATATTATAATTTATATTTCTTCACGAACTGCTTGAAAGTATACGTTGCTGTATATACATGAATTTTCAAAACCAAGTTGAGAGTATACGGTGTATATTAATTATTATGTAATATACCCTATAGCAGAAGCTCCCAACCTTTTTTGACTCATGGCATCCTTTATTATTTTTTTAAAATCCCAAGGCATGCCCGATTCTCTATACTGAATACGCAATAGTAATATATCATGTATTTAGATTTATATTTTGTAACTTTGGTTTTATTTAGCCAAGTGCCTTAGTATAAACAAAAGTAATATAAGTAGACATAAAGTATAGTCTGTTTTATTACTCACAGTACTATATTTTTCATTAAATCGTTTTAAAAAATATATATATTTCAAATAATTTTGCGGCACCTAAATTTAAGTTCGTGGCACCCTGGTTAGGAATCTCTGCCCTATGGGAACACCACTGACTATAGAAGATGGGACACTATTTATTTTTTTATATGTAAAATGTTATAGTTATTCGTTAATAACAATGTATTTGTAAATATTATGGACTATGGTACTTGGTAATGTAAAATCATAAGTCGTAACTCATAATGTAATCATTGAAGTATCAAATAAATCGTTTTCGGTTGAAAAAATATGCTATAAGCATACATTTTCGACAGGAAGTATTAACTTTTGTAAACTGTTTATTTTCAGTTATCGACACTTCAAATTACTCGACGTTTTCATAACAATGTGTATGTACTTTTAAGTTTTAACAATTATATTTTAATTTTTAATTAATTAAAAACTATACTTATAATCAGTTATCATTATTTTATACCATACTTAAGTCATAAATAAAAGTTATAACTGTTATAACTTATAAGCATACTAAAATGTACGGAAAACAACTATTAAATTAAGATAAAGAGCTCCTTGAAAATAATTTTTTAGAAGTTCTTAATTTTGAAGCTCTGCAGTGACATACATTTTATAAATTGCTGTTGACTAACAATTGTCCACTAAAAAAGGATTGTGGAACAATTTATAATCAAATAAATATACTTATAATTGATATTTTATTTATTGTATTGCATATAACGTTAACTATAATTTATTAAGCAGATAGCGATCTAAATCATAGGTAGATTATAGTTTATAAGAATATTCTTAATGACCTGAATATTATTTTATTTTTTTTGCGGGCTACTCAAAATTGCTTGGCGGGCCGCGGGTTGCCAACGCCTGGTAAAGTATACGATCATAAAACAAACTGAGAATTATATACAAATAATCATATTATATAGTGAACGATATAGCCGATGTATAACAAAAACCAACACCTATTTAGGTTTATTATGTGTACCGTATACCAATACACATCACTCGATGTAGTCGATACCCTTAGCAAGCCATGATAGATCATAAAAAATTGATTAGTTCATGTATGGGTCAAAGAGCTCTTTTCTACACCGTGGTTCATTTGTTAGTAATTGCCTGAACTCGACACGCCATGGGCAGTAGAGATTGAAGGTATAACGTATAAATGTTAAATATTCTATATATCTATAATGTATTATAAAATAAATCATCGTATCCTAAATAATATTTACACATATAGACTCATTGTTCAGAATGTGTAAGAACATTAGAAACGGGTTTTCTTTTTGCAGAGTAGGTAATAGAGGTAAACTACGAAAAACAAAGTTTCTATAAAAGAATTTACATATCTATAAATTAAATCATTGTAAAAAGTGTTATTTTATTACCTATGTACCTAACATATGTCGTATACGATGTT
This sequence comes from Chaitophorus viminalis, assembly GCA_025469195.1. Lineage (NCBI taxonomy): Eukaryota > Metazoa > Arthropoda > Insecta > Hemiptera > Aphididae > Chaitophorus > Chaitophorus viminalis. Next base: position 13,043 of record JAIPRK010000139.1, on the reverse strand, counting down.
AATCTTTTCTCAAAGAGATTAAAATGTTATTGTTAATAATATTATTTTAACAATGCTTTATATTGCTTTCTATGTATACATCTAGGCTAAAGAATAAAGATATATTAAGTATAAATTTAGCCGCGAATCCCGCGATAAGCTTATATGTTATCAGTTTAGAAACCTATCGATAGTTGAAAATTGTCAGAAATTCAGTATAGTATAATTAGGTTCTAAGTATATTGATTTTTCGGTTGGTCTGTGGAATGTAGACTATTGACTATATACGATATAATAATGTTCACAGCGATTTCATGCACGAAGTACACAACTAAATTACTAACCCATGTGACACCACTGTCACCACACATTAGTTTTTCCTATACTTACACGCAATGTGTTCGATTGCGACTTTTCAAGGTATTTTTATAACCCCGTCCCCTTGAGTATAATAAAACCACAACATAGTTATTTCCGTTCCAGAGTCACGTTTTAATTAAATGAGTTTGATAGAAATAGAATTCGTCCCTTTACATAATATTCATAAAATTAATGCGTTTGGTAAGTTTACTCAGCATATTATGTATTGTCATTTGACATATTGAATCTGTTGGACACGGTATATAAAATAAAAACGTAATTTTAAAATACTACTCAAACATTTCGTTCCAGTATTTTAAACGATAAATTCATAAAATTGTTTTCACACTTTCTGATGTACATAACTGTCAATAAAATAATTTAAAAAGTGATGTAGTTTTTTGAGTTTCAAAAACGCACGAAAACTTATACGAAATTATTATATAGCCAAAGATACAATTTAAATACAGTCCACTGTCATTTCTCATTTTAGTCTAATATACAAAACAAATGTATAATGTATTAATGTATAATTAATATAATGTACTATACGCTCTCCGTGTAGCATGTTTAATGTATCTATTCGTTTACGGCTTTACGCACATGTGCTATGTTCTGTCGTTCTATGTACATAATATAATCATAAGCATAGTAAATAGTAAAAAGTAAATAGAATACACTAATACAGACATATTCGAATAGTTGTGCGATGATACTCTCTTGTAGTTCGTAATTTTATTTGTATATACAATACAGCAATACTTGTTTTCTTTGCAGAAACGAGATAGAGCAATTCAAGGAGGTTACCGTTATTGTATTGCAATATTGTGAATGGGAACGATATTCGTTGTAAAACGATCATAATATCATAATAGATATATGTTGATGCACAATTTGTTTTGTTTTTCACTTATTAATTAGCTTGAATTATATATTTATATACTCGTGTGGCCGTGTGGGTGTAGAGTTTGTTTTGATTTTTAAAGCACTATGATCATTTTCAATTGCAAGATCATTGTCAGTCTTACGATATTATTTTTAAAAAAAAACGGATGGGCCTCGCTTTGCTGTACAGTTGGGGGTGGAGTGCACCTCGCTTATAGGATAGTTCATTATTACAATGGATTTGTTAAATTTGAATGCAATGATAGATATTATTGAATGACAATAAAAAAATATGACAAAGAGGAAATGCCTATCTTAACAGCTGGTAAAAATTTCAAGTTTCTGCGACTTATACTTTTTGAATTATAATAAATATTTAAAATTGTTTGAGAATAAATCACTATTTTAGGCAATTTCTTAAAAATTTAAATTTCAAACGGTCATAAAATTTTTTCCTCTAAGTCCCGTAGAAATTGTTTTATATACTTTTGAAGAGTAGCTTATGAATAACCTAATGTTAAAATTTTGAACCTTAAGTCTGAACAGAATACATTTTATGAATTTTAAGTACAAAATAATTTGCCAACTATCGTGATTTTGACACATTTTATACAAATTTGAGCTTTATGGGCTTATAAAAAAAATTTGTTTGAAACGATCTCCGATATTTTTTAGTTACGATAAGTTTAACTAATTATAAACTTCGTATTAAATTTTCAACTGTTTTCAGTCAGCCAATTAAATTTTATAGATGTTTAAAAAAAATTTTTTTACAAAAATCAAAAATTTAAATTGTCCATAAATAAGTCAAAATACTTTGAAAACTTAGCTATGTATAGAGAACGCCAATATAAAGACTTGGTGACAATTTCAAGTTGTTACGGTTTTTGTTTTTGAGTTAGAGCATTTAAGAAAAAATGTATTTTGTAAAAACGTGATTTTGCATAAAATTTCCCATTTTTTTTGTAATTTTTTTATCGTTATTTTTGATTTTTTCAAAAAGTATTAAAAAAGTTGGATTTTCGACTAGCTCATGGACCATCTATTCACTTTCTTTTCAGAAAAGTTGCTGTTTAAGAAAATCGAAGCATTTTTACTACCCCAAAACGTGATGACAGACACAAAAAAAAAAAAAACACACACATCATTGTAAAATCAATAGATTCCATCACTTCGTTCAGAATCTAAAAGAATTCATGTTCAAGCTAAATGTTTTATTTTTGATCAACTGATTTCAAATAACTTCGGTGGCGCACTTGAATTTTAAGTCATTCCATTCAGTTCGATATACGACAATAAACTTTAAGTTCATCACGTCCATAGATTGATGTAAAATGATTACACCTTTACATAATTATACCTGAATATTTTCAGAAATTTATAAAACGCAACAAGAATAATAATTTAAATAAATAGGTGTTTTTATTCAATGTTAATTTAATAACTTATTACATAATAGATCATTCGAGTATTAAAAATTTCCGAACAAATTCATAATTCTTACATGGATAGATATTAGACAAAATAAATATTTCAACTACATACCAAAAAATAAATATAATGAACGTGTTTATTTAAATATAATTTAATAGACGTTCTAAAAAAACGCGAAACTCCAAAAATAAATATTTTTATAAACGAGAATTGCTTAAAAATTGTTATTTTATATTCAAAACCGTAACACTGGTATTAATATAACAGAAGAGTATTTATGCCCAAAATTAAACGAATATATATGTATAAAACAATAATAAAAGTATAAAGGTACACCGTACACGTAAAATAATACTGGTTTTGTGGAATGGTTGTATCGAAGGAAGTGTAATATTACATTGGAATGTACAGATTTCGTATAAAATCCAAGGTTGGCGAATTACTTTGAGTACAAATTTGGGCATGGAACGTGTGGAAAATAAAGTCTTTACATGTGTCTAGTGTTTCCAAAGTTGAGACCACTTTGGTTTGCTCCCTTGTTGGATCCGTATTGCAGACTGATGATGGTTTGACCGGCTTTGAGTTTGTCTTCGCTGAAGTTACGGATGTTCTTTTCTGCTTCTTTCGGACCGATACTCGGAGCTCCAAATTGACCAGCCTAAATTGTACACAAACATTGGTTTGTTAATTTATAGCACTTCATAATTATTGAGATAAATTAGCTTTTATCAATGTATAGTATTTTTTTAACCTTTCTACCCAACGACTGCAAGCATATAACTACAGAGTTCAAGTTCTGACGTTCCCACAAATCAACAGATTGGAATGTTTCTTGGGAAGGTACGCCTATAGATATGGCCACGGCCAAAAAGTTATTGATGTTTTCCATACACTTAAAAGCCATTGCGCTAGTGTTCACTTTTTTCACTGATCCCGGAATGAGAGTGTTTACCAATCTGTACAGGAAATATATTTTGTAATAAATGTTATAGAGTATTAGTTTAAAATAATGAACATTATCTCTTAAATTGATGGTACTACTTGCCATATGATATTACGGTTTACTCGTTTATTAAATAAGAAATAAAATGCATAAAGTTACGTGAAAACAATCAAGTAAAAATATATCAAATACCTGGTGCAATAAATATTTGGAAAATATTTAATTAATTAATTAATTATTATTATATATTAATTTTTACATTAAGTAAGTAGGGTTCGAAAAAAATTAATTTTATTTGTATTGTATTATAATTAAAACGATATGAAAGTAATGAGTTATTTATGAAAATTCCAAGGACGTAATACGTATGTCATGTAGTTCGAAAGTAATGTTTCATTTGTTACGTCGGATATATTAAGTATGACTCACTGGCACAATACTTGTCCGTCCTTAAGGACTTCGAAGAAGTTGTCCGGGTCGCCAGATGTGTTCAATGGCAAACCAGTAACGCTGCTCACCCACTCTAAACATTCTTGAGCTAGCTCTTCACTGTATTTGCTGTTAATCTATAATATCATAAATATTTTAAAGGTTAATTCAAAGCGTTAAACAAGAAACAAGATCGATGACAAATTTTGAATTGTTATAATTTTTTCTATTGTTCTCACGCAGTACCGCACTATTACTAACATTATACTGTATACGATATATTTCTTATATGTTTACTTATTTTTGATGTAAGATTAATAAGTAAAATATTCTATTTAATATAATTTTAAATGCATATTTATCTATATTTTACATAGATAACTAAAATAAATTGACATTTGCAAATAATTTATCATTGTGCATTGTACCTACTGAATATTTTTCGAATTTTCGATAAATGACATGTTTGGTATAAATATAACTCATAATCATAAATATAAAATGTACTTTAATATGATAATATAACACAATTTATTATTACTATTACTATGATATTATTATTATTTATTTCAAAATATTGCAAATTGATGCATGGTAATTTATTTTTCTTATAGTAAGCAAATAATTTTAATTCATCAATTATAAAATAAATAGTAAATTATTGAAACTTGAAACATAAGATATTTTATTATGGCATATAGCTTTACAGTTTATTTAGTATTATATTTTAAAATGAAATAAGAATTTCCTAGAACTGATAACTACAGTATTATGTTTACATAAAAGAATTAAAATAATCAGGAATGTTAAAATTTTCAATTACTTATAATTACAAATTGTATAATTGGACTAGCTTAATCAAATAAAATACGTAAAATAACAACCATTAGCAACTTTTTATTCGATTGTTATTCATGAATTAATTAAAAAAGAACCTAAGTAATTTGTAATTACTTATTAGTTTATTACAAGTGTTTTAATAAATTAAATAAAAGTTTATAGTTTTCAATGTGTTTGTGTATTTTTGCGTAGTTATGCAAAGTAATTACCACAACAGTTTTAACTATTAGGTATTTTGCTTTTAAGTATTTTTACTCTATCTAACACAGAACAACTTTCAATATTGAAGTTCTCAATAAATTTTTCGAGAATGTGCCGAACATAGAATAATTATAAGCTGATGTCATCATTAAAATCCGCCAACAAAAACTCGTTCCTACTGTTTATTTTTTTTAATTTCTAGTCATCAAGAAGCAGGCACGTATATATCTAGGCAATTTATATGCGGAATCATGAGTACTTATTCAATACAACAATGAACATTTGAGATATAATACTAAACGTATACGAACAGCATAATTTATAGTATTTGCCATTACTCTGCACTATGAAATATTTAATTGTTGTTTTTTTCTTACACAATATTATGGTATGATTGCAGTTATATTAAATTATTACAAATCGACGTCTTGTTGAAAATAATACGGTTAAAATATATGTTCACCAAATACCATTTCAAACATTTTTAAATAATTATTTATAATTTATTTTAGCTTATAATTATGTTATGAAAATAAATTGTCTTTTATTAATTTTCTTTAAACGTACCTGTTTCTTACTACAACATAACGTGTTATAACATAGATAAAATATAAATTTTATAATTTTTAACACTCCTATTTAACTGTGAAGAATTTTATGTATTTCAATTAACATTTTATAACTACTTTAAAATATATTTCTAGAAACTTAAGAAGCGCATATAATTAAATTGCAATTACTATTCAATCGGCCCACTAACTAGAATTCTTCTATTATGTACTATTATATGTAAATAAATTATTTATATGCAATTTAAAAGCCAAAGATTACTTATTTAGACATAGGTATATATATATATATATATTGAAAATAGAAATATAGAAATACAATATGTCCAATGCAAATTTTCTGAATAATTACAAAATTAAATTAAAGGTATGTTGGCATCTCGAACAGGAAATAAAAAAATTACATTGATATAAGTACCATATAAAAATAATATATATATAAAGTAAGTAAAAAATATAAAAAGTTTTATTTTAATAAATTTTTCAAAAATTGATCAATTTTTAAAATTTAAATATTTGTTTTGAAAAAATACCAAACCATTGACCTGTATATTATAATTTATAAACAATATAAACAGTATGCAATAACAAGATGTACGTCTGTTCAAACGGGCAAAAACCAATCGACCCACATTAGCCATATACGGTGTATTATTTGATAAAGCGACACGGCCATATATAGTTAAAACGCAATGATGAATCACCGTTTGATACAGGAGGCCATCTGTTAGTACCATACCAGAATCAAGGATTTCGTCAAAAAATAAACCCTTCATCACGTATAATATGTTATTACTATAAATTAATTTTATTAGGCTAAATAAGGAATTGTAAAAATAACTTTATCAAAACTTATGTGGTTGTAAAAATAATTGTATTCTATAATTTATATTTTAATACTTATTATAAGACTTTTCGCATCACCAGATGGTATAAATGTCAAATGTTCTAAAAAAATTTAAGTTTTCATAACTTTCAAGAGTGAAAATAGCAAGATTTAATTAAAATTTGGAGCATTAGTCAACATTGTTTTTAAAAGTAACTTATTTGTATGTTTACAATTTATAATCGCAATGGAGTTGTATAGATAAGGGTAATTATGCAATACATATTACAGATAAGCGAATTATTGAATTAATAAGTAAATCATTTATTAAAATAACAAATATAAAAATTTGGGTCATTTGCAGCAACACTTTTTATAAATTTATAATACTTTTATATTACACTTTTTATTTTGTTAATAATGTACGATTCAAAATAATAAATTATAGCGGACTTAAAAATATTAATTATTGAGAACATTTATAATCATGAATAGAAGAAGAAAATAGGTAGGCATTTGCATGATAAGCTATTATTTTATAACCATTAAAATAATACAATATTACAATAATTACACGAATTAAAAGACTTCGTAGTAGTGATGATTAAAACATTAATTTTTAATAGGAACTACCAGATTTGTAAAAAAACTGCTTTTACGACCGCGGAATAAAATTAAATATTTTCACACAGAATAATACTGTGCCAGTTCTGTATATAACGGATATCATGAGTCCATATAAATTTGTGATGTCTATAATAACACCGTTTGGAGTTAATGAAAGGTTTATGTTGGCGGTCTACCTATATGATTGCAATTTGCAATATTTATGCTCAATCTCGATCGACCAAGATAAAACACTGTGTACGATTTCAAAGTGTAATTTTGTTATTACAATTATGATTTTTTCTTCGTTCTGTTCTTGTGTACTAATTAGGTGTACAATTAGTACCTTCTGCATTACAGCCGTGACGATGCCTACATATTATTACTCAGATCGTACGAACGGGCGGATATAATATGTAGATTACGCCTACGCAATGACTTTTTGACTTTGGTATGTGGAGGAACTCTATCCGTTCGAAAAGGATGAGCGTACTATGTTATATTGCCCACCGTGTAGTGTCGGGAATGAAAACCGGTTCGGTTCGGCTATGTATAATGTACATACATTATAATGCATATACGTACTGTTATGTGGTGTGTACTGTGTAGTATAGTTACGGGTGCAGGCGATGCAGCCGAGTTATAAGTTACCCATAACTAAAAGACAGAATAACTGATAATATTTATCAACAACGAGGTATGCGAATGCGAGTGTGAATAATAGTGGTCTACATACGGATATTTGTATACACTCATAAGTTATAAGACTCATAGTCATAAACATAATATGGACGACAATATCTTAAAGATATCATTATAAATATATTATATTATTATCGAATTATAATTTAACCGATGACGAAAAGTATGCGGTGGCATACGAATACGTTATTATTGTATACACGTGAACGCATGTTTTTATCGCGGAAGCATAAACATATCTCATTTTTCGTCGGGTTTTCATTTATATGAATAAATACCTAGGTACCATAAAATGCGATAATGCCTATTCAATACAAATACAGAACATGGTATAAACATTAACTACAAATATGTATAATATACTAGAATGGGGCAAAAATGACAAGTCACCACTCATTATATCTACCCTTCTTTTAATCTAATTTGTTTCACTTAAATTATTGTATAATATTTACTATTTTAAACTATGATACAATAATAAAAAGATTATAAGTAGATTATAAAAATACATTTCTTTAAAAATTATGGTTTAAAAGGCTAATTTTAACCAAAGGTGACTTGGCCAACGCAGTGTTCGAGAATAAGTTTGCAAATATTATACGACGGTTGGCAGTATACACATATTTTATTAAACATTGTACATTATTATTTACATATAATACACCAAGTAGATAAAGTGGCAACTATAAAATGTGTGTACTGGCGTACTGTTGTAACTTGTGGGTTGGTCTCTGAGCTCAAAGTCTCAAACTCAACGGTATCGTAAACATAAAAAAAACTCGACGCGTATCACCAAGCATTATTTCATTTGGATATCACGTCTGACACATAAAATAGGTTTATATATATTATTGTGTTGGTCGTACAAACCGTACACGGGCGAACGGGTCATTATAACTTCTTATCGACGGCAAAAGCATTCCGATGTCCCATCGAATTCTTATTCCACCACGTGTAATTTCCACCGATGCTTGGAAATCACGTACGTTTTAAAAACAGTATTTAAACACGAGTATTCCAAGTACATATTATATTTCATTTTGTTACAGCGCTGCCGTACATAGTTAATGGCTGCGTGTATGAGGAATTAATGTTCTTCGAACAAACAACACGACAACAGGGAAAAACGATAAGTACAGAGGGAAAAAAAAATTCCGCTTTCACGAACTCACGTAAAGGGTTAACAGGACTTGCGGTGCGCGAGCGAAATAATTAGCTAATTGGATTTAGCGTTTATCGGGTTACAGCCGATGTTTATTTATTTTGTACGGCTACGCGCGTAGTAATACTGCAATAATAATTAATATACAACAATATAATACTCATAACATAATACAAAATGTGTAATTCGATACACCGTGTTATAATACGTAAATATTCTTGGAATACAAAATATGACTTACTAATAATTGTTTTTTTTTTTTTTAATAAATTCATTCACCACTCGAACTAAAAATTGGTAATAAAATAGAACGTTTTTCCGACCATTTATGCATTATACATTTGTACACGTTTGGCCCGTCCGAGTTAATTGGTTATATTTTATAATCGGAAAAAGCGAGGACTTTGAATCCTGGGTGCGTCTGACCTATATTTCATCCACATGTTTTCGTGTAAAACCACCCAGCGGCGGCGGCGGGCGAGGGAGGATAAGCATCGTGTGACCTGCTCTCCTCTCGCCACAACGGCGCAGCATTATTTATTATTACTATCAAAGGATCTGCGCAAACGTAAACATATATACATGTGTACACGTTTGTACACACATATACGCTTACACGAACGGATTTCGAGAACCTTGGGACTCGGTATCGGTAGGAATACAAAAAATTCGTCATACTATTGGGCGTTCTTTTGTTATGTGCCGAAATCAAACTTGACTATCAACCTTGATTGCAGTTTATAATAGATTTCGTAGGTAAAATAACGATTGATTCCACTAGTATAACAGTGGGGTTCCAGCAAAATGTAAGGCGCGATTTCCTGTGTTGTAGTAATTATAACAGCTATTGATAACGTTGCAAAATATACGTGTTATAAAAATACATAAAAAGGTAGACGAAGTAACGTGACAATGATGTATCAAATGGTCCAAACTCAATAGAACTGTCGAAAAAACCGAAATTAGTCGTACAAAAAGGCGGTTAAAACTTCACTGGAGTACTGGTGTACAAGCACCGCAGTCGGAAGTTAGCAATCGAAGTGGATTTTCAATCGAGGCAAACGATCTATGTAATTATAATAATGTACATCGAGGAAGTGCTTTCTACGTCACCGAAGTAAAGTAATAGTAAAAATGAGTAAAAATTGCAAATCGAAAACGATCGAATTATAAAACCATTTAGACGGTGATCGTTGTACACTTGTACGAGTACGACCATTATCATTGTGAATTGTGATTATCATAAATGGAGTGCGCGGTTATATATTGTATAGTGTATATATGCTACGACAAAATAATTATGCGCCGCACTTGTTGGATGTTGAACAGGTGCTCGCTGATCATGCAGCCGGTAAATTAGCAGCTGAACCTACGGCAGCTTGTTTGAGTATCTATGCTGAGTACGCTTCGTCGACGAACGTATTGTTGAAATTATAATAATAATTTTTATTTTTATTCAAGGATACCTAAATATTTTTTGGTTAAAATAAATTTGCTACACCTACACGTGCGTCTCAATGATGAGGAATCGTACCGATTGCACAGCCGGCATAATAATATCATATGATCGTGTTTGACAATCAAAAGCAACAAACAATAAGAGCGAGGACTTTAATGACGTCAATCACACTAATAAATAATAAGTAGTACTCACTTTGCGTTGAGCTTCGGCGGCGAAACCAGACTTGGTGGCTCTGTTGTTTGCCATGTTTGTGAATAAATATTATGTAAATAAGAATAATAATAAACTAAAACAGGATCGACTTAAACACGACGTATGAATGATGATCAACGACGACTGCGATACGAATGAACACCGTGGACTGCCGTCTATCAAGCGCAACAATCGGGGACTGGTCCAAGATAACGACTGATCGGGCTCGTCCGTCGGCGGGCGAGGGTTATCGAGTGCGCGCGAACCGGACCACAGCCGAACATTACCGACCGGCCGGCGACCGTGCGACGATTTCACGCCGCAACCGCGCCAGCTGTTGTAGCTCGACAGCTTAACGACGCCCAAAATCTTTTTTCTGTGTCATCGCAGGTCCGGGCTGCGACCATAAGTCCATAAACGTTGTATCGGTTTTATTGTGAGACCAAATTTAATATGACGTGAACGACAAACGTTGAAACGCCCATGTTTACAGTTTTATACCAACGGTCCAAAATCCAAATCCGGACCGCGATATAGGCACTAGGCAGAACAGCTGAACCATCAACATATCTATATAGCTTTAATTTTTCAATGATTATAAACAAAATTGATATCTAATTTATTTATAGCATCATATTCCTCGGTGGCTCAGTAAAAATTGTATGTGTTACTGTAGTTTTTCAACATTCCATAACTAGTAAATAATATGGTAATAAAAATCTTTTTTCTTCCTTTGTATCTCGTATTTTTATTATTTTAATGATCTGCCGTTTTTAGTTTCAATAGAAATTACTTGCCAACCCCTGTTTTATACTAATATATGTATGATATTATATACAACAATCAGTCTCGGAATAGTACGGATGTACGGGTCATGGTATTATTATTAATACGCGCTCTAACATATTATGATAAATAAATATTTAATAATACCTATATATTTATAATACAATATAATAATAATAATTAATATTACCGCATGCAACGTGTGTACAGGCACAAGACACAAAGTGTGATATAATAACACGTTACCAGGCCACCAGGGAGTGAGTGTAGTATTATTCAGAATGCTTCCACGCACCATATACCTAGGATGGCCGTAGTTGAATTGTTCTCTGATTATGATTATTAAATTTGTTATTACGGTGGTAGCATAGAAGTATAGAACTATAAGTGCAGAATATCCCTGACCAACGGCGACATTCCTCCGATGCCGACAAACACACATTAATTTTCCAATGTATATTATTGTATTATATAATATATTATATCTACATAGCATATAGTAATACTGTAATATTAGTAGGCATGTTGATGATGAGGTCGACGTCAATTTACTTAAGATTTACAATTTTAGTTGTGAATGGTTTTATGTACTCCGATCGGTGAATATAATGTTTTTTAATGGTTTACGGTTTAATTTCTAAATAGGTACCTACTTATTATATATATGTTACCGGCAATATGTGTAATTCAGTCATTACATATAATGCCTAGATATTTTATAAAATACCGGTTGATTTTAGGTAAATTATTTAAAAAAATAATTTTAGCATTAAGTGCCCAGGCATTATATATATTTCCTAGACATTTTATAGAATACCTAAACAAATTTAGGCTAAGTATTAAAAAAGTTGTGATTAATTTTATGATAGTATACTATATTAACTATTACTACTAATATTACTATATTAATATTATAACATTTTAAATTATATAATATGTTCTATTTGTTACAACATGTTAAGCTGGAATGACAACGGGAGTTCCACAATATTTTGTTTTTAACACACAAACATTTTTTACTTTGGCACTTTGTTTTACATGTGCATTTTGTAAACCCCTGCCCACTGCCTGTTGACTGTTGACTTGCGACAGATCGCAATGCAAGCTCTTCAGCTGGTACCTCATTCAAATTCAATAGTTTTTTTGACAAACGGTGAACTGAGACCTAGCATATACTTGTCTTAAAGTTCCATTCTTGGTACCCAGTCGATAGAAACCATTCTCTGAAATCTTTTAAAAAATACACAAATAATAATAATAGAAAACTAGTTTAAAATTTTATAATATATACCTCGGTTACAACTGCTAGTATATTACGAGCATCCAAACGCTCTTTGTCGACATCTGGTACTGGAATCCGAACTGTTGAACCAATTTCAACTGGAAGAAGTTTTTTGTCTGAGAGTTTTTTCATTTTTTCAGCCTGAATTTTCAAATTTTTTGTTGCATTTTTTCGTAGGTTAAGAGCATTTTCGTTATTTGTTTTAATTTTTGCACTTGAGTCTTCTAATTTAATAATATCTGTAGTTGTGGCATTTGAAGTTTTTTCACTTTCTGTAATTGCTGTTAAATCTTCTTCTGTTTCAATATTTTCTACGGCTTCTTTAGGTAAATTTGACGTATTTAATCCGATTTTAATTTTGCATCCAAATAATGCTTCATAGGGA